>VZRF01015441.1:318736-438782 GCA_013396875.1 Vireo altiloquus | reverse complement strand
GGGGACGGGGAGCAGGGTGGGCGTGGGAGGGAGGGCGAGTGTCAGTTTTATTCTTGGTGTTCAAGTGCAATAAATAGCTACCAACTTCTGAGCATGGAAACAGATGATTCTCCGTCACTGCAGTGACTCAGACTGTCTGCCACCCCCTTGTCCCTCCGTCACCGCACTCCTGTCCTCGAAAGCATCAAGGCTGGGACCAGGCCTTGGGCAGGGGCTGCTGGTGTCCTGCTGCCTGCAGGATGCCAGTCACTCTGGACACTGCCCACCTCTGAGTGTCCAGCATCTCTGGGGTTTCAGGGAGCTCAGTGTCATGCCCAGACCCAGCTCATGGCAATCCAGCCCTTTTCCCAGGGGCAGGGCTCTGGGGGCTGCAGGTGTCTGTGAGCCCCCAGCAGGCATTCAAGCTAGATGGGGGGTGGAGGTGCCCACTGGTCAGCTCAGGGGAGTTTGGAGGAAACTGGTGCTGCAGGTGAGGGGTACAGGACACCCAGACAAGTCCAGCGAGAGTTTGAGGGGCTCCCAGGGGCACCTGGTGGGCTTTGCCCATGCAGGTGGGCTGGTACTTCAGGGGGACTGGAGTCAGGCTGCCACATTCCCTGTTCCTGCTCCACCCCAGGCCCTGGGGTGCACCTTTGCCCCCCTCTCCCTACCATCTGCCCTGGCCCCGGCAGGTGTCAGCACTGGAATGTCCCCCCAGCCCTGGGCAGCCACGCACGGCACAGGACGTGCCACTGCCCCAGTGCCTTTTGCCCTTGGTGTCCTCCCTCACTGCCAGCTTCGCCTCCCAACCACCTCCCTGGCACAGCCTCAGCTCCGTCCCTTCCATTGCTCTGCAGTGCAGTGCTGGTTGATGGCAGCGGCCAAGGGAGAGCCCTGAGGATCCCAGGATCGCAGTGGGGACTTGGATATGGCACAACCCCATGCAGGTAGGAAAAGCTGAACGATAAACAGAGACTGGGCCATCTTGGTCAGCCTAGAGCAGCTTCTACTCTGTGCAATGGGAAGGCATCAGGTTCTCCTGGTCCCTCTGGTATTTTGTGGCTGGCAGCAACATCATGAAACACCCAAGTCCATCACCCCACACCGACCCCTGTGTGTGCCCCTCCGGGGCCAGCCCAGCCCGGGCTCCCTGGCCAGCACGCTCAGCGATGGCTGGGCAACACCGTGACCTCCTGAGGCCTCCTGCTCAGTAAATAGTGTCAAGGTTAGAGCGAGGCATTCATTGGGGCCATAAATGTTTATGGCAGGCCCTCCCCGCTCCCCAGCCGCCATGGCCCGAACTTTCCATCAGCCATGCTTTTATGGCCAGACTCTAATGATTAACCCGGGGCCAGCAGTCGAAGGCGCTTTGTGGTTGTACTGCCAGAGCCCCACACGCCCAGAGCAGCTGGGGCTGGGGGACCCCCATCACCCCCACGGGCTGCAGACTTGGTGGGGTAGAGTGAGGAGGATGGGGAAAGCTATCAGTGGTTCGGCAGGAGAAAGGAAAGGCAGAGCCATCCGGGAAAGAACTCAGCATCCCTGGTCAAGAGGAGGTAAGCAGGTAGGAGGAGAAGGTGTAGGAGCTGATTGTACACTCTTGGAGGGGCAAAGGCAATAATTAAATCTCCTGTACTGTAGGGAAAGAGGAAGACTGCAGCCTCCTGCCAGAATTTACCCTGGAGGCTCAGGCAGCAGTGCTGGACCCAATGCACTAGGAGCATATCCATAATCCAGACACAGACCCTAATTTTTCTGTTTGTCCTAGAGTTTTGTCTTTTACCAGGAAAAAGGCTTGCAGAAAAAAGACCAGGAGGAGCTCTGCCCCCTAGATGTGCATAGGAAGCCCTGGAAGCCCTTCTAGATGTGTCTTTCTTCCATGCTGAGGACCCCCAGGTAACCCAGGCAGGGGCCGTGTCACACAGCACTTTTACTGGTGAGCTGATGGCACGTGGCAGAAGGCACACATGACATTGGGATGATGAGGACTGGAAGTGTCAGGTCCGAACAGCCCCATACAGGAGGTCACCAAGACCCTCAGTGTCAGTAGGAGGTGGGACTTGGGCTGATCTACCCCAAATTCACACACAGACACTGAAACCCAGCCCTTCTCCTTTCACTGGGAAAAGCAGCACTCAGGGCTGGGGTCACACCTTGGATCTCCCTTGGCAATCGACAGGTCCTCCTTGGACACTGGGTCCAGCTGAAACCTGTCCCTGACCTCCTGCACACATAGGGGACAGGTTACACCATCTCTTCCCTTCTTTCAAGTCACCCCAACCCTGCCAGGCACTGCAGGGAAGAGCTGCCCTGACCCATCAAGGTCCTTGGGGGATCTACAGCCTGGTTTGTTTATAAAGCTTTTTCTTTCATTCTTCTACTTGTTTTTAACTTCTCATTTATTAGGTCAAATCGCTTTAGGAGGACACTGCTTTGTGCTGGTTTTGCTGGAAAACCTCCACGGGATCAGAGCACTCTGGCACACACTGTCCTCAGGGCATGGAGGCTGTTACAGATTCTCTCACATGTGTTTATGGGTTAGAGGAGTCAAATACAGACAGAGAACAGATCAACACACAGGAGCTCTTTCTCCTCTTCCCCACCTCCTGCAGCCTGGACATCCCTGCACCCTGGGCACCCCTGAGTGGGGACAGCAGGGCTGGGGCTGAGGGTGGGAGTGGGACGGCCCTGACACGAACACGTGGTTGTCACACGAACACATGGACTCATCACACGGTTTGTCACACTGAACAGAAACACATCGGGGGCACCAGGACAGACAGCAGCTCGGTCCTGGCAGGGCCAGGGTGGTCATGAGGAACCTGGCAGGGTCAGCAGCTCCTGGCTACTCCTTGAAACGTCCCCCTAAGCTGTCCTGAAGTGCTGCAGTGCAACCTGTGCAAAATGGGAGGGTGAGCTCCCACCCAGCCTGTGGGACACTGAGTCCCCTCATATCATGGACTCCTCATCGTCCTCCTCCTCCATCTCCCGGTCCACCTCGATGGCCGTGTTCTCATAGCTGGTGATGCCCCCGTATTTCCGCATGTGGACCATCAGGGGTTTAGGGGACTGGCTGCCAGCCAGGCTGGCCACGTACACACCGGTGCGGTTCTCCTCCAGGGACGGGCCCCAGTCCATGGCCGGCCGGCTGGCTTGCTGGACTCGCTGTGAGGGGACAGGCAGAGGGAGCACAGGCACTCTGCACCCTCCACTCCCCAGGCAGCACCCCACCCTGCAGCTCACCCACCCCTCCCAGGGCCCCGCCAGCCCACAGGGACTGGAAGAACCCCCAGTGAGAATGGGATGGGGTCAAAAGCTTGTCCTGAAACCTTTTGGGAAGGTGGCTCTAAGTACCTTGATGTTGGCTGGGGAGGTGTCATGGGCTGTGGGTGCTGGTAGTGAGGGCTTGCAGGAGCGAGGGGCTGTTGTAGGGCTACAGCCCTGATCTGTGGGCTTGGAGCCACCCAGGCAAGGGGTTAGCCTCGGCCAAGGTGGCTCCTGGCTATGCCACAGTGCCCATGGCTCTGTCAAGCCAGGTTATAGCCAGCAAGTGCTCCAGCAGGGGATTGTAACCTGGGGAGGGCATCAGGCTCTGCCTCTCTGCTTTTAACAGCCTGGGGAGAGCAGTGAAGGGCTGGGAAAGCTGTGAGCAGCCAGCAGCTCTGTAACCTGCTCCTGGGAAAAGCCTTTCGGTGCAGGGATCCCATCTGGGCTGCCTGCACAGTCTGGCAGCTGCCTGCCTCGCTGTGTCATTGCTCCTGCCAAGTGGGTGCAAAGTCCCAGGGGCCCACAGCCGCCCCACGCTGGGGACAATGTGCTTCCCCAGAGGGCACAGCTTGTTTGGGAGTGGAAAAGCACACTGGGCTGCCCCTTGGGCAGTGGTTTTACTCAGTACCCTCCTGGCATCACAGGAAGCAGCGCTGCTGGAAATGCTTTGGGATGTGCCGTGTCTCACACCCCGCGGGCAGCTAGGGGGAATGGGGACACACACCTCCAGGAGAAAGGATATTGACACTTTGGTGGGGGCTTGTGTTCACTGCTGCACATTTCTGGGGTGCTCCCCAGCAGTCCCAGGCCCCAGAACCTCCTACCTCCCACAGCGTCCCTTCTTCTTGGAGCACAGCCACCACCATGCCCATGGGGATCATCAGGCAGGAGAGGACTCCCATCAGGATGCCCAAGACCTCGGCCCAGGTGGGGAAGCGGTAGTTGCCATACTCGGAAGGCTGGTACTTGACAATGTTATATACCAGCAGAGCCTGTGGCATGGGAAGAAAGTGAGGTCATCCCAGAGGTCTCATGCTCAAAAAAGACCTAGAGATGATGGACACCTCCTAGCAGAAGGATGGTCTCCAGGGCAGGAGATGCCAGCAGAGCAACTTATCACCCTGGGAGGTCACCCAGGGGTGCTGGGCCCACCATGGTTCTCCAGCACCATCCAGCCACTCGGGCTGTGCAGTTACCATCATTGTTGCCGGGGATAGGACCATCCAGCAGGCTCTGAAGTAGGGCCCAGGTTTGAATCCCAGCATCATGTGGATGTCTCGGCAGAACCTCTTCATGCCTGCAGGAGGGAGAGGGACTCAGATGCTTTGATCCCTGCCCCAGAGCCTTATGCCTGTACCAGGCTGTCCTGCACTGACCACAAGCTGTGGTTTGCATCCTCTACAGCAGAGTCTCCCCCCACTCATCTGGGAGATGCAGGAGGGGGGCCCAGCTGGTGCTACCTGAAGGAACAGGCTCTGCACCACATGTATCTTTGGAGAGGTGAAGCAAGTGATAGCCAAGAAGAAATAGGTGGTGGGAGCAGTCTCTTACTCCACTGTGAGGCTGTTGGTTTCCCTACTGCTCCCTCTAAATCCCTCTCTTCGTACAGACAGCCCATCCTTCCCTGTGCCCCTGTGGGGACAGGCACCCTTACCATAGACACGTGTCACCACGAGGCAGGTAGTGATCACCACAACCATGAGACCAAAGCCAGCACTGTAGTCATCCAGAAGGACCAGCCAGTACATGCCACCCTGCAGAGACAAAGCACAGAGGCCAGCATCTCCAGGACCATCATCCCAAAAAACCTCTACCCATGCCCTCTGACTTTTGGGGGCCCTGGGGAGGACAGCAGTCAGCAGCCTCGAGAGACATCAGTCTCTTTATGGGGTTGTGTAGGGATGGGAATAAAACTGTGTCAGTCCCCTTGGACCTCACACCTTCTGGAAGCCCAGGATAATCTCTCTCTTACCTGGTTTTCTGATACGAATACACGTCTGAAAACTTGTTTTCTGACCTAAGTACTCCCTAGAATGAGTCCCTAGCTGGTACCCACAATGGATCCATCCCCACACCCATACCTCTGTTGTGAGGATGAGCCCCATCAGGAAGAGGGCGATGCAGATGACAGCTGAGAACGAAGCTTTCTTAGGCCGCAGGTAGTAGGGGAATTCATCTGTCACTGCCGTAACTATGGTCTCCATAAATGCAAACTGCAGGCGCAGGAGGAGAGGCTTCCCTGAGCCCTCAGGCTGCCTGGAGTCCACAGCTGGCTCCGTGGGCTCTGTCCTTACCTGGCTGTCCAGGCCCAAGGTTAACAGCATGAAGAAGAACAGGAATGACCAGAATGGAGAAAGGGGGAGCATTGTCATGGCCTGGGGGTACACCACAAAAGCCAGACCAGGACCTATGGGAGGCAAAGGACAGCAGGGTGAAAAGGTGGTGACAGAGCTGAGCACAGGGGGATGGAGGAGAGGAGAGCTCAGCAGAGCAGCACCATGGCAGAGACTTGCCAGAACTCTGGCAAGATGGGTGGAAGGGTTCTGTGGCAGAGGGTGGAGAAACAGCCTGCTCCTTGCTCAGACCTTCATCAGACATCACTTGTTCCTCAATATTTACACCACAGGAACTTGTCTCCCCCTTCCCTCCCCTGGCCAGCTGAGCATCGACCTTCATCTCTCATGCTGATACCCTAAGGTGCCTTCCATCCTGAAGGGTTGCTCCTCAGCACACCCAGGCAGAGGGGGAAGGGGAAATTACCTTCCTTTGGCCTCACCTGCTTTTGCCACCTGGTTAACAGGCACCCCAAGCTCCTGGGACATGTATCCCAAAACGGAGAAGATGGCAAACCCTGCCAGGATGCTGGTGATGGCATTGCCCAGGGTCACTATGAAGGTGTCCCTACAGAGAAAGAAGAAGATGCTCTGAATGTGCTTGCTCCTTCCCACTCCACACAAGTGCACGGTGGCATTGCCAGCCCCAGGTGCCACAGTAAGGTGACACAGTGACTGTCCTTCAGGGCCTCTCTTGGCAAGGCTTTCTAGGGTCAAAAGGAACATATATATCATGGATAATTTTGTGGGGTTCCTCCAAAGCTTTCTTTCTCCTGTGGATGGGTCAGACCAGATGTCCAACACCCACCTCTGTTGGTGAACTACATCGAATGATGGGGACAGAGCAAACATGCACAACTCCAGCCTCAAATATCCTCAGCCTTCAGCACCTACAGCCCAAAACTTCTTAGCTGGGTGCTCTGCCGTGGTGCTTATGAGAATTTTCTCCCCCAGATTCCTCTTTTCCTCTCAAGCCTGTACAAGCTGCCAGGTATCCCCTCAGTGCAAGAAGCAGAGCAGGGTGACTGTGCTGCACCACGTGCTTCTGCTGGCTTTGAACCCACCAGCTCAGGTTTTCATGGCTCTCCTAAACTCACAGTTTTTACGAGACAGTAGCTGGCTCCCACCTGTAGATATTCTGATGGAAGGTGTTGTACGAGGCGAAGGTGAGGAGGCCCCCAAAGCCCACCCCAAGGGAGTAGAATATCTGCAGGGCTGCCTCGATCCACACCTGGGAGAAGGAAGCAGTTCTGAGGAGAGGAGGGGTTTGGAAACCTCCACGTGAGGAAGATGGCATTAGAAATCTGCTTCCCCAGAGCCCTGGGCACATCTTCCTCAGCACTCCAAGCATGCACAGCCAATGGGGTATTTGTCTTTCCTTGTTAACACACTCACCACTCATAATGGATCAGCTGGGTAATGGAAGGGCTAACAAGAATGTTTTAGGGCCAGCCCAGTGTTGCATTAAATGGCCTTTTAAGACTAGGCAGTCTCTTGGTGACCACCACTGCTGACCCCCACTCCACATGCTGGGGTTTCTTGAGAACAACAAACAGTCAAATCCACCACGGGCACCCATTGCCACCCCCAGCCAACCACGGGGGCTGGGATGGTGCTGCCTGTGGTCCTGGTAGTCAGGGGAGTCCTGGTACTGTCCCATCCATGCAGAGCCATAAACACATGCATGGGGTGGGGTCACATGGGAATAGTGGCCCAGACAAGGTATGGGACAAAGATTTTTGGTCTAGGAGCAACCAAGAGAGCTTTAGGTTAGGGTGTGGCCAGAAAAGACACCTGAGTAAGGAAACTGCCTCTGTTGCATGCAGGAGGTGAGCGGAGAACATTAATTTTTGTGTCTTGAACAAATTGCGAAACATCCTACTCACCTTGGAAGACAGCAAGTGATCAAACTGGGGTGTGAGGTAAAACTGGATCCCCTTCCAGGCCCCCTCCAGGGTCACGCCACGAATGAGGAGCATCACCAGGATGAGGTACGGGAAGGTGGCAGTGAAGTACACGACCTGTGGGAGAGCAGAACCAGCTGGGAGAGCTGGGAATGAGTGCTGCCCCCATGCCCTGTTCCCAGGGTGGGACACATCACCCTGGGGTCCTTGGGCTGCAGCAGGGCTGGTGTCTGGGTGTGCAAGACATCCCCAAAATATCCTGTATCCAGTGGATGCTGTTTGTGGGTCTCACTTTCCCAGAGATGCAGAGTTGCACACACTGGTGAGCATCGCTGTAGGCCCCCCCAGAGGACACCAGCCAGCCCTTACCTTGCCAGAGGATTTGACTCCCTTAAGGATACACAGATAAACGATAGTCCAAGAAAGGAGCAGGCACAGACACAAGTTCCAGCGGATCCTCCCAGGATCCCCAATCCCCGAGCTTCCTTGGATGTGCAGGACATACCGGCTAGGGAGGAAGGAGAGCAGCTAGTGAGCAGCCCATGGGCAGCCCCTGCCTTCCTCTAGAGGCCCTCTGACCCTAGAAATGCCTCTGCTGCAAAATAACAACAATCATAGGCACTGGCAGCTCCTTGCCAAGCAAACAGGAACAGTGGGAGTGATGTCTCCACCATGTATTAAGGAGCCTAGAAGGGATGCTTGGCATCTTGAGAGCAAATTCCTGGCCATTCCAGACGTGGGATGCATTTTAGTCTAGCATATCTGCAGGCCAACAAAGCAGCGCTGGAACACAGACACCTCCCACATCCCAGTGGCTCAACTGAGATGTCACCCACGGCTGAGCACGCGAGCCCATGGCTGCACACACACCACCAACCATGAATGAGACCTGCAGCACCTGTGCTGTGACCCGTGCAGCTCCTTCACCCCTCATCCCATCCCATCCTCTCCCGGGTCGGGCTGACCTCGTTACCTCCAGTACTCCTCGCTGGGGCTGACGGTGTTGCTGATGTTGACGGGGAGGGTGTTGTTCCCCGCCTTGATGACGTGGTGGTCCAGGCACAGGTCGGTGTTCCACCAGTTGCCGCAGTGCTGCCAGGGCAAGTCGCTTGTGAGGGATGCAAAGAGGTAGAAGAGAACGTAAGCAATGATCATATTGTAGTAAATGGCCACCAAGGAGACGATGAGGATCGTGCCCATGCCAACGCCTGAAGGAAGGAGAGGGTAAAGAAGGAGTGAGCTGGAGCAGAGCAAAGCACATCCGAAAGCAGGGTCAGACACTGCACCTCAGCAGCCAAATGCTCAACCAGTCCAAGGTTCACCTGTTGGGGGAGCCTCTTATTGCCATTATAACATCTGGACATGCCTTCTCTGAATTGATAATCTGTTGCCTCATGCAGAAAACTTTATACCAGCCTTAATGTTGAGAATAAAAGTATTTGGTTTGAACTTTTTTTTTTAATGCTTTATTCTTACCTTTTTTTTAATAGGTATTGCTTAGCTTTCATGCTCTATTTTGTACAATAGCTGGCTTAATAACCTTCATACAATTTCTAGAGCTGGTCATGGCATCCAGAGCCCTCAAAGACTGACAATCTCATGCATATCTTGCAGCTACTAAAAAAGCTAACTCGAAATTCCAGCCTGCCACACCTTCCCCCAGGTTCTTTTAATTCTAACAAGAGCTTTGAGGATCATGGGATGCTGCTGCTGGTGCATGTCCTCATCAAAGAGCTCTTGCAGAGATCCCTCAGAGACTCTGGACTTCACTCACGCACCTTTAAAGAGAGGGCTTATCTTCCAGACCGCGAGTGGCCCCAGGCTGGAGAACTGGCCAAGTGACAGCTCCATGAAGAAGATGGGGATCCCACAGATGGCCAGCATGATGAAGTAAGGAACCAAGAAAGCTCCTGCAAGAAGCAAGAAAAAAAATCCTGAAAGTAATATGGAACAAACACCTAAAGCCCAACTGTGACAGGGAATAAAGCTCATTCAATATGTGTGGCTCTGAGGGATCTACATCAGAATCAGGAAGACAGCGAGGAGCAAGAGCTCACTGTTAGTGCAGGAGAAAGGGGCTGTGATTCACCTGGTGCTGTGCTTCCCCTCTTACTGTGCTTCCCAACTTACTTTTCTCTTTGAATATCTCATGAATGCCATGAAATTCTCCAGTTATTGCTCTGGGAGGAGTTGAACCAATACTTTGCACCATCACCCAGGGCTCTTGCATTGCAAAAGGTTCACTCCCTCTGGAAACTGGGAAGTGTTTGCTGACCCTGCTGAGTCCTGGAGGACACCACACCAAGAAGCTACTGGACACCAGGAGAGCTGGTGCTCAGTTCAGCATGGAGCCAGGGGTCTCTCCAAGACCAGGAATACAGAGATGGGCTGGCAAGTCCCTTCCACACATGGGTATATGTGGTTAATGCCCTAGACAAGCATGGAGGGGCAGGAGGAGGCTTCACCCCACAACAAGTGCTACTTTCCAGCCCAAGGAAGGGAAAGGGATGTTCTTCAGGGACATCCTACCAGCCCAGGTCAGTGGGTGGGAGACTGACCACTGCAAAGGATGCCCAAGTACCTCCTCCATTGGTGTAAGCCCTGTAGGGAAACCTCCAGACGTTTCCGAGGCCCACGCAGTATCCGATGCAGGAGAGGAGGAAATCCAGACGCCCTGTCCAGTTCCCTCTGTCTTCAGGGCACTCGGAGCCCAGGTCCCCATCCTGGCTGCTGGGGCTCACCAGGAGATCTGGTGTCACTGGCTGAGTGAGAGACCAGGGTATGGGAGAGGGCAGACAGGGGTTGAGGAAGAAATAAAAACAGAAAATGAAGAATGGCAGAGAGGGAAGAAGTGCCAAGGACTCGCATGTGAATTTGTGACCCCAAGCCACAGAATTAACTCTTGTCCCCTGGGAACACCCTGTCCCAGCAGCTCTCTGTTCACCACCTCAGCCAATGCTGCGCTCTCCCTGAGCAAACAAAAGGGATAAATGTGATCCCACATGGCCAGAGCTTCCCTGGGAAAGGCAGGATTGTCCCAGTTCATCCTGGGAAAGTTCACCAAGACCCAGCTTGCAACCCCAGGTTCCAAAGACATCCTTTGGATGGGGGCCACAATAAACTTTCTGGATCTCCTACAGAATACAGGCGAGAGGACAGCGGGAGAACCACAGCGGCGTGCCAGGGAGTGTGACACCCAGCCCCACGTGTGCTGCCACGCCAGGCACTCAGCTGGCTCTCATTAAACGCTCCACACATTTTTCACACTTCTCCAACTGCCAAAAGCCTGCACTGTGGGAATTTAGTGATACTCCCAATTGTCCCTGCTGAGAGAGGAGAGACCTCCTTCCAGCATTCCTAATGTGCTCTGGATCAGTGCAGCACATGTGGGGCATTAACCCATTCCCTTCATTCCCTGCCTCAGCTCTGTGAGTTGGAAGTGTGAATCCTGCAATCGATTTGGGTTGGGGTGATGTGCCAGGAGGGCACCTCCCTGTTTGTGTGTGGGTGTACATCGGGTCTGCAGTGAGGTGTCCAGTCTGAATTTCCCCAATTTCCTGACCTCAGGAGAGCAGGGAAGGCATCCTCACTGACTTCCCTCCCTCCAGAGCTGAAAGCAGCTGCCAGATGAGATCCCATCACAGATACACCCACAGCAAAACCAGGCAGCACAAAGGGGTGGAATGAGGATCCTGTCCCTGTGCCACCATGTGCTGCTGTGCCCTGGCATGGGAGTTTGTCATGTTTGCATCGAGGCACAGGAGGATTCTGGTGTCCCTGCTGACAAGATACCAGGACCAGGGCAGGAGGAGCCAATTTGGGAACCTTCTCTTCTTGGGCTCTCTAGAGGAAACAAAGCAGCCATCTCCCTGTTCCTGTTCATAATCATAGGGAACAAACCCATGGGATGTGGTTGAGGGAGAGGGGCCTGGGTTTGGAGGGATCAGCCAGAAGGAGTTGTGGGTATCCTGTATCAGTGTTCATGTGTGCTCTGAGCCTGCAGCAGACCCCAGTCCTCAGGAGGCCAGAGATGGCTGGTGATCAGAGCTCAGTGCTGCCCTTTCATGACCTCAAGGAAGGTGGCAGCCACCTCTTCTCCTCCCCTCCTCCTCTTCTCCAGCTGGACTGGGCTGGAGGATGCTCCTGCTGCTGGTTCCCATGGAGACACTGAGCCGTGATGCTGATGGAGAGGGCTGCCAGCTCCCACCCTTTGCAGGGTGCACCCCAAATCCCCAGCTGCTGGCACTGCAGACATGCTGCTTGCAGCCCAAAGGCACCAAACACAGAGGCAAACTCCTCCCGATCCCCACCTGGTGCACAAACACCTCAAGGGACAGGACAAACCAGGAAAAACTCTTCCCAGAGCCAACCTGAAATATATGGCTCCAGCAAAGTTCTTATACTAAACTCCCCTGTGAAAAGCCCATCCCTGCTGGATGCCACCACCACAAGGCAAGGGCCAGAAGAAAAATTGCAGAAACACAGGCTGAAAAGTCAAAATATGACCCAAATATAATACTGTTTCTATAAAACCATCGCTACCTAGCATCCCTCCTGCAGTTGTTCAACATAGCTCTGCGGTTTAGCAACACCTCCAAGCCATGGCCGTGCCTGCTAATTAGCCCAGAACACAGAGTGGGCATGACACACAGCTGTCTGTGCTTGCAGGGGATGGACAGGCTGCTCTGAACTCCCTCCCAAAAATTTCAGCAGCTAAAACCTGTGTTCACAATGATCCCTGCCAGGTCAGGACCATCCCATTTGGGACTTTCCCCTGCAAAAAAAATGCTTCCTTTTCCATCACACTGCCTGGGGAGCTCTTATTTTCCAGGTTTGAACCACAGAAAACCAGCAAGCAGGGATGCTGGGAAATCATTAAATCCTGTTGCCTAATTCCTGCATCTCTGTCTGAATCCTAAACACCTGCAGGAGGGCACAGGTAGAGCTGCAAGATCTGATTACATGCAGGGCCCTGTCCATCAGATGTAGCACAGAAATCAACACAGAAGCAACAGCAGGAAAGGAAAGGACCCAATGGGACCTTTTCCAAACTGTAAATGGCCTGGTCCCCATCTCAGTCCCCATTACAAGGACCATGGGATGTAGTTTGTCAATTGCGTCCCAATAATGACTGCCCCCTTGTTAATATTCTTATCTGGAGCTCTACAGTTTAAATTTGAGACCCCAGAGCAGAAAGAAGAGACCACTCAAGAGTCAGATAGACCCCAAGGACAATGACAGTTGTCCCCATTGGGCAAGTCGAGGAGATACAGGTCAGGGATGCTACTGGAAAACACACGCAAAGGCTGCTCCATGACTGCAGTGCTCAGAATTCCCCCAAATCCCAGCCTTTCCATAGACATCATAGAAAAACCAGCCCATTTTCCTGCCTTGAAATGAATTACAAAGCACAATATTTAAGGCTTCCAGCCCGTCCTTGTCCCAAATAGCAGAGAGAAGTACACCTCCCTACTTCAGACTGCTGGAAATCTCACACACCAGCTTGATTCCAGACCTGGGTTTTTTTGGGATTAATGCTCTCTTTCAGCCTCTGTCATAACAGGAATTCTCTTTTTCAGCAGCAGCTGAAGTGTTCCAGGGCTACAGTATTGCTCTAGTGCTTTCCACCGTCAGCTGCCATCCTTCAAGCCGGGCTCCCTTCTCGCAGTTATAAACAGACGGGGACTAACAGCTCCCTTGGCAACGACAGCCCTCTTTGAACACAGCATCACTTTCCATTATTCACCAAAAGATGCTCCCAAAGAAGTCAGCAAAGCAAAGGTCACTGAGAAGAAAAAGCACTTTAGTCTCTGCCAAGATAGGAGCTCAGGTCTATAAGGAAATGGCTCTCTGCTAATTATTTTCTCTAAACCAATTTACTTAAACCAAAACTCAGCTGTATCTGAGTGAAAAAACTCCAGCCAGATCAAAGGTATGTTTTCATCCTATTTTGTATCCATTCAAGCTGGCATTGTGGGGTTATTTTGTCAGTGTTTTGTGTGTGGATCATAGCCTTTGAGGAAGAGAAATGCCACCCAGCACCAGATTTCTCCCCTGCGGATCTGAGCACAGTGAGTCTCTAAAGCATGAGTCACTTCAGATTAGTTTGAATTGCTTATTAATCTCTGAGAGAGAAAAAAAAATAAAAAGCTGAAAATTAATTCAAATGTAATATCTTCACTTAGAAAGTGAAGTAAATAAAGCACTGCTCCAGTGTGGAAGAGGCCCTCAAAGGACTGCCCTGACCCTGGGTGACCCCAGCCCAGGATCACAGCAGATGCCATGAGAGGGAGCAAGTGATGGTGGAGGGAGGTTGGAGATGGCTGGGGCTGAAGCAAACTCATTACAGCCATGTCCAAAGTGTAGGGAATATGCATGGGTACAAATCCTTGTGGTTTTTCACCTGGAAACCCTGGGGAAGTTTTGAGGCAGTTTGTGGCAGGCAACGGAGGGCAGTGGCTCAGGTAGGAAGATGTTGCTCAGCAGCCTGGTCAGGTATGGGAAGGGACAGCACGAACCATGGCTCCCACCACTGGCTCCAGTGGGATTTAGCCCATTTCTACCAAATAAATCCCAAAGAAAATAATCAAATAAATGAAAACAACCACTCAGCTCTTCTGGAATTACTACTGTGCAAAAACCAACCTGATATCCTTAAAGCCTGAGAAAGGTCTTCTCTAATGAAGAGGTATTTCCATATGTCTAAAATATGGCTGGTAAGAGGGTTTAAAACTACAGCTCACCAAGGGATGTGGATCTCAATGAGAGGAAGAGGAGGCTGTCAGGGTCCTGGGTGGGTGCTGCAGTGGGGCTGGGCCCACGTCTCTGTCAACCACCGCCAGCTCCAGGCAAGTCTAATGCCAGAATTGGACACAGGGGTCCAAGGTGGCTGTGAGCCCCAGGTCCTCCATCTGGAGCTCAGCAATGGTATTTTTGGGTAATGAAGGACAGAGGGCTCTGAGCAGCCCTGGGAATGGGGAAAATAACTCCAGAGACATCTGCTTTCCATCCCAGCTGATCTAAATGAACCATGGGACTAAATGAATTCCTGAATAAATGCTAAAGAGGGTCACCAGCATCAAGTAACTCAGAAAGGCATTGGAAGGGGCAAAGACCACTTTTAATGGATCTTGCAGTCACTAAGCCATCTGAAAAAGCAATTTGTAGGAAAGAGGAGGAAGGAGAAGAGCCAAATGATGCTTCCAAACAAGAGTGGAGGAATAGGCTGTCGGGGCCTGCTGGCTGTCACCAGGATACTGCTGGGTTTATTACGTCATTTCCCAATATCCTAGGAATTTCCTGGCAGGGATGAAACTCTCCTGGGTTTTCATTCATCTGAATAGAGTCAACCTGCCCTGTGTTCAGTGGGCATGCTTTGGCAGAGGGTGTAGCTGAAGAGGCTCCCAGCACTGGGTCACTGCCCAGGATGCTCGAGGAAGGGCTGACCCACTCAGCAGCAGACCCCCATGACAGAGTTGTGGCTGACACCACCTCTGCCAGCCTGCTCCACCATGTCCCCAGAGAAAGGACTCAGTCGCCAGTGTGGGGGAAATGGGAACTCAGACTGGCAAGAGCAAAGAGGCAGTGGAGCAGAGCCTGACAATTGGGTTTATAAAGGGTTTCCAGCAGGATGTAAAAAGATTTTGTAACTCTGCCAGCTCTGCCCTGAACCCAGAGTTGGGGGTCCAGCTGAACCCTCATCACCCACACCCCTTTAAATCCTACGGGAGAGGATGAGGAGGCAACCCGAGCTGCAGGTGGGAAGGGCACTGCCCAGCTCCCTGTGCTCATCCCGCAGGAGTGACCCCGAGCCCGAGCAGTCCCGGGGCTGGTGGGAGCAGCGTCCCGGAGGTGCCAGGCTGCGGGGAGCCAGCTCTGCCCTCGGTGCCACCCACGGCGCCCGGCCAGACACAACATGAGTCACACAACCCACCGCGGGCAGCACCTGCTGGCATGGGAGGGCTGGGGGGGCAGCGGTGCCTCCCGCTCAGGAGGAGCGGTGGGCACGAAATGCCCCATCCCTGTGCCCACCATCTCGCTTTGGTCCCGCACACGAACACTATTCCCTAACATCACACTAATCCCTGTAGGCTGCCCACGAAGGCTCCCGAGGACGGGATGCCAGGCGCTGGGCATGACTCCCCCGCTCCCCGCTCCCAGCCCGGGGGTACCCTCGCTCCTGGCTCTCACCTGCCGGGGGTACCCCTGGTCCCCTGCTCCTATCCCCGGGGCACCCCCGCTCCCGGCTCTCACCTTCCGGAGCTGCTGCCGCCGAACCTGCTTCATCCCAGACCCTGTTGCTATGCGCTCCCCGCTCCGACACTTTTCGTCTCGCTCTCTCCGGCGCTGGCGAGGGCGAAGGGGGAGCGGGGAAACGATGGCCGGCAGGGAGGGGTGGGCACCCACCTGCTGCCGTGGAGAGCTGGGGACGTGAGGAGCGAGGCTGAAGGAAAGGTTTGCCTTGAGTGGAGGATGGCTGCGTGCGGAGCAGGGAGGGAGGAGGGAGGTCTGTCTGTCAAACGCACTCCTGACGAGGAAAGGGGGGCTCCGAGACCTCAGCCCCCCACCCGGGCAGCGAGGGGGAACGGCTGCTGCCTCACTCATGCCACAAATGCATCCGATGTCCCTAGGGAAGGACCTGACTTTGGGGGCACTCTGTCACTGGGCACCCCACGTAGTGATGGCAGCAGTGTGAATGCAGAATCCAGAAGCCCACAGCACCTTCCTGTCCGGCTCTGAGATGATTTTCCTGTGTCAGGACACAGCTGGAGCTTGAGAAGATCAGAAATGATTGTTCCCCATGCTGCCTGAGCCCAGCCCTCAGTCCAGGGGAGGGGGATGCTCCACAGCCATCAGTCCTTTTGGGTAGGACCAAAGGACATGCTGAGGGCCACAGCAATCCTTGGGCAGTCCCCAGGGTGAGCATCTGAGCCCAACATAGCATGGGCCCAATGCTGGAGCACAGGTCACATCTCCAGGGTCCACATGTCCCTGTTTGAGTCACCAGTGGGATACTGGAGCCCCAATGTCCAGGGAGATGCCAGCTTTTCACCCTCATGCTCAGTGAAATTCCCAATGAAGTGGCAGAGCTGGTCTGTGCCTTCTCCTCCCACTTCCACAGTGGAAACATCTCCCATGTGGCTGGGAGAAAGGACAACCCCACACACTCAGGGCCAGTGGGGGACCAGGACAGCTCAGGACTCACAGCAGTGCCTCTTCCCCATGATATTATCCACTTGTCCATTGCTTCATCCCTGGACCGTGCCCAGTGCTCTTACACTGGATGTGTCCCTTTTCCTTGCAAGTGCCCTACAGGCTCCAGCCTGAGCCAGACCTCTGCCCAGAAGCTTTACTCAGGTTTAAGGTGAGTAGGCAGCACTGGGGATGAGGAGAACAATGACAGGGCTGGAACACAGAGAACCAAGCCTGCCTGATGTAAAAGCAAATCTCCAGGACATCTAATGGCAGTTGTGCTCCTACAGCCCCCTAAGCACTTCTGAAAATTTTCCCTGAAAGGAAAGGTATCCTCAGCATAAAGACACATTTCTGTAGGAGTCCAACATGATGAACTGGCTCAGCATTTGCACAATGGGTCTTTCAGAGCTAATATTTACCTGGATTTTCCAGGGAAAGGATGAAAGTGGAAAACTACATAACCCAACAAATATCTCTTTTCACACACTCACAGCTTCCTCAAAAATAAAAATATCTTTGGGAACTCACTCAGGCTGGTTTTATCTGCCTTGGACTCGCCCACCCCTTCTCCCTCTCCCAGGATGCTGGCTGGGAATGCTGGGCCTGGAGCTGGAGGCTGCCAGCCAGGGGCTGCATCAAGGACTGTCTCGACCTCAGCCTTCATGCAGGGCAGGGATGCTTTGTTTGTCTTTTGTGCCAGTGCAATCCGAATCAGCCCTTTGACTTTTTCCCCTGAGATCCACCTAAAGAGAGATGTTCCACGGCCACCTCTGTGACATGGGAGGGGAGAGGCTGGTGGCACCTTATTACAGCTGTCCCAGCCCCATGTCCCTAGCATTTACACAAACCATTTAGCATTCCTGGGCAGAGTTCACAGCCTTGTCTTCTTGTGTCCAGGGCAGTATTTTTCATTAGAGGCACCCAGGGCTGATGGTGCCCTGAAATGTCCTTGTTGATACCACTTCTTCTGGGATGCTGTGTACCTGGAACCCGCTTTTCTGGTTTGTCTGGTGCTGCTGTGGTAGCACCATCAGCTCTTCATTGCCTGGGATCACCAGGGAGTAGGTATCCCACCCCAGGCACCTGGGATGTTCCAGCTTAGCATTGCAGGGCTGGACCAAGTCTTGCTTTGCCTTTGGAGCCAGCAAGAAATGCGTTTCATGGAACAGCACACATCGGAGGCAGTAGGAGCTGGAAGGAGCAGTGGAATGTAGGGACTCCAAAAACCCCAGGAGAAGAGGACAGGGGTGTTGCACAACTGTTGCCATGCCCTGATCCCCAAGGGGCTGGCACTAGGTAGCACACACAGGGCTTGCAACCATTTTTTAGCAAGTTTTGTTTTCTCACACTCCACCTCTGAGCCACCCCAGGACACCAAGAAAACCCTTCCCTTCTCATGGGCCAAAGCAGAACACACATCCTCCATCCCAGTGCAGCACTGACACTGCCTGCTCTCTGTGACACTGGAGGGCAAGGAGAGGGCAGAACACAGGCTGGGGAAACCCTTGCCTACCCTGCCTGGGCAGCCCACACACAGCCGGGTGGCAGCCGCCCGGGAAGAGGCGAGAATGTGGCCTGGCAGCAGGATGGGACCGTGCCCAGATCTGTGCCGCAGACATGAGGAAGGCGACAAGGCAGTGGTTCTCTGGTTAGTCACTGCTGGGAAGTGTGCCATGCTGGAGGCTGCTGGCAGGCCGGGTGTGCTCGGCCACCTGCTGTGCGTGGCCTTATTTTGATGATGGTTTCCTGATTTCTCCAAGGAGGGGTAAAGCCAGGCAGTGGAGGAACAGGGGGAAACTGTGGGAACTCGTAGAGGACAGCCCCCAGGGTCGCCTGGCTATGAGGCTGTCCCCAGAAGGACCAGGTTCCACGTGGGATGTGTGACTTGGGAGGCAGCTGCTGCAGGTGCTAAAAGCAGGTGTTCATCACCTGCCAGGGGTGAAACTGTCAAGGTGACACGTGTCCAGGAGGTTTGAACTGAAAGTTCCAAAGCTGGTGGGGACATGGTGTCCACCAACCCCTTTCCTGGCACAGGGAGGGCCCTGCATGGTTCACCCATCCCTGCCCAAACGGCAGACGCAGGGCACAGGGGAGGACATGGGAGGGGGAACACAGCAGATGCATTTCGTCACCCGGTCAAGGGGCGTGTGTGTGTGTAGGGGGAAGGGGTGCCTGGGTGTGTGGGTGCATTTATTGCCTCTTCCCGCCAGCGCCGGCTCCCTGTGCACACATGGATGGCAGGGACCCAAGGGCACAGCCCACAGCTCCCTGGACTTTTACCCTGCTGTGCAAACAGGCAGGCGCCAGATTAGGGTATCAGTTGGAATTTCATCCTGTCAACAGCACCCGCAGCCTCTCTGGGCAGGCATTGGAGCATCTTCCCTTTGTCCCAGCCCCTCGTCTCCCTGCAGGCCACCCACCACTGCAGGTGAATTTGGGAGATGCACATTTCGCCCCCACCAGGACTCTGTTTCCCTCCCCACTGTTTTCTGCAGGCTCCCCCCATGCAGACAATAGTGATGCCCAGTGCTGGGCTGCCGTCACCCCCATCCCCTGCCAGGGCAGGATCCCATTGCTGCTCTCCATGTGGCAATGGCAAAATTGGATGTTAAAGGCAGCCAAAGCCCAGTGAGGGAGGATGATGAGTGTGAGGGAGTCCATGGGCACCATGCTGGAGTCTGCACACAGAAGCAGCCCCAGTTTCCCCAGCCCAGCCCAGCTCCTAAGGCAGGTAGCTGATCCAGGCTCCTCCCTTCCCTACATGGCATCAGCTCCGTTGCCTTTGCCTCCCCCTGCCTGTTTTAGTTCCTGATTCCCCATGTTTCCTTGCAGGGGTGCAGTGAGGTGGTTCTCCTGTGCCACGGGCAGCCTGGCACCGTGCTGGTGAGTGCGGGGTCACCAGGGTGCAGCAGTAGGTGCAGCAATATGTGCAGCCTCTGTTGCAATTGCAGGAACAAACCCTTTGCTCTGTCCCTCTCTCAGCAATGCCACCTCATCCTGCTCCCACTCCTCCATCTCCTCCACCCACGAGGACTTTATCCTGCTTCAGGTGTCCCTCCAAAGCCAGCTGCTCTGCCCTTGGCACTGGGAGGAGTTTTGTGGCTGGAGGAGCCATTTGGGGCAGGGATTTGAGGGCAGCCCCTCGCTCAATGCCCTGCTAGACAAGGAGAACACTGATGGGATGGAAAGGGGAGAGTGTCAGGCACCAATGCCAGCTGTCCCAGGCACTATCTCACATCCTCATTCTCTGTTTATTCATCTTGGGCAAGGAGGATATTCAGCCCATCGACAGCCATAAAATGAGATTAGAGACCAGGAGGAGCCAATGGAAGGCAGCCACATCCATAGGCAACTGGCCTTGTTCTTTGGCCCCTGCCAGCCCAACCATAGCCTCACCCTCTCCCCACTCTGTCTCCAGTGCTGCAAGTCTGCAGCCATCGGGTCACTCAGCACTGCCATCCCTCTTGGCGCCAAAGGAATGAGACGTGGCAGTGCCATGCCATGATATGAGCCATACCAGTGCCAGCAGTGCCCCTGTGGGACAGGCACACCGTGTGCTACAGGGACAAGCCTGCTGCCTCAATACACCCTTCCCAACCCTGGCTGTGCCCAGGGGCATCGGCGCCAGCGTGACCCCGGAGCTGGCACCCTCCCCTGCCACAGCACCACGGGCCGGGAATGACAGCAACAAACCTGGGTCACACTCGATCCCTGCTTGTTTTTATTTTCACTGCTGCCTAAAAAATAAAAAGGAAAACCAGTTCTGCCTTTATATACACAAAAACCAAGCTGAAGTCCTGAGTCGACATAAACATTTGTCCTCATCACCGAGCGCACCTGGTAACAGTGGCCGTGGCAAGTGTCACTGGAAGGAGGGAGACCCAAAGCCTCTGAGGGCTGGAGCAGAGCAGTGGACACAGTGGGATAAAAGGGACCCACTTGTAAAGGCCACAGCACACCTGGGGACTTTGTGTTCAGGGGCTGGGAGCGGTGGGAGCTGGCAGTGGACAACGTGGCCAAGGGATGAGAGGAACAAGCCACTGTCAGGTGGGATGTGAGGGTTTGTCTGGGTGCCCTTCAGGCAGCAGGGACATGTCTGCTGCTCCATCCTCCCAGAGCTTGGAGAGAAAATGCTGAGAAAGGTCACACAAGCCACCACGTAAAGATCATGCTCCCTCATCCCTGTCTTGGTCTTCGGAAGCCGCAGCTGAGGAGCACTTGGTGCAGCCCTGAGCAGGAGCCACAGACCCTCCTGTGCCCCAGCTGTGCCCCACTGGCCTTTGGTCCTGAAACTGGGCTGTACATTATCTGGAGCCTATACACTGGTCAAGACTCAGGAGGATGAAGGGACTTTTCAGCTGCAGTTCACCAGTAGGAATGGACGAGGTTTAGCTAACTGGCCTAGGGAACACAGTAGGTGAGAGGGAGTGCAGTGCATGGAGGAGCAGGGAGACAGGGAGGACAAAATCTGTAGTCCTGTAATCTGCAGTTTTAAAGAAAGTAGGAAAATAAATGCTTCTCTGCCTTTCTGAAAATCTCCTCTCCATCACCTAACACCAGGGCACACACCTTGCATGCCTGAGGAGGCCCTTGCCATCTGGCAGCAGCTCCTGGTGCCTGCAGTTACTGTGCTTGCTCCCTTGGAATAGCACTGAAAACTCTCCCAGTACTGGCCCCTCTGGACAGCCTGAGGCTGGTTCTTGGACCCTATCCTGATGGGAAACCTTCTGTTCTCCTTCCCTTCCCCATGGATGGGTTCAGCAAGGCGGTCTGCCCCCACTGTGCCTGTGCTGGGCTCCCCTCTACCCTCTCCCTGTGCTCCAGGTGGAGAATGGCTGCAGTGCCACCTTGCCGTGGCACAGCCAGGGGAACCAGGGCTGCAGGGGCACATGGCTCTGTGTGGCTGCAGGGACAGAGCTGGGGATGCAGGACTGGACATTGCCAGAGTCACTGGGGACACGGGTGGGGATGTTCAGGTCCTCTTGTCAAGGACGTGCTCCGGCTTGCCACCATCACCATGGCTTGAAGGGCTTCCATGTGACATCCTACAGCCGAGGGTCTTGCCTGGCTCCCAGAACCCAACTTGCTCTGCCCTCCTCACCCCACTTCTCAGGAGACCAGCTCAGCAGAAATTCATTTTGCCTTGAGTCGAGCCAGGTCTTTTTTCTACTTCAGTCTTGTTCAAGCTGCCTAAAAGCACCAGGCAGCTGGATTGCCAGGAGCACCAAAGGAAGTGCCTGGAGCACCATAGGAAAGCCCTCCTCCACTATCACCCCCTTCCTTCTGCTGACATCAGGACCTTGCTGTGGGCTACAAAGACCAAACCGGTGCGTAGCTCCTATGGGAGAGCAGTACTTAACCCATGATTTTACACAGGCCCACCAGTCCCTTAGGAAGGTCCCAGTGCCACCTCGCCCAGCCTCACTGTCCATCCCATCGGTTCAGCCAGGGACAGTCATGTCTTTGGGAAGGGGCTGTCACCCTTCAGAGCAGGTGGGCTGGTGGGGCTCTGCTGCATAGTGCTTTTCTCTTGGGGTCTGTAGCTGGTGAAGAGGGTTAAGGCATGAATTCTTCCTTGATCGTCAGTGGAGATGAGGAGACGAGGTTAGGGGCATTGCTGCTGCAGAGGCCTCCGATGGGTCCCAGCGTGCTGACAGCTGGTGGGGTGGGCGTGGTGGTGCTGGTGGGCTGGCTCTGCTGCTGCAGCTTCTTCTTGTTCACCTTCCTCTCCTTCGCCCTCCGATTCTGAAACCAGATTTTCACCTGCAGAAGGGAAAAGATGGCAAGGCAGAGATGAGGATGGACTCAGGCAAGGGTGACAACCCTCAGTCCCCATGGGGCAGGGACGGCATCCCAAAGTTTGAGAAGAAAGGGATGTCTGTGGAGCAAGGTGGGGCCTCCTCTAACTGCTTGGGCTAAAGCCCTTGCCCTTCCCCATTCCCATCTCCAGCTGGGGTGTGGTGTTCCCAGGACTCTGCAGCACTGACCTGCCGTTCGGTCAGCCCGAGGGCCGTGGCCAGCTCGGCCTTGCGGCGGATGGTGATGTAGCGGCTGTAGTGAAACTCCTTCTCCAGCTCCAGGCGCTGGTGGTCCGTGTACACCACCCGGTACTTGTCTTTTGTCCTGGTCTTGCCTGGCAGAGAGATCAGAGTGGGGGGTGAGCCAAGGGGGGAAGAAGGGGAGCAGTGGAAGAGAGGGAGCATCCCTGAGGGCATGGAGGAGACACAAAACCACCTGCGGAGAGCTCAGGAGAAACATGGCAATGCCCTGGGAACCAGTGGGAAAGAGAGTCAGGAGGCTCCTACTGGTTTTAACATCCTTCCTGTTTAGCATCAGCATGTTTGTTCTTGCTGGGAAGTACCTGGGCTTTGGTGGAATTGCTTGGGAGAAAGAGAAGGATGGATTCAGAGGTGCCTCAGGAAAATGGAACATAAATCCCCTGTGTCATGACACATAGTCCCAGAGAGGAGCAAAGCTGCAGGTCCTGCGGTGGGCTGGGGAGAGGCTGCCTGGCAGGGCTAAGGAAAGCCCAGCTCCTTGCTGGGAAGCCCAAAACCAAGGTGCCATGAATGTGCATGGATCAGAACAGGGAAGGACAGAAAAACCTGGAACGACCACATTTCTCTGCCTCCAAGAGGGTTACTCCTCTTCTTCCCGTACTGAGCTAAGACAGAGGGCAGTGCTTTCAGTGCAGTCTTTAAAGATGCACTGGAAAAAGCCCAAATCGTGCCTAAGCACTCTTGGGGACTGGCTGCATGGGCCAGGGGCATTTGGCCAAAGCCAGCCTGGATCTCTCCTTGTTCCCCCTAGATATGGATAGAACTTGGGGCCATCAGGACCCATATGTCTATGCACACAGATGCATATCCCATGGGTCTGCAAACAGCACCTGCTGCTTTCTAGCAGAAAAATACAGTCAAAGCTCCTTTGTTATTCCACAGGCACACAGGGTGAGCTGTGGAACTCTTCCTGGGCCGTGGGGTGCAGGTGGCACTCTGGGGGAGGACGCCCATGCCCGGCAGTTTGCTGACAAGTTCCTGGTGTTTCCCTCAGCAGAAGAGCCCATAGGCAGGGAATAAACACAGCTGTGAATATTTGCTTCTCCACCCAAAATTACAAAATCCTGTTCCAGGGAGTCAAGAGGGATGATGCCTGGCCATTTGTTCGCCTGGCAGATGTTTGCCCATTCTTCTCTGAATTTCTGATGCTGACAGCAGTGCTGCTGTGGGTAGGAAGCTCAGAACAGCTCCATGGATTTCCCTGGGGCTGCCCTAGGTGTATCAGCATGGAGAAGATACTGCACACCACTGCTGCAGATGTGCAGAAAGGGATTTCTAGTGACCCAGCAACTTATATAACCTCACGTGCAGCCTGGTTCTGCCAGGAAAGAAGATCTTTGTGTGCTTGCCATCCTTTTCATCCATTCTCCCTAACGAGTCCTTTGCACATTCACCCATTTGGGCCAAATCAGTAAGAGACTGGGCAGACTCAGCAACACCATTAAATTCTGACACCATCCTAGTGGAAGCGGGAGTTTTGGTGGTGGACACAAAAACTGGGCTCTAGACACCCTAATAAGACATCAGAGAATATCCACAGGGCAAAACCCCAACCTCCAGGCTGCAAATCTGTTTGTCAACCAGCTCAGTTTTATTTTCGACAGTGTCTCTCTCCTGCTCTCACATTTCAAGGAGATGGAGACTTTCCTAAGCCACTTCTTACGCTGAAACTTAAATGTAAAAAGAGCTGAAGACAGGACAACCCATGTCCACTGCAGGTGGGCAAGGGGCTCCCTCAGGGTCATTTCTCTTGCAGCATCACATAAGATGGAAGAAAGCAGCTGGTTTTCTACAGAATAAGCAGAAGCCAAAAAGATTCAGCTCATGGCATTGACCACTGAGCAAACCAAGTGTGGAAGCACGAGTGGGAGCAAGTGGGACATGAGATGGGCATGGAAGGCATCTCACCCTGCTGGGACTTGATGCTGGCACTCCCAGGCACACAAGCAGCAGTCACTCAATTCAAGTTAGCACCCAATTTCCATCACTGTGCCCCTGTCTGTGCCCTCCTGCCATTGCTGCTGCTGGTGCTGGCACGGGCTCAGTGTGATGTAGGGTGATGTAGAGTAGGGTGATGGCTGACCCCAAGAAGCACTGAAGCTCTCCAGTGATCCCTGGAAGAGGGAAGGGGCCCAGCAAGGCTGCAACATGACCAGGAATAGAACCAGAGTTCCAGCATCAGGGCTGGACTTCAGCCACCAACTTGTAATTGAGGGATGGGATGGATTCAGTGACTGTTTCAGAGAGCGGGGAGCCCAGCTCATCCTAGAGCTTGTCAGAAGTGATCACCTAATCCCTCCTCACCACCACCAGGTCAAACCTGCCTCTGACCACACAGGGTGACTCTGTGGGTTAAAAAAGGGTAAAAAAGGTTAATTTGATTGAGCAAGGTGTGCATGGAGCATCTGTAGAGACAGGGCTGAAATGCAGAGATTCCATGTGCAAGGGGTCTGTGGCAGCTTTGCTGGGCTCTTGTCTCCTATTTGTCACACATCAGCTATGACAGCCCCAAACAAAACCAGCCCCAGGAGACTCTGCCGGGCTGGAGCGATGCCGGGGGGCACCCAGCCCCTGCAGGATCTGCACCCTGCCCTCACTCTCCCACAGAGCCCCCGTCCATCCCTGCTGCTTCTCGCCACCCTGCAGGGGAAGGGTTCACCGGCATGAAAAGAACTTCTGCACCCCAGCCCAGGAGGGACCCGTGCTGAACCCGCAAACACAGCAGTTCCCAAGAAGTTACAGAATAAACCAGATGCTCTGGTGGAGATTTATGTGAGGTTTAGCAGCTCCATGAGAAACTGGGCTCCCTCTGGTTGCTCCAGGCTCAGGGGTTCCTGCAAGTTTTTTCTTTCTCATAGATTTATCTCCTTTTTTTTTTCCTCTCTTTTTGTTCATTTGAAAGCAAAAACCTCTCTAAAGAGATAATAACTTTAAAATGGTTTTACTTGCAATGTTGTTATTTGAATAGTACTGTTTGGGGAAAAGGAACACCTGGAAACTGAAGAAGTTGACAGATACAGTAAAGAAAATAAATTAAAGACTAAAGAAATAAGGCGGTTTGTGAATACCACATATGCCATGAATTTCAGTAGGAATTATTATTTCCTGCTGCAGCTGTAAATAGATCCATCACAGCCTGTTCTTTGTTATTCCCTCTTCATCCTTCATCCTGGATGGAGGCTGTGTTTTGCTTCAGGGCTGGCAGTTTTTTCGCTGGGTGAGCTGGGCGAGCTGGGCACCAGGCTCAATATCAGTATCAATATCATCCCTTGCTGCTCAGTATCAGGTAGAAAAGACTCAAAGCAGAGGGCTGACGACCAAGGCAGAGATGGAAAGTTATTCACCGCCACTAATTGCTGGTTTCGGATGTTTGCTGAATTCGGGGATGTACTGTGGGTGATTCATGAGGAAAAGAAAAGGATTTGCAAGAAATACTATTGACAATGAATAATTCAACTACCTTGAATATGAATGCTGGGTTACACTTAACTCTCTCCTGGAGACTTTTTATGGCTCTGTGAAAAGAAAGAGGAAATTCGGGACGAGCCAATCCGGTTCCTTATGGGGAACCCTCGTGGCTATGGCCAAACAGAGGGATGGAACTGCTCCTGCATTTCCAGCCGAGGCTGGCAAAGCTGAAACAGGCTGCCCCACAGTTGGGATAACCTAGAGCTGGGGCTGCTGCCCCAGGAGGGAACGTGGTGCAGAGAGGGTGCCAGTAGTGTCTCTTAGCACAGTTGTTAGCTCCTTCCAACCCTGCTATGCATTTACAGCCCCTCCTGCTTGTCCCCAAAAGACCAGGCAAAGGAACTGCTTGGACAGGCAAACGGAGCCATCCGTGGGGCCAGTGGGAATGGTTTCGGCTTTGGGATCAAGGCAGGGCCAATGACTGCGTGGGGAGAGGGTATCGCTACTACTGTTAATGTATAACCCTAATAGCACTCACCTGAGCCACGATTAGATAAGGGAATAGCTTTAATGTGCTGTGCAAACCCCGAGGGACGCGCTCCTGAGTGTGCACGCACACACACGGGGGGATGGAGTCCTGACCCCAGCCTGGATTCACTCCCCTCAACAACCCTGCCCCAAGATAGGGATGCCAGAGCTCCTGCCCTGGGCTGGATCAGGAGCCTGGAAGGATGAGGGAAAATCAAACTTGATCCCTGCGCCCACCACCCCAAGCTCTCTCCCCTCACAGCCACAGAGGCTTCCAGGAAGGGAGTATTTTACTGGCTCCAGTCCTGGCCTGCCCAAAGGATGGCTTTGAGTAAAAAACTGTGCCCTGAAAACCCAAACAGATTGAGAATATGGGCATAGTGAGACTGATGCTGAGCAGCTCTAAGAACAGCTGGGAAGGGGCTAGTTCAAACCAGGGAGGAAAAAGACTGTGGGGTGGCAGTGGCACCCTGGGAGGAGGTGCAAAATAGCAAAGGAGCAGAAGCTGGCAGGTTATGAGGGGATCAGCCCAGCTCCAAACAGAGGAACCCCATCCATGAGACACATTTCTCCCAGCCACAGCAGGAGCAGCACAGCTGCCTGCAGCCAGGAGCATAAACTGCAGCGCTTTTCTAAAAGTCTCTATTTCAGAGGTCAAAGCAGCTCAAAATTACTACAGCCACAAACTCTGGCTCTGTGGGAAGCTGCTGTGCAGCCATCAAGGCTCTGATCCAGGAAGGTGGGGTACAGCAGCCCTGACCCGCTGGCTGTAGAGATGAGAGCTCACAGTGGTGCTCTTGCACCGCACAGCAGATGTCCCCAAGGCCTGGGGACACACTGGATGTTGCTTTGTAGAGGAGGTGCTGGCAGAGGGGATGGAGGCAATGCTGCCAAGCTGCCTCAGCAGCTCCCATGCCTTGCTGTGTGCTGGCTCCTTGTGCTCCCAGAGCCATCCTGCCTGGTCCCACCTTCCTGGTGGTGCTCCGGCCCCATGCTGGCTCTGTCTGTACAGCACTGTCTGCCCATCTGTCTGTACTGGGGAGCTGGTCCCACACTCTCTGATGGCATTAAAATATTATAATGCTGAAAAACATCAGGTGTAAAAGTCCTGTCAGCAGGGAGCACCTGGGAAAGAACTGGTCCACACTGGAGGTAAAGTGCAGCAAGACGGTGCAAGGCTGTCCCCTCCGTGTGGGTGCTTCCTCTCCATGATAAAGCTGCTCCATTCTGTATGAGGAGCATCTACTTGCAAAGAGGATAAAATCCTCCCATCCCAGAGGAATCACTGCTCTATCAAGATCTAGCATTTCTCCCCCGGGAAAGGATCAAGGAAAACTTCCTTCATGCCTGGCAGAGCTTAGGCACTGCTATAGCTGGAGAAACAGAGGCACACAGGCAGTTCCAAACCAGAGTGAAGTCCCAGGGCCATGGGATTCCCTGGACAGTTTAATCCCCAGTCCTTCTGCAGCTCCATGCAGGGAAATTCCCCTCATACCCCCACAAAATTGAGGACAGCCAGCAGAACAATGCCCCATGAGAGAGACCCCAGGCCCAGGAAAGGGCTGGGGTCGGCTCCTAAAGCTCAGGAGCCTCCAGGCTGGCTGGAGCCACCCTCATCTGGCAGCCAGATGTGCTCCAGCTGCCTGTGTGCAGAGGGGTCGATGCTCCCTCTGCCGAGCAGCGCTGATGGGAGCCACACTGCACAGAGGCGATGCTGAGGCTCGGGACAGACAGCTCAGATCATTTCATCATCCCTAAACCAACTGGAAATGCGAACCCCAAAGTCTGCACTGGTGGTGGCAAGGACAAGCCTCTGATGCCCCTTTCCCCACACTCATTTTTTCCCCTCCTTTCCCCTCCAGCTCCAGCAGCCACTCCAAAACACCCACGCTCCTCTGTGGCCTGGGAGGGGGGGATAAACCCGAGCCCCTCACACTCCCTGAGCGCTGGGAACCAGCAGCTCATGGTTTTCACAAGCTTTCCCCTTCCCTTGCATACTTCAATATCTTCAGCTATTTTTCCTCTGCCGCAGGAAGCAGAGGAGTGATGGATGGGACGACTGACACGGGGCGAAGGACCGGAGCCATGTGGCTCATTTCATCACTGCCAGTGAGAAACAACCCCCTCTCTAGGGCAATCCCTCCCGAGATCCCTGCCTGACATCATTCCTCTGCCAGAATGCACTGGATTTAGACAACGGCTGGGTGTCAAAAACTGAGTGAGAGGAACCACACATCCTCTCTGTACATATTTAATGTCTCAGTGCTGTGGAGGGAGGGAATGCTGGATGAATCCTCACTCCACCAAAGCTCCCCCGTCTCTGCTCTGAGTTGGAAAAGTGGGCATTTCAGACATCAGGGATGAGGCAGGACTCATCTGTGCTGCAGGGCACTGCAGGCCCCTCCAAGGAGCCCAGCAATGCTCCTACACCCAGGGTAGCTCTCTCCATGGCAGTTCACCTCACAAACACTGGGGATTTCTTCCTGGTGCCAAAGGCTTCAGAGCAAACTGCAATTCTCCCATGTGCACCCAGTAGCAATAAAACCTGGTGCAGCTTGGTATGGAGAGCACTGGAAACGTTTCACTTGCCAACTGCACTGCTCAAACCAATGGCTTTCTGGTCCCCTGCTCACCGAGGATCAAGCTCTGTGTTCCCAAAAAAGCTTTGCTCTAAGTGCGAGTGTGTGGCTGGGGAATGCATGCCCAGGGGTTGTGGGACTGGCAGAGCTGGCACAGTCAGGCGGGGCGGGGAAAGGGCAGAAACACCTGGTCGAAGAGCTGGATTTGGAGAGTGCAGACCGGTGCACAGGAGCACAGGCTCATCCTGGCTGGGTTTTGCACAGCTGTCTCGGTGCGACAAGGACAGAGCTGCACCCACACTCACACCCACTGGTGTATAGAGCTGCACCCAACCTCCTGCAAGCCTCATCCCCCTCCCAGGAGATGCAAACCCCAAGGGGATGAAGAGCAGCGAGCTGGCGATCCCCCATCACAGCCTCGTGTTCTTGGACATGGACAACACAACCAGAGGCCCTTCAGCCACGGGGCAGCAACCTTAAGCTGAGTGTTGGGGCACGTCTTTCCCAGCCCTGCAGTGATTCAATCCTTTATTTTGGCAGCTGGCAGACTCCTTCAGTTGTTGCCATGTTTTATGAGCACCGAGCTGAGTGCCGCCAGCCTGGCTCCTGTACTGGGTCAGAGGCCACACCAGCGCGGGGGGACAGGGAGCGCCCGAGTGACACATGGGCTGCTGGCACATGTGGGGTGGACACCTCCCCATTCAGAACATCACCTCACTCCAGCCCTGATCCAGCTCATCCCAACCTGCCACCTGGCTGGATGTGGCTCATCTGCAGTGGGGGAGGTTGGACAGCAAGGCAGTGGGGGTCCCATCTGGACACCAGGATTCCTCTCCCCCTTTGCAGCCCCATAGGGTTTGGCCCATCCTTGCCATGGGGGAGTGTGGGGGAAGGATCCAGCCCCTTATCCAAGCAATCACAAAGCTAACAGCACCAGAGTGGGTGTCCTTGAAGGGTGCCCTGTAGGAAACATCTGTCATTAGCCAGAGGTTTAAAGTGTCCCCCTGCTAATCCCAGGGTATTAGCCAGCCAAGCCCATCACGTAGGTATTGCCAGTGCTCCAGGGAAGCCCTTTTTCTTCAAGGAAAGTCAATTCTAGGAAAGTTTGAGAGGCCTGTACCTTGGCCAGCAGGCTAAGCTGTCAACAAACCCCAGCTGGGGCCAGGAGCAGGTTGTGGGTTAATAATTCAAGGGGAGAAGCCTGGTGGGGCCTGACACACATCCCCTGAGTGTCTTGGTGGAGCAAAGGGTCTTGCAGGGAATGAGCATGTCCCAAAGAGCAGCTCCCCATGCAGGGACTGACCAGGGAAATGCAGTGTCCTCCAGCCAGCACCATCATCCCAAAATATACCAAGCACAAAATGAATCCCAGCAGCCCAGGAGAAATGTTTCTATCTCATTATTGGGATTTTTATTCTTTCCCCCAGTGTTCATGGGCTCCACTAGGAAAATAAACACAGCTGGAAAACTGACCTAGAAATAGTAAAACTGAGCTGGAAAACTGCACACCCAGAAAATCACCACGTGCTCAGAGCATCACTGTTTGCTCTCCATCACCCCAAAACCTGCCTGGGCACCATGGGCATCGGTACCACATGAAGCCCACATTTGCCTCCGCAAGGGATGCTCCAACTGCACTTTCACTTGCAATATTTAGCACTGCAGCCCCTGCTCAATTAGCGACCAAAAAGCCAGACCCGAGGCAGTATCTGAGGATTTGCATGACTAACGAGCAGAGAGTGAATTTCAAAGTTCAGCCAGCCCTGCTTCCAGCCACCTTCCTGAGCTTTTTATAAACCCTGGGTGCAATTCACAGGGAAGTTTGCAAATAATTGTGAATAAGAAGGAAGCATGAGGCTCTGACGTGCTGCTAGTGAAGATTTTATGAGCAGAAAAGGAGGTGACATCGGAGAGAGAAATGGGGCCTGGGGACATCTTCTAGCTCGGTTCCCTTTAACTCCCAAATCCCGACCGGCATTGCAAACCCTTCTGCTGTTGGGTTATCTCAGCTCAGCCAGGTGAAGCACACATGAATGTAGCAACAGGTACATAAAATCATCCCCCTGCAAAGCCTGACTCTGCAGTGAGTCACTGGGAGATTTCTCATTGATTTTTCTCAAGCTCTGGATCACATTTGCAGAAGTGCCTGACACACTCATATTCCCTGCACAACATTTTATTTTACTACCATGCAGCTCTTCCCCAAAAGCTTTCTAACTATGGCCAGGAGCTGTTTAAACGAGCCAAGACAGAAAGGGAACATTAATTTACAACCCTCTGAAGTATTATGATTTATAGCATTCACAATGAAACTGTTGATATTTATAGTGAAAAACTCCGTGTATTCATTTCCTATTCCCACAGCGGTGAGATGGGGAGTTTATCAATCCAGATTGATTAAAGTCCAGTTTATTGATTTCAATAAAATGATTCATCTAAGAGCTTCACCCTTATCTATGTCAAACCCATCTCTGCCCTACTCTCTTTCAAGCTTAATGAAGACTTTTATTTAAAGGGCAGCACTGGAAAACACCAACTGCATCCCACCACGGCCAAGTCCTGCAGTCGCTTGGCACCAGCAGCATTGGGCTTGGAGCCAGCAGAGGTGCAAGAACAGGTCCTTAATCTGTGGGTGACTTAGAAAAGGAGCTTGCTGGTCATCCATCCTAAGGAAACCACCCCAAGAAAGGGCCTTTTACCCCCACATCGCTGTGGTGGGGCTGGGGCAGCTCCTCTGCATGTGAGAGGAACGAGGCTGATTTATTTGTTCCTTTGTGTGTCTTTGATCTAAGAGATACAAACTAAGCAACTAATGATATTTTTCCAGAATTCAATCAACTCAATTGTCGTCTAACTCAATCAGAGGCACTTTCAAGCTCCTATTTTATCTCGGCCCCACCACTGGGTGTAAACCCATGGCCTTGATCCAGAGGAGAGGTGTGCTGATGGCTTTTCTTCCCCACTCATTTTCCCTCCCACCTCTCTCCTCAGAAGAAACCAAGATGTTCAGACCTACAAAACCTGCAGAAGTGGCAGGGTCCCAGCTTCAGGGCAGGGCTGCACATTGCATTTCCCTTTCCACCCCAGGCAGAGGGAAGTTCTCAGCCCTGGCTTGCCTGTGGGTCTCAATCACTGTATCTGGGGGGAAACATTTTTCCTCAATAGTTACATTCAGTGCTTAAAATGAGACAGGAAATACCAGCCTGCCTCTCCCTCCTCTTTCCAGACTGGGGCTGGGTTTTTTTCCGTTTATTGGGATGTTCTGCCTGCTCCACTGCAGTTCCCATCCCTGCCACACAGATTTTGGGAATATGAGTAGATGTTTTCCATGCTGGAAGACCCCAGACACCTCTGAAGAAGACCCTTACATGGGCCTTGGCTACTGGGAATGCAGTGCAGAGCCAAAAACAAGCCAAAAACTGGAGACACTACAAACAGGGAGCCCTGGCCCTCAATTCCAGGGATAAGGGGCAGCAGTAACTCAAAGCAAACTCGCCCCTGAGAAATGCCCACAGCCACTCCTGTAGTGAGTTTGGCCCAGCAGTGCTCTGAGGAGCTCATGGCCAGCACAGGAGAGGGAGAGGGGTGGCAGGTTCAGGCAAGACCCACTGGGAAGAGTCCAGGCTGGGAAGATGAAAGGATGAGTGTAGGTCAGGACAAAGGGCCCGCACCTCACCTCGCTGCCAAAGGAGCCGGCCACCATCTCCATGACAAAGAGAAGTCCTTGTCAATTTGGGCTGGCCCCAAGGGGGATCTGCCCACCGCCTTTGAAGTGGGCAGCAGGGCGGGTAGGGGGCTGGGGTCACCCAGACGCTTCCCCCAGGTCAGGAGTTCAGCAGGGACAGGACCCTGGGGACAGCACGACCACTCGGTGCCCAGGCCGGAGATAATCCCAGGAACCTGGGCAGCCTTTCCCACAGAGCCGGGCACCCGCCAGCCATGCACCTGCAGCACCCACGGCCACCCTCCACGTGGCACTGTCCCCAACACACTCTTTGCACACACACAGTGCCCTCGAGCACACGCCACGCACAGCACCGTCCTCACACGGCAACCCTTCACACACACACCGAGCACATCACCTCCCCCAGACACCCCCGGTGACACTGCCTGTACACACACACTGCTCACGGTGCCCTGCACACCCACACAGAGCCCGCAGCACCTCACCGAACCCACCTGGTGCACATGCAGGCACAGCATGGATACACACTGCTCCTTCCCTGCACACGCACACAGCTTTAGGCACCCTGCACACACACACACACACACACACACACACACACGGGCTCTCACACAGCCAGCTCACATTCCCAGCTACAGCTGCAGCCCCCCACACTCACCCCGGCACTTTTGACACCCCCCATCCAACACCCCCTCGGGGTCCTGGGGGTCTCTGGCTCTGCCCATCCTGCCCCGCAGCTGCGGGCAGCAGCACTGCTTGGGGGAAAAGGACTTCTCAGCCATTATATAAGCCCGGCTGCCAGTGTGGAGGGACAGCACCCTCCCTGCCCATCCTCAGCCGCTGCCACCCCGATGGTGGGGTCCCCTGCTCTTTGGGGACTGGGTGTCATGCCAAGGGCAGGCCAAAGTTGCTGTCCTTCTGGCAGTACCTGTGCAAGGAGAGCCACAAAGCAGGATCCGGCCCTGCAGAAATCCAAGCCTGGGGATCCTCTGCTCTGGGGATGGAGCAGGGGTGCGGGACTGGGGGTTTCCTTACCGTTGTTGCTGGTGCTGGGAATGCTGCGCCTCATCCACTCATATGGGGTGCGTCTCTGGGCATTAGGGGAGAGCTGGGGTACCGAGGTGCTGATGGGTGGAGGCAGCAGTCCAGAGCCCGGAGGCTGAATGGGGTTAAAATCTGGGGGGCTGAATCCAAACTGCCCCGGGCTGGCGGTGGAAGGTGTCGCAGCGGTCCCATAGGAATGCCAGTCCTCCTTGGCAGGGGTGTAGGGAGAGCCCCAGGCAGCCGCCGGCTGCCCGTGGTGCAGGTCGTTGTTGATCCCCGGCACATGGTGGTAGCTGGCGAAGTCCGAGTACTGCGGCGGCCCCGGCACGTAGTTCTGGGGGTTGAGGTTGAGGCTGGGGTGCCGGACCGGGCTGGGATACATGTTGGTGTCCTTATCCACAAGATATCCTACATACATCTTCCCGGGCCGTCCCCGCGCTCATGCTGCGCCGCCGAGCCGCGAGTGCGGCCGGTTGGGTTTGGCGGGGAGGCGGCCGCCCCTCCTTCGCCACCACTCACCTGGGCGCCTTGGGGAGCCTGTCCTGGGGCCAAGCACCTCCCTGCCCACAGGCTTTTATTGGGCCCAACCTCTCGCAGCATTTGCATTGAAAGGCAGGTTTGCATTTCAAAGTGCAGAAACCCCAGCGGGTGAGGGGGGACGAGTTCAAACTTCCCACTCTGGCTGCAAGGAGGATAAGGTAGTGGGTGACCCCAGGGAGCACCGAGGACCCTCCAGCCCCTCTCTCACTACCCCACAGCTGTGCCCATGCCACCGGCCGCAGTCCCTCTGTAGCAGCTGGCTTTGGGGACATTAGGGTGTAGCGGGTGTCCCATGAGGATGCCCCAAGGGACCCCACCACCATCCATACCCCAGGCACAGGGTGCCTTGGGATGAACCTCTGCATTAAAACCTGGATGCACGCAGGGGACAAGTTGGCCTCTGTGCGTCTGTCACCTGCCCTGTTCCCACACTGGGGGACACCAAACTCTTGCTCTGAATGGGGTTCTCCTGTGGCCAGCGGCAGCATCTGCCTCTTTGGGAAAGAGAGGCTGGTGGAGGCTCTGGGCCTGCATTTCCTTCATCTCAGGGCAAACCCACTCCTCCAATCCTGACAGCAAACCTCAGCCCAGCCTCAGAGAGCAGGACAGATAGGCAAAACCTGTGTGCAGGGAGAATGCCCCCACCATGGACACTGCTGGGAGGACCTGGGCTGACACATCTCCAAGGGGCTCACAACCCTGCAGCAAGAGGAGCTTCTCACCTGTTTTATCTCTTAAGAAAGCAAAACCACCCCCCTGTGTTTGGCGATAAGGAAAACCAAGCAGAAAGGGGACCCTTGTGAAGCCCTGTCTGCCTTGCAAGGTGGGCGGTGCCGGCCACAAACACCCCAGCAGAGATCGCCCACTCGTCACCTGTCAGGTCAGACACACCTGCACTCCCGAGGGGGCTGAGGGACCGAGGACCTGCGCTGTGCTGCACTGCCCAGAAATGCCCACCGCTGGCAGCAGCGAACCTTGGCCCCACCGATGTCCCCCTCCCCTCCAGCGTCACACTCCAGCTGCACCGGCCACCACTGCAGCCACAGTTGTCATTTGCAGGCTGGCTTTTTCTCCTCAGTCAGAAGCAGAGTCCACAGAGGCTTCAGGAGGGTGTTTTGTCACCTCCCCAAGGCTGCCCCTGTCCTTTTCTCTGCATCAGCCCCTTCCCCTTCTAGAAATGTGAGCAGGGCAAGGATGGATCCTCACTGTACTGGAACTGAAACAGCCTGGAATTTGACAATAGGAAACAGGAAAAAAACAAACAAAGATATTAAGGATGAAATTGAGCAGAAGGGATAAAACCTCCATCACGGACCTCTGGACCCTCAATGGTCTGTGTCAGTCCCAAGCACCTCATCCCATTGCTCTAGCCCCAGTTCTACCTGAAACTAGGTGCATATATTCCACTGTGCTACATCCACTCCCTGCAAGGAGCTGGGTGACAGGATGAGATGGAGGGGAGGTGGGTAGGAGGTGAGTGGTTTGGTTTGCGAGGACAGAGAAGGGTAAACCCCCAGCAATGGGAAATCACTCCCAGAGCTGTCATCATGTGTGGTCCACCTCCTGAAACCTGGCATGGCCAGAGGTACCAGCAGAGGTGAGCACTTTGCCCCCAGGGTCCCCAACCCCTTGCTCAGCCTTGTCCCAGGCCCCTGCCTTGTGACAAATGTGACTGTCATGACCGTCCCACCCAGTGATGATCTCAGCTCACCTCTCAGCTCAGATTGCTTGATGTGCCATATAACCCCATCTATCCTGGATCTTTCCCAAGATCTCAGTACAGCCATGGCTTTGTGTAAACTAGAGAGCCAAGGTCACCTTTACTCCTCCTCTTCCTCCCATCAGCAAAGAGGCTCAGGAAGTGGGGGGAAAATAGAAGAAAAGACCCTCTCCCCCCAAGCAGATTGTGAGAAGTACAGAGGAACAGAGATGGCTGCTGGGTCCCATCCCAGGGGTGGCTGCATTTCAGGCACTGGGGTTATTCCTGCCACTGGTTATTTCTTTCAGGCAGTGACAGGGAGCCCAGGCCCTCTTTCCCTTTTCCCAACCTGTGCAGCCAAAGCCAAGGACTCAGGCAATTGCTGGGGCCTGGCGGGGCTCAGGGGTCTGGGGCAGCACCCCACAGCTGCATCCTCCCCAGGGGAGCAGGTGTCAGGCTTGGCGGGGCACAGCATGGCCAGGTGTGCACTGACAGCTGAGCGTGAGCTCCCTCAGAGTGGGCGAAGGGGTCAGGGAAGGACAATTGGGCCATAAAGATCCACCAACAATAATTTCCCTCTTCTGCTTTTCTCTGACCCTTTTATTACTGGTGGTGAAGTTTATGCTGGGGAAGGGCCAGGTGAGGAGCCCTTCAAGGGCTCCCTGAGCTGCTCAGCTGGGGCTGAAGGGTGCTGGTTGGGAGCCTCGGTGACCGGATGCCACCTGCCCTGGGGTCCCATGGGTGAGCAGATGAGGGACTGACAGACCCCTGGGGGGTCCCCACCTGGGTGAGAGGAGGTGGCAGTACCCCCTCCATCCATCCTAGAGACCCCCCAGAAATGCACCCAACCTGTGGACCCCCTCCTAGTCCTTCAGACCTGGTATTTCTGGTGGAAACCAGGCAGATGCAGCGGAGAGGGCGAGCAGCAAGGGTTCCCTCGATGTTCCCTGGGGCTCGCTGCTGCTATCTGTGATCGAGTGATGCCATCTCCTGGAAGGAGGAGGGCTGGGAGGTCCCCAGGGCCAAGCTGAATGCAGCTATCACAGATGGAGCAGGGACACCATCCCATCACCTTCTCCTCCCATGGAGGAGGTATTCAATATGGAAACCAAGTCCTGTCTTGTCCCCAACTTGCTCTGAACTCCACCGTGGTTTCTGCAGGAGAGGGAGATGCCCTCAGAGAGTCAAGTAGGTGTCTCCCCTTGCTCCCCTTTTCCCCCACAGCCTCCTTCCACAGCTCCTCCCCACTCCCTCCAGCTCCTATTGCTCCCAAAGGCAAATCTGGAGCTTCAGACCAGCATAAATCAGAGCTGCATGGCCCCACTCACATCCCAGCCCAGCCAGGACCTTTCAGTCATTCCCAAGCTTCTGAATGCTCCGAGAGTAACCTCTCCCTGGCAATCGAGACATCAGTGCTACCCTCTTGCAGAGGACAACACTCTGGCTCATGTCCACCAGCCCCACTGCAGGCTCCTGTGTGGCTTTGGCTCTTCCCAGGTGCCTGATCTGTCCCTGTGCTGTCACTTGTGTCCCTGGGCTGAGGAGAGTCTGCAGAGCTGGTCCCCAGAGAGATGGGTGCTGGACTGGGATAGCCTCAATGGATGTGTCACCAGTGCTGCCACCCAGCTCCCCTCTCCCCATCCAGGGCTCTGTGATCCTCTTTGGGATCTGGATCAGCTTTCTCGGCAAATGCAAATGCCACAAATCTTGTGACTATCCTCAAGAGGGCACTGGGGACAGGGACACATGCTGGCATCCCTCATTGCTTCCCAGCACGTGTGGACCCTGCTCTCGGTGGGTGGGGACGTGATTCCCCCTGCACTGCTGGAGAGTGTCCTGGTTTCGCTCCTTCGCTGTGTTTGAGGCACGGTGCAAGCAGAGGGTTAACGATTCCCACATTAAGTGGCTGCAGATGTGTGGGAAAGTCTGGGGCGAGCGGACGGCATCGTTATTAGTATTCACCCAGGAGCCTGTCGCTGCCTCCTGGGGCTCTGCCGAGCACATTTAATACCAAGGTTCATGGTGGGGGTTAGGAAGAGTGCGTGGGACGGGGTCGGAAAGGCCCCGAGGTGGGGAAAGGCAGCGGGATAACATCCTCCATGCTGGCTGCTGCCTCCTGCAAGTGCCCCAGCCCGGGGGGTGTAGGGAAGGGGCCAGCATCCATAGGGACACAGCACCATACGTGTGTATGGCCCAGTGCTACCTCCTGACACCGCTGGCACCCTGTGGTGTCCATGGCCAGTGTTTCCAGTGCTGCAGGAGTGTTCCCGGAGCTGGGGAATGCTGCAGGATACTCCCCAGGATGCTCCCCATCAAGTTATGCTTGGGTATATGGTCACTTTGGAAGAAGCCTGGCACCTTCTTCCTCCCCTTCCTCTCCTTCTTCCCTGGGCACTGGTGTCACCCACCCTGGCAAAGCAGGGCCACACACACACACAGGGTACAGGCTCCTCTGGACACCAGGGCAGAGCTTTAGAGACGCTGGATGAAGCCTCAGTGCAGCTCCCTGCAGGGTCCAGGAGCTGGATCCAGCCAGCAGCAAGTGCTGGCAGCTGCCGCAGCAGATGCGCTGCCCAGATGTGGTGCTGTGCTCCCTGGCACCCACCACTCCTCTCTTGTGGTCTGCAGCTTGACACCACTTCAGAGCGATGCTGGAATTCCTCGGCTGACTTGGAGTTGATAGAGGCTCTGAAAAACTGAAGCTGGAGCAAATCTGGCCCTCATCAAACCTTCAGAGAAGTGGGGAAGGCCAACATCTGCTGCCTCTTCTGTACCTGCCTGTCACCTGCCTGTCACCTGCTGGCACATGGTACCTGTTGCTGACTCCAGCACGGCTGTTTCCACCGTTGTCTTGGGTCACCTGGCCCTGGTCTCTCTCCTCTATGTCAGGCATGGGATATGGGTTTTTCTCTGTGGCCCAGCTCCGCCTGGGATGGGGCAGGAGTTCGGAGAGCTGCTTTGATCCAGGTGATGCCAGAGCAGACCAAACCCCCTGGAATGTCCTGTCTCAGTGGCTGATTGCCCCACCAAAGATGCTGTACTACATGACCCCAAGGCCCCATTAGCGCTTAGCGATGCTTATTGAGGCTGGAAATCTCAGCTGAGAGGGGTCTGGCATCCCACCCTGCAGCTGTCCCAGCCCCAGGGGGACCACTGGGTCCTGCAGCATCACAAAGGAGGGTGCAGGCACCAAAAATAGAGGTGAGCACTGAAGGGCTGATGAGGCTGAAGTAACAGAGCTGCTGCTCTCCACCCACACACTTGCACAGGCGAGTTCCTCTGGCTTTGGTGCTTCCTCTGAGCTGGCCTTTCCCAGGAGCTGCCGTAACCCCGACGCGCTGTTCCTAAACAAAGCGTGCGGCTGTGGATGCTCCCTGGGGATGTACAGAGTGGACTGACGTGTGCTTGCCGGGATGCTCTGGGCTCCCCAGGGCTCTGTCACCACCCCCAAACAATGAATCCTGGCCTTTGCAGACCGGGAGGTTTTGTTTGCCAAGTTCTTTCTGGTCCCAGTCTGGAGTGGGTATTGCCATCTCTTTGCAAGGGACAGAGGGGGAAATATGTATGCTCTGCCCTCAAGCATGGTCTGTGTTAGCTTTTTCACCCCCTGCTCACTCCAGGTAGCCCATCCCCAATGCAAGGGGCCCAGCAGGATTGCACCACTGGGTTTCTCCCTCTCCCACTCTGTCTGGAGCTGTCATGTCCTTGGAGCAGGGACACTGCCAGGAAATAGCTCTGCTGAGCAACTCCCAGCAGTCCATATGTCCCCACACATGGACCCACCAGACACATCTTCATCCCTTGGGAAAAGTGTCTTGGGAAGAGCCATGTGCACAGCACGTCCCCTCTGCCGCCTGCCCCCCACATGAGCTGCTCTCACGCTCACTGGCTCCATCTCTGCACAACAGCCTGTCTCGGCCCAGGGGGGCTGACAGGGCCCCCAACACAGGGCCACCACCAGTCTGGAGTCAGGGGAATCCATCCGAGCCAGGGCTGCATCCCTCCCACACCTGTCCCATGCCACGAGTGGCCCTACTGGTCCCATGGGGATAGCCTGGATGCTGCAGCCTGGCTCTCCTCACCCTCCACAGCTTCGCAGAATAAACATCTCCCCTTTGGTTTTCCATAGATACAAAGGAAACATGGAGATAATGTGAGATAAGCAGCAAATTTCTTGGGCTGGTCCAGCCAGGAGTCATTCCCTGTGGCCATTGTGCAGGTATTTACTAGCACGGCAGGAGGGGATGAGTCTGCCTTGCAAAAAAGGCAGAAACACAGATTTCAGTAGTGTTGTCATTATGGGGAGGGGTTTTAAATTCTTAGAAAGAAAAATTAAAGAAAGATGGACAGGTGTCTTTTCAGGATAGCCAGTGCAGTTTTGTACTTTTTAGTGTTTGGGTCAGAGAGAAACACAGAAAGGTTGAGGTTCAAAAAGACCTTTAAGATCATGGAGTCCAACCCACCACTACCATCTTCATCACTAAACCATGTCCCCAAGTGCCACATTTAGACATTACTGAACATTTCCAGGGATGGTGATTCCACCACTTCCCTTCACGGCCTGTTCCAATGCCTGACCACCCTTAAGCATTCCCAAGATGAAAATGGTGGCAAGAACTGATGGGTCAAAAGGCAGTTTTCATCCAAAGATGACCTGTCCCTTGTTACAGTGCTAAAACAAATTGAAATAATCCCCTTCTGGACACATGATAATGCTTTATCTACTGAGAGTTTCTCAGAAACTCGATTTGAGCTCATTAAGATGCTGTGAGGATTTAAAGCTGGTTCATCACCTGGATTCCAACCCCACCAGGGCAGTAGGGGTGCAGAACATCTGAGATGATGGCATGGCCCAGGTGATCACTCCTGCCACCTCTGCCAGCTCTGTGCCCTCGGCAGCCCCAACAGCCCCAAATCCCCAGCTAAACCCACCCTCTGCTGCAGCATCCCAGCTGCAGAAGAACTTTTATCCCCCTTCCTGAAAGCGATGAGTTGCAAGGGTGCGTTGGTGGTCCCCAAGGGGCAGTGGCCAGTCGGGGGCTGGGGGCCAGGAGCTGCAGTGCCGGCACAGCACAGCGCAGGGAGGCATCTGGGGGGAATACACGGAGTCAGTTCAGTACAGGCCTTCTTTAATAAAAACATGAGTCAGCTGCTGGCGTGGGCAGTGGATTTTCTAAACATCCCCTCATATCCTGAGAAAGGGGAAAAAAAAAAAAGAAAACGGGAGGGGGGGCTTGAGAGGAAAAAAGAGAAAGAAAATAATAGAAAAAGAAAACAGGGAAAAAGGCCAGAATTGAAAGCAGACACAGGGAGAGAGCAGCTCCTTCCCTCCAGTTTAAGGAGGCGATAGTCAGGCTGGTCCGGGCTCCTTTTGTTTCTCTTTCGCTGGGCCCTCACTGCTCGCCCCACTGCAGCCCGCAGCAGAACTCCCCTCTCCTTGCAGCCACTTTGGCTTCTCCTCCTTTTATATATATTTTTTTTCACCCATCACACTCGTCCGCCGGGCGTTAATCGCAAGTTCTGCTCTGCAAAGGGTCCCCGCAGAGGGTGGAGGGAGGAAGTCGGAGGAGCTCTTCTCCTCATTGGCGAAACAGGCTCCCCCCTTCTCCTCCTCCCGAGGTCTCTTTTATTTATACACGCACACACACACGCGTGCACATCCCTCGGCCCGGGATTTGCTCCACACTCGGGTCCGAGGAGGCGGGACCCCCTCCCAGCTGGGCTGGGGGCTGCACAGGGCACTGCTGAGATGCACTAGAGGAACAGAGCAGGGGCTTGGCTGCAGCCCAGCCCTGGCACAGCCTTGCCTCTCCTTTTGATTTTTTTTTTTTCTTTTTCCCCCCTCCTCCCCTCCACTTCGGTTCTTTCTTTCCCTCTCTTTCGCCTTTAAGTGGAAAAGCCTTGCCAGCTGGGAAAGGCTGGGAGGGCAGGGAGAGCCTCAGCAGGCAGCAGATAGAGAGTGCGGAGGAGGAGAGGAAGGAATTTCGGGGCGGCCTTCGCCGGTGGGACGTGCGGCGCAGGCACTCGGCCGGTGGGACCCTGCCCAAGGTAAGCTCTCGTGTCACCCACCCGGGGGCTGACTTGCCCTCCTGCTCAGGTCTGGCTCTCCGGATGGGAAACATCGTTTTGGAGCTGGTACAGTCCCTAAGGACCCTGTCCCTGAGCCAGCTCGGTTGCTCTGGAAGGGGCTTTGCTCCCCTCCAAGGGGTTGGCAGCCCAAAACGCCCCCCCCCAAGCTCTGGGGAGATGGTGTTTGGTGGAAAGCAGCTGAATTCTGTGGCATCCCATGGGAAAAGCCATGCCATCAGCTCTCACCAGGTCCTGGACCAGGACGGCTGAGAGGAGCCAAGGGGATGCTGCGGTTGTAGGGCAGGAAGGGGGGACCCCACTGCAGTGGGAGTAGGACCCAGGTGATCTCTGCTTCTCCCTGGCTCAGGGGCTTGCCCTGGCTCTCCAGGCTGGTAGCTGTGGCAGGGCTGGAGTGTGCATGGGGGAGAGGCTACTCACAATCCCCAGCACGATGTCCTTTAGAGGTGTGAGTGTGCCCCTCTGCAGAGCAGTGTCGCCCCAGTGTCAGCCTGTCCGAACACATCTGTGGCCATCTCTGAAGGCAGATTGCTCCAAGGACCATGTCACCTCAGTCTGTGGCCGTGGTGGGGCTCCTCTGCCTGTGGGTCATAGAGAGGGACATCTGCAAGCCCTGCCCAGGGTCTGTGCCTGGGTGTACGAGGTACTGGAGAGGGCAGAGCTTGGTAAAACCCTGCTAGACATGGATGGGGGCAACTACTCTGTTATCCCAAAAGCACAGGAGCTGAGGGCCTCCAACAGGACAGAGCTGGTCTGGAGTGAAGCTCTGACAGCCCAGGGACAGGGGTTAGCATGACCTGCAGGGCTTTGGTGCTCACTGTGATGCCACTGTGGGCTCAGAGTCTCCAGCTCCTGCACTCACCTGTCAACTGGGAGGCATTCAAAGCAGGATTTGTGGTGGAAAGGGATGTTGTACTCCTCCCTGGTCTCAGAGCAAGTGGGGTTTATGATAAAGCCTTGGGCAAATAGCTTAGTTGGTCTGGTGTGCAAACTCTGTGCTGGCAGAGGCTTGGCCATTACCAAATCTTTTCAGAGGGTCTCCCATTGATGACAAGGACTAGCAATGTTGAGATCCAGTGCTTCCCAGGGGCCAATGAGGGGTGGGTGGGAGGGTCATTTTCCCCTCAGCACCCTGCAGCACAAGGTGGCTGTGCCTCCCATGCTCTTGGAAAAGGAGTGAGTTTGATGTGGTCACCATGAGCCAGTGTCAAGGACGTGGCTTTGCCTGGCAGAGGACACAGGCCAGACTGGCTTGCAGAGGGAACTGCCAGGCAGCTGCCCTGGTTGGTAGCCCTGACCGGGGTCTGACATGAGGCTTGGAGTCACTCCTTGACAGGGATGTCACCCAAGCCTAAGTGTGCTCTGGCTGTTGTGGCAGACGCCAACCCCAGGCAGTGTCCCTGAGCCCAGGAAACACCCCTAAATCTGTTGGTGCATCAGGAGGGATCAGTGTTTTGGACAAGCACCAAATCCCAGCAACCCAATTGCAGCACGTAAAGGGCTTTTCTCTCTGCCTAAAGCTGGCTGTCCCTTCCTCCAGCTCAAGAGCATGGAGGGGACTCATGGAAGGAGCAGGCGAGGGGAAAATAGCCACTGCATTCCCTGCCCCTGGATCATCTCCTACATCCCTGCACAGGATTGGGAGTGTGGGGTGCCCATGCCCTGCATGGGAAGCACAATGTGACCACAAGCACAACCAGCTGCAGTACTGCAGTCAGGGCGAAGCAAGCCATGGCTTATTGTCCACAGTCCTGGGCATTTCTTGTGGGCTCCTGCAGGGCTCTGGCCAGGCCTTGGTCCTCTGCAATCCCTACATTAACCACCTGGGAGGTGGATGAGCCCATCCTACACCCTGGGATGGCACCAAGCTGGATGGGCAGCTGGTGTGCATGGGAGTGTGGGAGGATCCCAAGAGCTCCAGCAGAGTCCAGAACCAGCCAGAGTGGCTATAGTGGACACACACCAGATTGCAGCATGGTGCCAGGAAACCCAAGCTCTCCCTGAGGGATGTGCTGAAAGGTGCACAGCTGGAGGCAGCGTGAAGGGAGCAGATCCTCCCCAGCAAGTGATACCGAGTGCTTCAGCAGGAATGGACATGGAGTGGAGGGGCTCAGGGGCAGCAGTGAGGATGATGAGAAGTCCAGAAGAAGCTGCAAAGGACTGAGAGAGGGGTTGATGTGGTTGGTTGGTCACTGGGTGTTGTGGGAAGGTGACACAGTCTTCATGCACAGGAAATGTCATCGCAGAGAGAAAAGAGCTTTTAGGAAAATATCTGCAGGCTTAAAGACAGGAGGCTGAGTTTCTCCAGCTTCACAAGTCTCAAAGGACATGTCAGGCAAAGCACTGGCTGGGAAAACACGGGCACAGCAACAGGACAATGACACCATGATCTCTTTCAGCCTCATTTTTGATGGGTCTGTGACAGGATTTCCAAGGCATGCAGAAAAACACTGTCAGGGAGAGGAGAGCACTGAGCCCATCTCCAGGACTGAGGCAAGACAGGATTGTCTCAGTGAACACCAGTGGAAAGCTGAGATTAAGAAATGCTCTCTAGCTGTGGGAGTGATGCGGTGCAAGAACAGACCGTGTTGGCTGGATGTGGCTTTGGCCAAACAACCAGCTGCTGTCAGAGGCTCCAGGCAGCGACTTCTCTGCCTGGTCCTCATGGTTCCTTTGCTCTTCTTCTGACAGGAAGTGGGATGGGATTGCAATGCTGTCCATAGTGTCAGGCTCCAGCAAAGCGTCTTGCTGGGATGGAGTGGCAAAGGGCAGGGAGCAGAGGAGCCGTGTGGTGCTGAATCCCGTGGGAGCACAGCCACCAGCGCTGGCAACTGGGGCTGCCTTTGACCCAGAGCTGGAAGGAGCTGGGGACCATGTGGGCTCAGGGTTGGCTGGATGTATCCTATCCCTGCGAGGGAGGATTGGAGCCGAACACTTTATGGAGTTTGTTTGTTTGTACTTTAACCAAGGGAAAGAAATCCCCTGGAGAGGAGCTGCAGGGGGAGGGTATAGACTGGGTATTGTTTCCTGGGGGACTGGAGCAGCTCCAGGAGGCTTCTTCCGCTCCGCCAGGCAAATTTGACATAACGAGGCTTGTTTTAGGGGTGGTTGTTTCCCCTCCTCCTCTCCCCCATTGCCTAATTAGGGTTCCCAGGCCAAGCACACCTCTGTCCTGCTCTGCTGCCACTGAGATGCCTCCTCCTGGAAGGGCAGCATGTTCCCAGCGCCACAGGGAACACAGAGCAGACCCAGCTGTGACAGGGAGACATGCTGGGGATGCACAGAGGGGTGCTGGGATGGGTCATGTGCTGAGCAATAGGGCCCTGTGGGTCCATTTTCCCCCTGTCTGGTAGCAGCAGCTGTACAGTGATGTACTGCCCCTCACACCCTGCTTTTCCAGCATCCCTGGGTGCACACCAGGCTGTACGATGCCCTGGTCTGTGCGTGTAACCTTCTCTTGCAACCACCAACCTGCAGAACCAGAGGACCATGGTGTGCAGAACCTATGCAGGGAGCTCACAAAACTCCCACAGAAAGGCTGGTGCCAGTGCAGCCAGGGTGGTGCAGTGTGTGGTGTTTGTTCTGCCCTCATGGATGGACTCATCCTCTCCAGGCCATTCCTGCAGGGACACCTGCTTATCCATCCAGGAATTCACTAACACCATCCTCTGTTCTTCCCTGGGTTTGGCAAGAGCTGGGGTGTGATGGAGCTGGCAGGATGCTGTGGGGTGCAGGAGCTGGGAAAGGCTGGAGAGCGCATGGGTTTATCAGGGCACTGCACCGATTGTTAAACCCTGGAAATCCACCAGGAAACAGACAGAGCACCTTCTCCCTGCTGTGGAAGGGAACTGGTCGGCAGATCCCCGTGGGCAGCACAGGGGTGATGCTCCTGAAGCAGCAGGAGATGGGCAATCCTGCTCCTCAGCCCCATCCTGTCAGGCCCTCTGCCCTCCCTCTTCCGGCCCAACTACCATGCAAAAGAGTCTGTGACTGAAATCTTAATGCTACCAAGACCCAGCAATTGGCACCAATTAAATTGCTACATTCATGTTTGAATTGCTTTAACTGGCGAGACACACTGTCTTATTTATACAAAAAAATATGTTTGCTTGTGGGTTTGTCTGAACCGGTGCCAGCAGAAAATACACCATTTCAAGCCCTGCGCTCTGCAAGCTCATTCTCCTCTCCCAAACTGGAAGTCACCTTGGTTTCAGCCTTTGCCAAGCAATGGTGGCAGAACAGAACCGCTTTCCTCAGGGCCAAGAGCTGCAGGCACCACAAGAGGGGTCCCCTCCTCTCTCCCCACGGGCAGCTGCCAAGTTTCCTTCTCCAGCCTGGGAGCTGTTTGGGAGAATATGGTCTGATTCAGGAGCAGGACTCGGTGCCCATTTTAAAGCTGCACTCAGGGGGAGGGCAGGGGGTGCTGGCAGCTGCTGGTACCAAGTCCTGCCTCAGCTTCTCTGGAGGTTCTGTCAGGTTTTGTGGATAGGGGCTGTTTGCAGAGTGTGGGTGCAGAGGGGGGCTTTGCGACTGAGAGGAGAAGTTGTACAGAGCCCTGCATGCAGGTTGGCAAGCATGGCTTACACTGCCTGGCCAGAGTGTGCAGGAGGAGGTTATCCATCTCTGCAGTCCTGGTGCTGAGTGCTACCATCCAGGGCTTCCTGCCCCACACATGAGCCTGTGCAGGAGGGGGCAGAATCAGCCCACGCCACTGAGAGCTGCACCAGAAGGTGCATTTTGCTCCCTCTCAGAAATCCAGAAGTAACAGGGCCAAACAAATAGCCCCCTTCTGAAAGCAGCCTCTACCCTTTGCACCCAACACTGTCTGACCCTATCCTTTCCCACCCTGGCCACGGTGCCAGGCTCCTCTCTGGGTCCTGCAGATAGGCAAAAGGTGCCCTGACCACAGAGATGGTGAGTGCCTAATCCCAGCCACGAGAGCCTAAAACCCCAGAACAAAGCAATTAAGCTCGGGTCCCTCGGAGGCAGCTGATGCATCCACGGAGATTATCTCCTCCTCTGCAGATCTCGGGGAAATGCTCACAAGAGGATCAGGTTGCTCAGCCTTTGCTGGGATGCGGGACTGGTAAGAGCACAACACTCAGCCTGCTCCTGGGGCTTTGCAAAGCCCTGACATCCTACTGGGACTTAGGATGGTTCTTTTCTCATCCTGCCTCCGTGTCCCTCCCCTCACGGCTTGTTAGTGGTTAATTAGAGCCAGCTGGGACCTTTGGCTCCAGCCCTGGCCCCACCAGAGCAGCCACCCTGGGTCAGTGGCTGTGATCAGGTGATGGAGGTGCCGATGTGCTGGGGACTGTTCTCCTCCCTCTGCAGACATCAGCAGAGTGCTGCCTTGGGAAGTCAACACGGCTTTCTGGCAGCCATGGAACAAGAGTGAGGAAAGCCCTGGGAATGCCAGGATAAGGGATAAGAAGGCAAGATGGTGCCTGATCTTGGTTCCATATCCCCTGCTTCCCTCACTCTCTGCTCTGGTGGGGAGAAGGAGCAGGTAAGCAGATGGGATTCTGCTCAAGGCAGGCAACCCCCAGCCAGTCTGACATGTCCAGGAGCTGGGACCCCCAAATATGCCAGTTTGGGGGTGGAGGGATAGGAGAACCCTGAGTCACTCAGCCAGCCCCAAGGCTTGGCTACCTGGTTGGAGGGGCCAGTGGGGTGCAGGGAGCTGTGGGGGTCCTGCACTGTAGTTTGGGTGCCCTGCAGCCATGTTCATAATTGACATTGCTCACGTGCTTGTGAAACAGTGTGGCGTGTTCTCCCAAAACTGCCTTTGCTGTCAGGGGTAATGGAGAAGTTAGGGGACAGTCACGGACAGCCCTGGCTGGGTTGTGTTGGATCATTTAGAGCATCCTGTCGGAAAAGAGCACTGGGAAGGGCTGCAGTGCTCCCAAGGGGCACATTTGTACCTCCCTGGGGGGGTCATTGCACTGCAAGGGGTGAGCCCTGAGGCTGCGCAGGGCTGCTCCCCATGCCCGGCGTGAGCATCCCCAGACATGCACAATGCCACACTTAGAGCTGTGCTCCAAAACACTAGCCAGCCTCCAGCACCTCCCCAGACCAGTCCCAGCACCACCATGAGCCAGTCCCAGCACCCCCATAGCCCTGGCACACATTGTCTGCCCCAGGGAGACCACTGTGAGCAGGCTTTGTACCTGGGGATGCTACAAGGGACAGCTGGGCATTGCCCGGCACTTGGCAGCCATTCCTCCCAACACCCTCCCTCCTTCCCCAGGCCCAGGTGAACCCTGGTCCTCACCCAGGGTTTTCCCACAGTCCGGGCCAAGCTTGCAGGCTCTGGAGAGCAGCCCCCAGGGTCTGGCCTTTCCTCCGAAAGCGGAAGCTGGGGAGCATGCGCAGCTGAAAGGGCCTTGAATACTATCACTTGGGGCTGGGGGATTATTTATAACACTGGAACCTCTCCAAACAGATGTTTCTTTTTATTCTGAACTTGCACTAAATGGGTCACTCGTTTCCTCCGTCTCCCATGGGCTTAAAACAGAGGGGGAAAGAGGAGGGGATGTGGGTGAGAGTGCAGGGCTCGCCCTGGTCCCACGTCCCCTCACAGTGACGTGTTGTGGGGAGCCCATGGCTGGAGATTTGCTGGATTCTTTGTGGGGACATTGTGGTCCCCGTCACTCAGAGAGGGAGGATGGCTGTGGTCGGACAGGGCTGCATGGGGCTCGCCTCCCCACCCCATTCCTCACATGGCTGACCCTCGGGCAGCTGAATCACACTGCTGGGGCTCAGTGTGGATTTGTCATTCTCCCTGGCAGTCTCCCTCCCCTGCTTTGGGGTCACAGTCCTCATTTTCAGCTTTCTGTCGGATGCTGTCAAAGCCTGTGGGAGGCTGGCCTGGAGGAGGCTGGGTGTGCCACCTCATGTGCTGACATCTACTACAGGACCCTCGTGACCACACAACCACCTTCTCCAGGTGCCACTGAGGCTGGGGACCGGAATCTGGGGTCTTGGGCAGGGGCTTTGGTCATGTCAGGTCTGCTCCCTGCTGCAGAGGTCAGCAGGAGAACCGTCTCCTCCTGTGGGCACAGTGTCCCTGGGCTCGTCCCTGAGCTCATCCCCAGAGGTGGCATCTGCCCAGGCTTTTCCCATCTCCTAGAGAGCTCAGTCCATACCAAGGCTGTGGCTTTAATCGCATCTTCACAGCCAGGGAGCTCTCACAAAACCACTCAGAGGATTCTGGCATTAATGACACTGCCTGTGCTTGCAAAACTTCACCTCTCCCAGACTGAAACACCCCCAGATCCAGCACGTTGCCAGCAGGTATCCAGGGCCCTCAGCATCCCCCGGTCTCACAATGTCTGGATAGAGCCTCAGGGTTCCCTTGGGACTGGCATGTGGCCAGGTGAGCTGGGTTTTGCTCCCAGATGTTCATCCCGGGGCAGGGATGGTCTGTGGGACACAGGGACTCCCCAGCCCTGCTGCTCCTCAGTCTCGTTTCAGATTTCCTACCTCTGTGTTTTATCAGCAGCCGTTTATGGGCTTTGGGATGACAGGCTCCCCGTGTGTGTGCCCTGCCTAATTCTAGCCTTTTGCTGGGAAACAGAAAAAGGGCTCTGTGATGATAATCTGGCCTGTGAGTAAACATGGTGTCATGGGAGCCTAGGGACCCCAGAGGAGAGATGTTGCAACTCTGGACAATTCCAGCCAAGGGAAGAAAAAAAAAAAAAACAACCACTCAGTTTTATTTAGATTAAAGGGTGGGAAAGAAGCAGTTGCAGAGGCCAGAGGGAGGGTGGCAGAGGAAAACAGGACAAGCCAAGGAGTTTCACTGCCGGACAAGCAAGGTTTGGGTTTCAGGGGTCACCAGCCTTTGCTCAGGGAGCCTTTTGCCTTCAAAAGCGGGGGATGGTGTCCCCCTCCCCCTGCCAGGAAAGCCTTTGCTCTCTGGCTGTGAGCAGTATTGATCATGGGATCCATACAGGGAAATTTTTGTTGTATATGGGCACCCATGATCTCACTTAATGACTCAGATGTGCTTAGACAAAGAAGAAATAAAAGTATATTTGACTTCCCGCTAATTTGCACCAGATGTCCCCTGCCTGCTTGGCAGGGCCATTGAGCATTGTGGGAGCGCCTGGAAGCAGAGCCCTGCTAGAAAAGGGGCTAGAAATAGAAATCCAGAGGAAGAGAAAGGATTGGCGGCTGTGTGAGAGCTCCTTCCTGGTCAGGCGAGGTGCCCTCACGGGCAGGGCCAACACTCAGCACCTCTGCCCAACACCACAGGAATAGCAAAGAGGTCAAGGAGAGCATGGCCAGAGAGAAGAGCAAGGTGGGGCAATGGATGCAGGAATTGCTCCTGGAAATACAAATAGAATTTGCTGAGAGGGGGCTGTGCACCCTGATTTCCAGCAAACAGCCCATCCTCTTACTGGTGACTAATGGTCTGCAGGGACCAGAGCTCCTGCCAAGGTGGCTGCCAGGGCAGCTGTGGCTGTTCTCCTGCTCCTCAGCATGCTGAGCAATCCCCTTTCCCGTACACCAGCTCTGCAGACTGGTTCTCAGCTCCCATAGCTCTGGGGGTGCTTGTGGGACACCACACACACACTGGTTCTGCACAGGTTGTGGAGAGGTAAGAAACGTGATCTAGGCATGCTGGGAAGCAGGGCGGTGGACTGGGAGGACATCCTTGGAGTTCCTAACCCATCCTCTCCAATGGTTTATGACATTTACAGGGCTGGAAATGGCTCTGTCCCCCACGATCCATGCTTGGGGACTGGCAGTGCCATGCAGTGTCCGTGCCAGCAGTTGCTGCCTTGTGTGTTCTGCCAGGATGCTGGGAGACAGTCAGGGAGCAAGCGCAGGGGGAAGGGGGCTCAGAGGTGTGGCAGGGCGCACAGAGCAAAGTCAGAGAAATTTCTTGTTACCCAAGAATAGTGAAGACTGAACCCACACTGCATATTTTGGGCATTAGCAAAGGCATCTTAGGCTTACTAGCATTCTTAAAGAAGAGAGAGGTCTGGAGTGGGGGAATGTTAATGAATCAGTAAGGTTTAGTGATGCTGGAGCTGCTTAGCAAGGCACTCTGAGATGCAAGGAGTGGTAGAGGTGACTCCCTGAATTAAGGTGGTACCATCCCCAGCAAGGCTGGATATAGCTCTTCCTCGTATCCAAAACCCTGGGCGTTGCCTCGCTCCTGCTGCAGAAATTCCTGTCCAAGTTCATCAGCCACAGAGGAATCAGCCCCCGGCTGGTCAAGCGAGGGAGTGGGAGAGGAGGCGGAGGAGAAAGCTCAGCTGTCATCAGATTTGGGATGCGGGAGAAATGGGAGTGGGCTGCTCTGGAAAAGCTCTGTAGTCATGAGATGGGGAATCATGAGACTTGAATCCCGGTCCTGGCGCAGCTGTGGCCCTGGCCGTGCTGTTTGACTTCTGCTCTGGCCCTCTTGCCTGTGTCCTGTCTGTGAGATCACAGGCCGTCAGAGCCCTGTGCTCACTGCTGTGGCTGCTCTGGGATGTTGGGGGGACCCCTTTTATTCCATCCCTCAGAAACCCCCTGCAAGGGCACAAGGCTAGAGATGCTCAAACAGTATTCCAGCGGTGCCTGACCTCAGCCAGCCATGGGACACTTTCCTTCGCCAGCTGAGAAAGCCAGCAACCCCAGGGTTGGCTCAGCTCTCCTCATCTCTGCTGCAAAACTCCACTCTCTGCTCGGCCAGGCTGGTGTGATTACAGAGGGGAGATAAGGACAGGCAGTGTCTGTGTCACCAGTCAGGGACAGTTGCCTGTATCTGTGTCTTGTTTGGACTCCAAACCCTCCCAGACGCTCTCAGTCCAGCAGTGCCCGGCTCCGGGGGCGAGCAGGGACGTGCCGACAGTCGGGGACCAGCCTCCCCCATGGCACTTGGCCAAGCCCCAGCGTGGCCCCCGCGACCTGAGCCCCGTGGGAGCCGAGCTCCTGGGGAACACAGCCACCCCACAGGCATGTGGGGCTGAACGTGCTGTGGGGCTGTGTCACCCAGCCAGCGCGGCTGCCCTGCGAGCCAGCCGACCTCCTGTCTCCTCTCCCAGCCAAATTCCTCCTTTAGAATAATAAACAGTGCGGCTCAAGAGAAAAGCTCCTTTCCCTGCCTGGCCGGGACCGGTTTGCCTTTGCATCGCAGAGCTGGAGAGGGGCAGAGGGAAGGTCTGTACCAGTGCTTGTGGGGAGGGAAGGATGGTGAGAGGTGTAACATGGGGATGGAGAGCTGGGACAGTATGGTGGTGGCTATGAGGTGGGAGGCTGCCACACAGCTGCAGGGCTGAGTGAAGGGTGTTGGATGTGGCATTGCACCCAGCCTCCATGATTGTTCCTGGATGGGTGAAGGCCAAGGGTCTCATGGCTTGAAAATACTCAGGTCCTGGCCTGTGGGAAGGATGTGGGAGTCTGAGGGGTCCGTGGCATCTTGCTAACCCACAGGGGTGGGAGGAGACCACCCAAGGCAGCTGAGCATTGTGTAGGTGTCTGTGTTTGGGTCCCTGAGTGGGATAACATCTATGTGCCTGTTTTTGGATCACTGAGTGGGGTTGCTCCTCCTTGTCTGGCACTCTTAGTGGCAATTACAGTTCCTGCTAAGAACAAAAGCTGGGATTGAGGAGAGAAACAAGTGCTCTCAAGGCTGGCAGTGAGCTGGGTGCGTTTGCAGCCCTTGTGAGATGCCTGTGCGCACCCACATGTGCAAGCACACATGTCCCCGTGACAGCCAGAGAAAGGCTTGTCCCTCTGCCTCCCGCAGGACGGACAGGGCTCAGCCAGCGTCTCGGAGCATGCCTCTCACCCCAGCCGGAGCAGACAAACAAGGGAGAGGTCACCACTCTTTGCGAGACGTTGCCACCCTCCCACTCTGCTTGGGAAGCAAATCCAAGAGAAATGCCTTTCTGCAAAACCAGCAGCTTTATTAGAACCAGCTATGAACACAGTGGAGGCGGCCAGAGGCAGCAGGCGGAGGCTGTGGGGCTCTCAATGCTCGCTGGGGCAGCACCCCTGCTCGCCCAGCACCAGCACACACCCGTGCCCAGCTCCCTGATCCGGCATGGCAGGGGTTTGCCCATCAGTGATCCTGCAGAGATCACTGCTGGAGTGAGGGACCCGTCTGTGCGGGGACAGGAAGCCAAGATCTCGCCTGCAGCAGGACTGACAGTGACAGCCATGGAGCTGGACAGGCAGATAAAAGCTGAGCATGAGCTCGGGAGGATCTTAGCTGATTACAGGCAGGTATTTGGGGGGGTTGGGGTAGTGAATACGACCTGGCTTGTGCATGCAGGCAGGGAGGGGTGAAAGGAGAGGATCCCAGTTGTCCTCACAACTTTGAACATTGAATAATGGATGAATCACACACCTCTGTAAAGGAGAATAGAGAAACGAAAGTAATTGTTCTCATGGCACTGCCTTGGGGCACAGAGATTAGATTGTCTATCCTCCTCTCTCCTGAAGCTCAGTGCTCTCTGAGGGTGAGTGCAGGGAGGTCACATTCATTTACAGGCTGAATTTCACCTCGGTCCTTTCATCATACCCACCCGCAGCTCTTGTCCTAAGTGCTCTTATCCTCTCTGGCAAACGCAGAGAGAGAAAGAGTCATAGAGGGATTTTTCAGGAGGAGGGAGAGGGACGCTGCTGAATAAGCGGGAGACCTGGAAGGATTTGTGGTAGATCAGACTTTTGTTGAGCCAAAGCAAGAGAATAATAAAAACATCTGACAAGCGCACGTCATTTAAAAACCATTTCCTCCTTAACATCAAGCAGACCGGGAGGCCACTCCAGGGCCAAGAGGCAGCCGAGAGCTCAGTAAGAGACTGTGCCTGGGGCCGGGTCAGCAATTCCAGATTGCCCCTAGCCCTCCTTGAGCCTGGCAAGAGCTCCCCAGAGCACTGCTGGCATCACAGGGGGCTCCTCCTCGGGGTCTGCCTTGGGAGGTGGCCCAGTGACAGGGCAGGAGCTCAGCCCTGGGTTGCAGCGTGGCTGAGCCGTGAGGTTCAGCTCCGTGCAGGAGCATCCCCAAGTTCCCCAATGAATTCATTTACCCCACGCTTTGCCCTGGCACAGAGAAAGCTTTTCCCCTTACTCTTCCCCTTGTCAGTCTCTTCATTTTGCTTTTCAGAAATACTCGTTCGCATCCCTGCAGGCACCATGGGGAGGGGTACCTGTCACCCCAATACACAGGAGACAGACCCCTGCTCCTAGGGATCTCTGGCCTCGTCTCTTTTGGCTCTTGGTTTGCACCAGGGAGGGCTGAAAAAGCTCTGTGGAAAAGATTTCTTGAGAAATGTTGACTAGAAGGATTTTAAACTAAAAATCATCTTAGATATTCTCTTAAATTTATGTATTTAGAAGTTAAATACAAGAAACTCATTTCTGGTGGAGTTTCTTCAGGCTTGTTGTGGTTTAACCCCAGCCAGAAACCAAGTGCCATGACAAGGCTTCTTTTATTTCATTGGAAGGAGCAAACAATGTGGGAGGGTTGGAGAGGGATCTGTTTTCTAGCAAGTTTTATCTCACTGTGACTGAAGGAAGAAAAACTAAGGAAAAAAGGCAAGTGGTAATGCAGAGGGAGGGAGGAAGGGAGGGCTCTGCTGAGGGGGGAGAGGCATTTCCAGCAGAGATGAGCAAAAGTTGACACAACTGCTGGAGCCTCCAACAAAATCCCTGTTTACCAGTGGGAGATGCCTTAGAAACTGCTCCTAGTGCAGATCCGGCGTGAGGGGGAACAATCACCTCCCCAGGCAGGAAAGGCTGAAAACTGGGGAGAGATGGAAGATTTCTGAGGTGGAAAAGTGAGGCCAGGGCTTGGGTTGGGTCTCAGAAATCCCTGCCCAGGACAGCCAAGGGATCCCTCCTCTGCTGAGTGCTGTGCTCATGTCACTTTGCTCTTGGCAGGATTCAGACACCAAGCCTGGAGCCCACCATGCTGTGCCCCACTCTCAAGACGTGTCTGTGGCTCCTCATCCTCACTGGTGAGTGCTGTGGCTGGGCAGGGGTGTGTGATCCCTGGGGGGCTCACCTCAGAGTGAGGAGGAGGAAAGGCAAGGTGCCATGGGGAAGCACAGGGGTGCACAGCGTGCTCCAGGCACACCTACCCCTCCTAATGCCTCACACCCACGGGGTGACTCAGCCCTGTGCTGGGATGGATGTAAAGTCCCCACCTGCTTCATGGGTGGCAGAAAGAGACCTTTCCATAGGCAGCACTGCCGGGTATGCTCAGACCTTCCTTAGCAGACACCTGAGAAGCCACCTTAGCTGGACAGCCCACAGCAGGAGGGATTTGGTCAGATCCCATGTACCCAACAACCCCCCACAGCAACACACCAGGGCTCCTGGCTGCACCTGGGCTGTTCACAGCATTGCTGCAAGTCCCTGGAGCTGTCCCCAGCTGTGGGGACACCAGGGAGGAGCACATGTCACAGCCCCACTGGGACATCTGGACAAATGGTGAAGCAAGGAAGCTGGGAGAGACACAGGGAGCCATTCAGGAAGACTTTGCCTGCTCTATTGCTTCCAAAGGATTTCCTGCAAGGTTTTGCTTTCATTCCTTTGTCACTTCCTTGTAAACTGACATTGTTTCAGCCTAGTCTGTGTCCTGTCTGACACTGTCCGTGTGGACAGGCAGCCAGAAGAGCAGGGAATTGCCTCCTGTCCTCCTTGAGGTTTCTCCACCTGATACTGGCACAGACAGCATGGGCTGCATTGAACACTGCTAAATCCTGTGATATCTGATTTGCTCTCCAGTGAGGGTTGCAGGAGGTACAGGGAATGAAGGGTGACCCACCAAGGTCTGAGCTGGCAGGACATTTCTGGGAGAGCATTTCTTCCCTGGTGACTACACTAGGGAAGGCAAATGCAGGAAAGGGATTTTTCGGTGTAAAGACTGACACTACAAAGCAAACACGTTGCTGTGAGATGGTGCTCCAGTGTGCTTCTCCATGGATTTCAGAGGAATTCAATTTGGTGCCATGTCACTACTTTCTCAGGTCTCCTGGAGGTAGCGTCTGGGGACAGCAGGCTGCACATCGAACCCAGAGACACTGAGCTTGTCCTCAGCCTCCACAGCAGCTTCTCCCTCCTGTGCTATGGGGACAGAGAGCTGGTCTGGGAACGTGAGGGGCAGCCCCTTGCTGCGTCGCTGGAGCACAGGGATGGTGTCTTCGTCAGCAATCTCACCCTCAGGAATGTGACAGGCCACCACACCGGGGAGTACACGTGCTCCTACAGCCCTGAGCAGGCTCCAGAGGCAGCGGAGAGGAAAACCCTGTATATCTACGTTCCAGGTAGGGGACAGCATGTCCTTGCCTGTGGGTTTCCATGGGGTTTAGCAATGAGGAGAAAGAGGGCTTTGACTTATTGTTCTGTCTCCAAGCACCTGCCCTTCCCAAATCCCCCCTCTGATAGCAGGAGAGCCCTTTGGAAGGTGTCTCTGGCTGTGACATTCTCTGGTATGCCAGCTCATGGAGAGTATGATGTGCTGGGACAAGTGGTGGGGAAGCAATGGTGCTCGGTGGTGCTGGGTCTCTCTCACCCTCCCAGGAGAGGTTTGACAAGCACACAACATGCAGCTCTTCTTTCCCAAGGGGAATATGGGAAGAAGCATCCTGTTAATGTGGAGTCAGGGCCCTGTGCTGGAGTATTCCTGAAGGGCACAGAGCAGCCCTGGTTAAGCTTCAGGCAGCTTTCTCTAACCAATGTTCTCTCTCTCCCACAGATCCCTCCTTGGTTTTCCTCCCTGCAGTCACCTCTGAAGAGGTCTTCATCTTCATTACTGGCTACACAGAGGCTGTCATCCCATGCCGCGTGACCAACCCGCAGATGCAGGTCACCCTCTATGAGAAGAAGGTGGAGAACCCCATCCCAGCTACATATGATCCACAACAGGGATTCAAAGGCTTCTTTGAGGATAAGAGCTATTTCTGCCGGACATTCGTGGATGACCAGGAGGTGGATTCGGACACTTTCTACGTCTACAGGATCCAGGGTGAGCTGACATTGTCTTAGCACACTTGTGCACCTGCTGTGGCTGTTTCTTCAGGCCAGTGGCAGGGGACACCAAAGCTCTCCCCCTGTCTCCTCAGTGATGATCAATTTGGAGAATGGATTTAGTCCTGTCTCTATTAGAGAGTAGGTTCTGCCTACAAATCAGCTCCATCCCTCAGGGAAGACAGTTTCCATTGGACCAGCCCACCCAGGATAAATGGACTGGGTGCCCACTTATCCCTTCATAATTCATTCCTTCCTTCCACCTTTCCCACAGTGTCATCTGTGAACGTCTCCATCAGCGCGGTGCAGACCATGGTGCGCCAGGGAGAAAACGTCACCGTGATGTGCACCGTGAGCGGCAACGAGCTGGTCAACTTCAACTGGGATTACCCCCGCAAACAGGTGAGTGCTCCACATCCACAGGCTCTGAGCAGCAGCTCCAGCCTTCACCCAGATGTGCCGTGGCAATCACTCAGCAACATCCCATGGCAAAAGTTATGGGATGCTGCTGCTGCCACACAGGGAAGTTTGACAGGGATATCTTTGGATTAAGACTGTCTCAGGGGTCTCTGGTTCATATTCCCTGTCACTGCAGCAGCCAGACTGGGGTCCTCTACCACTTTTTCTCCCCTCCCTGTGAGCCCAATGGGATAACATGTTCTTGGCTCCTCAGACCATGTCTCCTGTCCCTATTTTGCAGGCAGGGAAGGCTGTGGAGCCTGTGACTGACTTCCTGCCTGGATCCACTCATGAGATCCGCTCCATCCTCATCATCCAGAATGCAGAGCTGGAGGACAGTGGGACCTATGTCTGCAATGTCTCTGAGGGTTACCATGAGAAAACGGACCGGAAAGACATCACTGTCCAAGTGATCGGTGTGTTGCTCACATGCGCCCAAAGCCAGCAAATCATGTGGGCGTCCAGGCAGGATGTCCCAGGATGACCCCCTCTCCTCTCTCACAGCCTCCAGCTCTCTCCCCTCCTCACTTCTGCTCTAAGTAACCATTACAATGAGCTGAACTTCACCCCATGTCACCCCTTCCACTTCCTGGCTTCAAAACATCCCAAATCTCCCATCATGGCTTTTGTGACCCTTTAAGACTTGAGGGTAAGGGTAAGAGCTCTTCTGCACTGTGCAGTGCCATGGTGATGTGAAGACAGGTTATCTTCCATCTGCATCTGAAATTCTTTCGTATAATCTGAGGGAAACTGCTCCATCTCTATTATCTCCACAAGATAACAGCCACATGCTGCCCTGTGTGCTCCTCTGCTCCAGTATGGCTCTGCACCCACACTCTCCTCAAACACAAGCCTCAGGTCTTGAGGGATGGATCTGGAGCTGTCCTACCACTTCTGGGTGTTCAGAGAGTTTTGTTCCAGATCCGTATTTATCCAAAGGGCCAGGCACAGGGTTGTTTCTGACCTCCCTCTTCCTCCTGTACCCTCTCAGAGCGTGGCTTTGTGCACTTCCACACCCATCTGCCCAGCACAGTGTACACCGAGGTCCACAAGAGCCACACTATCCAGGTGGAGGTGGAGGCTTATCCCCAACCCAACATTGTGTGGCTGAAGAACAACAAGACATTGACCATGGAGAGCAGCAGCGAGTTCACCATCACCAGCAGGAACTTGTCAGAAACCAGGTATGGGCCCATCATTCCTCACCAGGGTGCAGGGAGGGGGTAATTCACAGAGCGATCTCCAAATTGCTGGTTGGACACAGTTGGTGGTTGAATGCTTTCCTGTGAGTGGATTTTGAGCATGCCTCAGGTGGGTGGGAGCTGGTTGTCTCCAACCATTATCAGTCCCCAGGTACCTTCCCACAGCCATCACTCTGGGACTGTCTCCCTCAGGTACCAGACAGCTCTGGTGCTGGTGCGGGTGAAGCAGGAAGAAGGAGGATTTTACACCATTCGGGCTTCCAATGAAGATGATGAGCAGGAGCTCTCCTTCCATCTGCAGATAAATGGTGAGGATGGGCATGCAGACATGGGGCTGAGGAGAGCAGGAGCAGCCGTAAGGGGTGGCACCATCCTTTGCTGCAGAACCCTCAGAATGAAGACCTTACTTCTCTGGCTGCAGCTCCAGAGTGGTCTTGCTTAAAGAAAGAGCATTCAAGCAAGAAACACGGTGATATATCTCACACTTGGCCTCAGAGCAAGTGGGACAGGGAGGCAGCACAAACACCATCAGCTTGGCCCAAGGTAGTAGATACGTAGAGATGATTGTACAGTTTTCATGTCCAGGACTTTCCCCAGTGCTCACCTGTGCTCTCCAGTCAAGCTACATGGGGGCAGGTCTCCTCCATAACCCCCTCAAACCTTACTCTTTTTGCTATTCCCTTTCAAAAATAAAACACAATTGATGTGACGAGTCCTACCTCATCCCTCGGCTCTGGTAGGAGTACAGTAGAATCACATTACCCAGAGGAATCATGTTCACCTTCCATCCTGCTGTCAGAAAGGAAGATTAATTCCCATCACTGTCTTTTGGTTTCAGTGCCAGCTAAAGTGGTGGATCTCAAAGAGAACAGCAGTGCCAGCAGTGGAGAGCAGACTGTGACATGCTCTGCTGAAGGCATGCCCCAGCCCGAGATCAGCTGGTCTACTTGCAGCGACATCAAATGGTGAGTGGAGGGACGGAGGCCATGAGAACAGCTGGACTTTTATTTATTAGAATAATAGGCTATTATTTAATTGTATTCTGCTGGCCCTGGGCGTCCCATGGTGGTGCGTGGTCCCTGCTGCCTCTCAGGTGCCTTTATCCTCTCTGGACCAGGTGCAGCACCAAGGGACAGCCCACCCGTCTGCTGGGGAATGAGTCAGCCGAGATCGGCGTGCAGACCAACGCCTCGTACCACGCGGAGCGGCGGCTGTACCGCGTCAACAGCACCCTGCAGCTGCACAGGGTGCACGAGCCCCTGCTCCTCAGGTGCACCGTGCAGAACTTCCTGGGCACCAGCTCCCAGGACATCACTCTAGTTCCACACGGTGAGGGCTGAGACAAGTTTTGAGACAGTAGTGGGGAGACTGGGTGCTTCTGCCCCAAATGAAGCTTCCTTTGGGTTGAACAGAAAAGATCATTCCAATTGGAGTGCGGAGCCCTTATGTCCAATGGCCATGGATATGCTCTTTGCTCTACTGGGCAAGGTCATCGCTCCAGGGAAGCAAAACAAGAGTGCCTGAGCAGGTCCCCAGTGCCTTGTTATTAACCCCTGGGTCACTAGATGGTGCCATGGACTTGAACATCCACATGCTCAACACCCCAAATATGAGGAAGGATGGTCCAAGCCCAGGCCCAGAGCTGCCAGCTCTCCCCCAAGCAAAGCAGCCCCTCTTTATACACTCCCACGGCCAAGCCTCTCCTGAGGCAGCAGACCATTCAGCAGGCAGTAACAACCCATCACCCCCTCATCCCTGGGGGGACTGGCCCTGCAAGTGCTGGGAAAGTGTGCTCAGGAGGAGACTGTCCCTACCCAGGGAACAGCTCAGGGTAAATGTCTGGGGGAGGAATATGCAGGGACCCCTCTGCACTGCTCTCACCTCCTTTCCCTGGGTGCTCAGGCCATGCAGGAGTGGAGGAGTCTGACTGCTGTCCCTGTTCTCTTTGTAGCCTTGCCATTCAAGGTGGTCATCATCTCTGTCATCCTGGCCTTGCTGGTCCTCACCGTGATCTCCCTGATCATCCTGATTGTCCTGTGGCAGAAGGTAAAAGAGGAGAGTGTTCCCAGTGACACAGTGGTGCCCCAGGGTTAGGGTGGCTGGGTCTGATGTGTCCCAGCTGTGTCAGGATCTAACTCCATTAGTTCCTGCATGCCCCTGGCATCTCGGGGGTAGATGGGGAGTGAGACAATGGCTGTAGGGACCAAAGGCTCCCTAACAAAGTCTACACACATCCCCCACGCCCTCTCTGACTCCCAGCCGCTCAGACGTCTCTTTCCCCTTTGCTTCCTTTTCCAGAAACCTCGTTATGAAATCCGCTGGAAGGTGATTGAGTCAGTCAGCTCCGATGGGCACGAGTACATCTATGTGGATCCCATGCAGCTCCCTTATGACTCCACCTGGGAGGTGCCCAGGGACAAGCTGGTGTTAGGTAAAGGCTCTGCAGGTCCCACTCATGGATCCCTGGGATCCTGGCTGTCTGGGGGTGATAAGTTTTGGGTTGAGATCTCCAAAAGAGACCAACCTATAATAGACACAGAGATCCCTGAAGAATCGATGCAGTCCTGGAAGACGGGGATTATCTAGGACCATGGTGGGAGGCCAGCTGCCCCCTTTGGCACTAAGCACCATGTTATTCCTGGCTCTCCCACCTTGTAGCTGGCCATTCTGGGAACCAGCCCCAACCCCAAACATCATAGCTCATGACCGTGTCCATGCCCACCAAGATGACTGCAGCAAGGCTGGTGTGGTTTCAGACAGGCAACTTGTCTTTTCCAGGTTCCTCTCCTCACATCTCTAGAACATTGCCAACTTTGCCTCCTTGCTGTTTCTTTGCAGGACGCACTCTCGGCTCCGGTGCTTTCGGTCGTGTGGTGGAGGCAACAGCCCATGGCCTGAGCCATTCACAGTCCACCATGAAAGTGGCAGTCAAAATGCTCAAGTGTGAGTTGTCCCCCCTTCCCCACCCTAAAGCCACAAGACCAGTCAGTGCCATGCTCTCCTCTCCTTGCCCTGCTGCTCACACTGGCTCTCCCCAACAGCCACAGCCCGCAGTAGTGAGAAGCAAGCCCTCATGTCCGAGCTGAAGATCATGAGCCACCTGGGACCTCACCTCAACATTGTCAACCTACTGGGGGCCTGCACCAAAGGAGGTAGATGAGCCCTGAGAACCCTGTCTCCTCTCTTTGCTTCCCTGGGCTGTGCTTAGGAGGACAACTGTCCTTAGAACAATTCCTATTTTCTGGCTCCAAATTATTCAACCTTCTCCTAAGAAGGCCTTGTGGGACTCTGAACACCTTTCTTCCAACCTGACTGAGACTGGAAAGGCACGTGTCTGTTAACCCCCACCTCCCTCCACAAACACAAACTTCAAGTGCCAAAAAATGCTCAGTACCAGACAGATGGCTTTTCCCTTTGGCATCCCGAGACATCCTTCAGTCTGGTAATATCTTTGTGGGATGAAATTCATGGGCACAGTGGCCAAGGCAGGGCTGACACAGGTGTTCTGTCCCACCAGGACCCATCTACATCATCACCGAGTACTGCCGCTACGGGGACCTGGTGGATTACCTGCACCGCAACAAGCACACCTTCCTGCAGTCCTATGGAGAGAAGGCACGGCGAGAGGCAGAGCTCTACGGGAACACCCCCAGCGAGGACCACGTGCACAGGTACCAGGAAAGCAGCTCTCTCCTCCTCCCCAGTGCCAGCCCCATCCTAGCCCTATCAGGGAAGGAGGCTGGTACTTCCAGGAAGGATCCTGCGTTTCTCCAAAGCGGTGAAATAAACACTGGCTGGGCACTGGGACACAGCTGGATGCTCTGTTACTTTGTTAGACCAGCCCATGTGCCAACCAGCGACCTCCAAGGAGGTCCTGACAGCAAGGAGTTAGCAAACTGTGTGTCCTGGAATCTGAGTTTGCTAGCACACATGCCAGCAGCTCCATGCCAGTTGGGAATATTTCCTGGCATCATTGACTTTATTGGCATAACCATAGCCATGCACTGAGTACAGAAATACGGGATTTTCCGGCATGTCTTAACCCCTGGAGACCTCAGCTCTGCATTTCCAGGGCAGGTGGAGCTGCTACCAAGCCTAAGGGAGAAGTGCTAGAAGGAAGGCAATTGCACAAGAGGTGCCACAAGGAAAGGGAAATGGTCCTTCATCTGGTTGCCAGCTGTAAGGGATGCAGGCACAACAGTGCAGAGAAATGGTCCCATGGGAAGCTAGAAAGCAGCATTTCCTTCCAACATGCCAAAACAACAGAAAAATAGAGCAATGTTACAGCTCCCCCCTGCCCTTTCTGCCTGAAGGCAGCTGAGATCCACCCAAGCAAAATGGCATTTGCACATTTCTGCATCCATGATGCAGGGTTTCTTTCCTGGCTGTGTGGGACATTTCAGTGCTGGGGCTGAGGTTTTAGGAATTTCAGACTCACAAATCATTGCCCCCAGCCCTCGTGTCTCCTCCTCCCCTCTGCATCTGAACAGCCTCTTCACTTCCCCTCACAGCCACCTCTCCATGTCTGTCGAGAGCGACGGGGGCTACATGGACATGAGCAAGGACGACTCCCTGGACTATGTGCCCATGTCTGACATGAAGGGTGAAGTCAAGTACGCTGACATCGAGTCCTCTAACTATGGCACCCCCTATGAGCTGGACAGCTACTCCCCCTCAGGTAACAGCTTGGCCTCAGAGGGAGGGAGAGGTGCTTGTACTTTGGGTGTGGATGCCTTTGCTTGCAAAGGTTACCTTTGGGACGCACCCAGCAGCAGCAGCAGATGTCCTCACAATGAGGACATCCCAGCTCTGCCCTTTTTTTGCTAGAGGCAGAGCATTCCCCAGTGTGTCCTTCCACTAGTGGGAGGCTCACCAGTGTGCTGGACAACACCTACATCCATCTCTGCTTGCCCTCCAGCTCCTGAAAGGACAGACCGAGTGACACTGATAAATGAGTCTCCACTCCTCAGCTACATGGACTTGGTGGGCTTCAGCTTCCAGGTGGCCAATGGGATGGAGTTCCTGGCTTCCAAAAATGTACGTATGCTGGCTGGTCTGTGGTGGCTGCAGTGGTGGTGGCCAACAGTGAGTTCTCTGCCATGTCCTGTGGTCAGCTTCCTCCCGCTGTCCCTCTATCCATGCCAAACTCCTCGCAGGAGAAGAGGCTGTGCAATTGAAGAGCTGCTGACCACTTCCCTTTGGAAACACAGTCCTGGAGATCAGCATGACTATATTTGCATGTGACAGCTAACCCTGGCTCACACAGAGCTTCAGACCTCAAATTCCCTGACTCTGTGCTCCTCCTGAGCTGTGTTCAGCACAGCTGTGGCATTATATCATCCCTGTTTACTGGGATGACCACACAGTGTACAGGGAGCTAAAGCACAAGGAACTCTGCAGCACAGCAACTACTCTTACTAGACACCCTTATTACATGGCATGCTCTGAGCACCTCAGGACTCATCAAAAGTGCTTGTTTAGTGGAAATTAAGCCACCATGGAGGACTAGGCTCTGGGATTTCCTAAGGTGTGGCTTAGCCCAGGGCAAGCAGTAATAACAGCTGGGTTGTGTGAAGCATCACAGGGCAGGGATAACAGAAGGCATCAATGAGAAGAGAAATTCCTGGCTCTCTGCCCCCAGCCAGACAGTCTGATCCCTAAAAGTGCATGGGCAGTGCTCCCGCAACAAATGTCAGGGCTGTTCATATGGAAAACATCCAACCTGCTGGAAAACTAGGAGGCACAAGCCAGGCTGGTGTAACTCTGATCTCTTCAGGCTGCTGGGTTGGATTGTCCAAACAGAGGTGGAGACACCCACTCCTTCCAGCCCACCAAGCCCCCTTGCTTGGTCTGGCCCTGGCAATCCCCTCTCTGCTGGGTTGTTTAGGTTCCCCCTGCCAGATCTGTATGGCTGTTGCTGTCACAAGGGAAGCAGTCCAGGCAAACAGCAAAATTATGGTAGCTCTGCTAGTGGTCGAGCCATGATTGTCCTTAGAGGTGAAGGAGACACCTGAAACAACATGAGGTGACTCCTTTCCCTGCAGCCCCAGGAGTGGGTCAGTGCTGGAGCTGGGCTGTGTCCTTGGGCTGTCTGAAGGTCCCTCACAGTGACAGTGCTCTGTCTCCCCCCTACAGTGTGTGCACCGTGACCTGGCTGCCAGGAACGTCCTCATCTGTGAGGGGAAGCTGGTGAAGATCTGTGACTTTGGCCTGGCGAGGGACATCATGAGGGATTCCAACTATATCTCCAAAGGCAGTGTGAGTACCAGGAGCCATGCAAGCTCCTTCTTCCCAGGGCTCTGGGCCTGGCACCCGCCACGTAATCCCCCTGAGAGCCACCTGTCCATCAGTGTGCCAGAGGTGGTGACAGGGCAGGACTCCCAGGAGATGATGTCAACAGCCAACCATCCTTCACTTTGTGTTCTCTGCATACTGTGGAGTAGCAGAATTGCATGCCCACACCTCCTGGCTATTTACAGAAGAACTTGAGCAGCAGCAAAACTAAGGATTGCCTGCTGTGCACTGTCCCTGTCACTGGCAGCAGTGCTGCATCCTGCCAGCACTGAGTGTGGTCCTGAGCTGCAGGCAGGAGGAGGGCAAGGTTAGGCAGCTTGGTTGGTCTGTAGTGACTCACTGACCACTCTGGGAAGAGATTCACAGGACTCTGCTCTAACCACTAGACCGCAAGTTAAGAAGAAGTGTCTTCTTGCAAGCAGCTACTCTCCAGAGAGATGTCTCTGATCTTTCGAGGCAGAGGAGGATAAAGCTGTCGTTGAGCTTTGCCAGAAAGCTTTTCCCTGTGATTTCAATAATAACCTATCTGCCCCAGCCCTGAGGCATTTGGTAATCTCCGACCCCAAGCAAAAGAGGCCAATGCATTTCCCAGAGAAACTGAGGCTGGAGGAGCTGAGAATGGAGACAGGTGCCTTAAATCTTTACCTAATCTATAAACAACTTAACTTCTCTCATGCTTTCTCCCATGTGCTATCAAACAGGCACTCAGAGCTTGGGCCCCTCAGAGGGGTTGGGGTTTTCAGTCCAGCCTTGGCATAGCTGCTTTGCTGTCCAAAATGGGAAATGAAACTGAACCCCTTTGCAATCCTTCCTGGAGATTATTTTGGTATTCATTGTGCAAGCGAATCCCAGAAGCAGCACAGCCAGTGCTGCCTACAAGTTGGTCAAGTGAGGCTTTTTGTTTTTTTATTACTCTGTGTGAGTAAGAACAGAAAAGTAGCTGGATGTATCCTCTGGCTCTTTTCTGGCCATCCCTTAGCCCTCTGCAGCCTGGTCTCAAGTTTCCAAAGTCAGATAGGCCTGGGCTTTCTTCAGAAATCTTTGGTCAGGTTGTGCAAGTCAGTGGCCTCCTCGAGAGGGAGACTCAGAGAACACACATTGACGTGTGCACTCATCACTGCAGGCTGTGATGGAAATGGATACAGCACATCCATTCTTTCCTCCTGCCTGCTGGGCCTGTTCTGCACAAAAAGAGGCAACTGGTCCCTCCCAGAACTGACTGACAGCAGATATCAACAGATGTGCTGGACTCACAGGCACATCTGAAGGGTGTTCTTTGCTTGTAACTTGTGTGACAGGCTCTTACCTGTTGAAACAAGTGCTGTGGGTACAGCTGACTCTCTTCTTGTTTCATTTTTGATTTTCTCTTAGACCTTCTTGCCCCTTAAGTGGATGGCTCCAGAGAGCATCTTCAACAACCTCTACACCACCCTGAGTGATGTGTGGTCTTTTGGGATTCTTCTTTGGGAGATATTCACCCTAGGTAAGTGCCCTGAAGATCATGGTGGTGTCTGTAGTTCTTGATAACGTGTTAGCAGAATCCCTTCAAAAACAATAAAAATGCATTTCTAACCCCCAAGTCCCTACCTTACCAGTCAGAGTAGCACTTCATTCCCTGTCTCCTTCTTCCCCATGCTCACATTGCATTTGGAAATGAAAAGAAACAGAAAAGGTAAAGAAATAAGAAAACCTCGTTGTGAAATGCATGTTGGCTGGAGGGTGGCAGGCAATCCAGCAGCCTAATTCCTGCTCTCCCTGTACCCCCAGGAGGGACTCCATACCCTGAACTGCCTATGAATGAACAGTTCTACAATGCCATCAAACGTGGCTATCGGATGTCCAAACCCACCCACGCCTCTGATGAAATGTAAGTGCTGTCCATATGTGTTTGCCCTGGATGTGTTCTAAGCTCTACAGAAGTGTCTCTGCCTGTTTTCCTCGCCTGCTGACTCTCCCTTCACTCTTGGCAGCTACAACATCATGCAGAAGTGCTGGGAGGAGAAGTTTGAGATCCGGCCATCCTTCTCGCAGCTGGTGGTGCTTATGGGAAACCTCCTGGTGGATTGCTACAGAAAGGTGTGCCCAAAGGACCCTGTGGGGAGGGACAGAAGAGGGTCAGTGCCTTGGGGAGGGCCCTCAGTCAGGGTTTGGAGATGAGTGCTTAGTGCTGCAGTGCCAGGGGATTTTGCTGTGACCAAGGCTGCGTTAGCCAGTGAAGGCGGTTTGGGCATCCCAGGAACATTGCTGAGACAACTGGCATCTCCAGACAGGCAGCTGGTAACTCAGCAACTGCAGAAATCAGAACTGGCAGGAGATCAGAATCCTGCCTCCAACCGTTTGGTGTTTTAGAGCTGTGAAGTTGTGCCACTGATCTCTCCCTTAGGAAAGGTTCATGGCCTATCTTTGTTGGAGTAAGGGCAGCTGAACCCAGCTAGAAGATGCCAGCCCCTTTAGGAAAACCCTGGCAGGCAGGGAAAGGAAACACAACACAAATGCATTCTCCTCACTCACAAGACCTTTCCCTTCCTTTGGTAACCTGCCCTGTGAGAGCAGAGGTACCAGCAGGTGGATGAAGAGTTCATGAAGAGCGACCACCCCGCTGTTGTCCGCACAAGACCCACAATTCCTGTGCTGAACAACGCCCGGCTCGCTGCCAGCTCCCCCACCAGCAGCATCCTCTACACAGCCGTGCACCAGAACGGGGGCGAGAACGATTACATCATCCCTCTTCCCGACCCCAAACCTGAGGCGAGCTGTGATCTCCCTCAGGAGGCCTCCATCAGCCGGGCCAGGTAAAAATATTTCTTCCCCCAACTGTCCAAATGTGAAAGAGGGACCTCAAGAGAAAATGGGGATGCTCTGCTGAAGCATAGCCTAGGGAGTGAATATACTGGGAGAGGAGGAGGGCAGTGTCACCCCATCTGAGGTGCTGTGACCTGCATGAGCCCAAAGGGATGGAAATGAACCAGAGGAGCTGGGACATGAGCTAAGACAGGGCACAATGTCACCTTCCTGCACATCAGCCAGCACAGCTGAGGACAAGCAACCCCACTCATGGGGAGGAGAGCAACAGGGAGCCATGTTCCGTAGAACCCAGCCAGCCATGTGTTGTGTTTGAGGGCTGAATAGACCCACCTGATATGGTCTGTTCCCTGGTAGGAAGCTACTCAGATAGAGTGGGGCTGCTGGGAGCTCAGCACCCCTCTCAGTTGCTTGGAATCCTCTCCTACCAGGAGACCTGGAACAAGACACTCATTTCTCTCTCCCTCTTGTCTCCCTTCAGCTCTATGCTGAATGAGGCCAACACATCATCTACAATATCCTGTGACAGCCCTCTGGGCCTCCGGCAGGATGAGGAGCAGGAATCCGACCCACAGCCAGGCTGCCAGGAGCCAACTGCAGGACACCAAGAGGTGGAGGAGAGTTTCCTGTAGTCAGAGCTGGGCTGACTTTGCATCTCCTTATGGAGAGGCCAGCTGAGGGGCTGACACAGATGTCACAGAGAGCCATGCTTGTGCTTGTACATCAGGACATCCCCTCCTGTCCCAGCATTCCTTCTTCCCTCCTGTCTCCCAGTGCTGGGTGGGGAATTGAAGACTTTTCTCCATTTCCATCCCCTTTCCCCTTAAAAAGAGGTGGCTCAGTGCCAGAAGCCCTCTAGATCACTGCCACATCCTCCTCAGTGATCAAACCACTGCAGGAGGGAGACATCTCACAGACCAACATCTTTGCAAGTGGAAGACGTGGGTTGGATCTCCACGAGACACCACTTTCTGCATCACTAAGATGATACTCCAGCCTCTTCCTCCTCCGTGGCAAGGAGTTTTGTCTCCTCTGCGTCAGCACTTCTCTGATGGTCTCAGCACCAGCCGCACAGTGGTTCTGTGAAATGCCACTGGGACAGATAATCCACCTGGGGCCCATTGCTGGGGCACAGAGAAACTGCAACACTAACCTTCGGCTGCTGGAGGTCAGGAGTACGTTGGATTCTCCTCCAAGCACAGTGAAGTCCTGAAGAGCCCAGCAGGTGTCTGGGAGGTATGGAATTACCCTTTTCCTCTCTTGACAGCTCTTCTGTGGTGGATAGAGCATCACAAGCACTACAGTTATTCATAGCTCTGAGGCACAGCTCTGCATCCACCTGGAGGCTGTCAAACTCTTTTGTGCTCAGCATGGCACCAGGAGCCCCAGGAGCATGCCAGGAACTCCAAATGCCCTCACAAGGACTTGGTTATAGAAGCAAAGAGGGCAGTCACTGTTGTTTGTTTTGTCTGTGTGGACACTAAGCTAACTATTCTCCATTGAAGATTTAAAGGGAACAAATATATTAATCCACTAGCCAGGGCCAGTATAAGGAAGCAATATGGTTATTCATTAATCTACTGCCACTACACCCAGCTCATCTGCTGGGAAATCATATAACCACGCCAGCTGCAGAACCCATGTCCCTTATCTTTGGGAAGCAAAGGCTCACCTTTGATAAACTGTTCACCCAAACACCTTTTCCCGGAATGGGAGGGCTCACCATTCCCTCCTGAGTCACAGCAAGGTTATGGGCAGAAACAAGGATGCCAGAACACCAACCCAGGGATAGCTCCAAAGAAAGAGAGGGAGCGAGGCTGGGAAGCTCCTTGGTCACAGCTGAACTGTATCTCACACCTGACCACCTTCAGGGGTCAGGCAGAGCCAATTGCAGCCTGCCAGGGCTGTGAAATGCCGCAGGGAACTGAGCAGGGCAAGAGGAATTGGGGAAGATTCCTCTCTCTTGGAGAGTATTTTGAAAACTAGATGAGCCCAGACCTTCCCCCTGCTTCTCACCTCCTTCCCTGCTTCTCACAGATGGGTCTGAGGCTTCTTGTGCTCTCAGCTGGCACTTGAACGGGCAGACTCAAAGCAGGAGGAACACTAGCCTTTGGAAATCAGGTGAACCCCACCTCTGCAGAGATGAAAGCCGGACCCCCAAAACCACAGGTCTGACACCACAGAAGACAGCAGGTTTTTCTCTGAAATGAGTTTTATTTCACACAGAGCTCTGTTCACTACATGTCCCCTACTCCCATTAATCCCTTCACTGCACATCTTTCTGTGTATCCTACAGGAGTTGCACAGGCAGGTTTACAAAATCAGAAATTTGATCAGCCTCTTGCTGGGCTTCTGCCACCTCAGAGCCACTGAGAATTTTTTTTTTTCAAAGAACCTTCTGCCAAAAATCCCCAGCAAAGCAGCTTCTGTTTTAAGTTTCCTACCATTCCAGTGCTGCCATTTATTTGGCTAAAGGAGGAGTAGGTGTTTTGTGGGCTGATGTCCTTGGTAAAATGTGAACATAAGAAATAGCACTTTTATTGGCAGTCAGCAGAGGATATTTTCAGCCTATGTGGTCAGATTCCCCACCATCCATAGGAAACATACTGTGAATGACAGTTGTTTTTCCATGCTCTGTTCCTCCTACTTGTGATGAAGGAGCCATCTCCTATGGCCACAGTTCATTAAATGATCCTCACTGCAGAGAAGCAGTAATTTATCAGATCCTTTGGGTCAGACCGCTTGATTTTTCTAACGTGTAAGGTGCTTCGTAGGATCTGTGTCACTGCAACTTGAGCCCTTAGGATGGCACATCAGATCATCCTAACAGCCCCTGTCTGCACCAGCTCCATTTTTAATTCATCCTTCTCTATCAAAGGTGACCAGAAGTACCCAGTACTCCAGGTGAGGTCAAACCTAGACCTCACATAGGGCATTAATAGTTCTGGTCTGTGCTGATCTGGACTTGCCTGGTCCAGGCAAGATAGCTTTGGATAATATTGGCCTTTTCCCAGCCACAACATGCTGAGAGCTTGGAGTCATCCTCTGACCAATCTAGGCACCTACGTATTTCTACACTTCCAGCATTTCTCACCAAGATACACCCTGCTGTTCCAGACATTGGGTCATCAGCAAATTTTGTTAACAAACTGTTATTTTTGGGTTGGACTGACTAATAAAATGTTAGATACTTCTAGCAACAAGAACAATCTGCGAGAGCTACTTTTACTACCTCCATCCAGCCCAAAGATTTCCCCATCAATTAACATCTTCTCACTTTGCCTTTGGCCATTTACTCATTTCAAAAATCCCATTCTAAACTTCATCCTGTACAGATTTAATTGCTAATTAAATTACTGACTTCCCACTATCAAATAGTTTCCACAGTCCTGAAAGGGGAGATCTCCCTGCTGGGGGAGCTCAGGTATCCTGTCCTGTTGTCTGGGCATTAGCTACATTTGGATACCTGTTACATTTTGTCCCATTTGCAGAATTACTGCAATTATTCTTTGCATCAAAACCTGTTCTGGCTGCTGATGGGATGCTAACCCCACCTCCTTATTCCTTCTTAAAATAGGTACGCCAGACTCTGTGCAAAATGGTACCAATTCCCAGCTCCAGAGGAATATGACCAAATACTTGCCCTCAGCCCTGTGATTTTCAGGGCTGAGTCTTGCACTTTGTGGTATTTGCCTGTCCTTACTCAACCTTTCACAGCACCTTTAGCAAGTTGCAGTGACCAGACCTTCTCAGCCAGGGACAAGCTGGCAGCTGGGCAAAGCCAACACATTTTGCTAAGCATCCCTCAAAGAGAGGGCTTGGCAGAGCTGGGAATGACAGCTCCAGCCCCACACTCCCTCTCTCTCTGCTGCCAACATTCCAGTCCCTACATGGCCTGGCAGATGAGGGTCAGGAGAAATGTTTGGCTGTTCTAGGCCCTTCAATTTTGTAGCCATAATTTCTCCAGTGGGACTCTGAAGGAAACTGTTCCCACTGTGTTTTCTGTTTTGATGATCGGTATTTTTGTTTGGGTGTGTTTTTGTGTTTAGAGGTGGACCCAAACTGAAAGAACACATGCCACAGCTTGGGCCCATCTCTAGTGCAATATCTTTTTATTTGTAGGTTATATTTTACTCTACAGCTGTTACATTGTTATCAGAACCAGTATATGCATAATCCTACTGCCAGTCACTATTTTATACATGTATCCCAGAAACTAATGCAGCACTCCGGTGTCTCTTTCCACATTTAAGGTGTTTCTCAGACTGATGTGTGCACAGGTTTTAATCTTTTTGTCCTTCTCAGTTTGAGTGTGTTATTTTCTTAAGCGTGAGTGTCACGTTTAGTGTTTGTTTGTGTTGTGTTAAGAAATCTAGAGCACAGCGGACTTTACTTGTAACTAAATTGTCTCTGTTCACCTGCCAAGGGGACTGTGGCAGGGTCCCACGGGGATGGGGGCAGAAGTGCAGTGCAGATGTGCAGCCACAGGAAGGCAGCCAGAAGTGAGAAGCAGCTCTTCTCTTTCTTCCCAGTGAGGGCTCTGGGCTGGGGGAGAGGCAGCACCACAAATAAAGGGCACTGGGCAGTTAGGGTTTGCCTCTGGGGAAGCCCAAGGTCTGTGCAAAGCTGGCAGATCTTGAGAAGGGGATTTCACAGAGTGCTAAGGAGGCAAACACCCATTCCAACGCACAAGTGCAAGGAAGAGTCCTGTTTGGGCTCAGTGCTTAGCTCAGGTTCCAGGATGACTAGGGAGCCTGGATGCAGCCTGTCTGTGCTCCAGCTTGGAGAACACAAAGGTTGCCCTATGGTGGCCCTCAGCAACATCTTGGCATCCTTTGCCTCGGGTGGTTGCCCAGGCAGAGAGGAGCCAGGGCAGCTACAGGGCCACACAGGTCATTCCTGCAGCAGATCCCAGCCCTGTTTGGATGCCAAGTGGCCAGTACTGACTGTAACAGTAGAGGCACCATGCTGTCTGCAGGACTTGCCCAAAGCAGGCCAGATATTGCTAAGAATAAGGTTTCGTGGGCCAGCACATGGGTTGCTGGACCCCCAGCATGGTTCCCATGTTTCACCAAGAGACCTGCGGTCTCTGGGAAATGCCAAGATGGATCTAGTTGGCTTTGGCAAAGACAGGGGAACTGCTCCAGCAGCACTTTGGAGAGATGACTCTTGCCTGGCGTGCAAGAAGGCAAAGAAGCTAGCTTGTGCTTGCAGGCCTCTAGTGTCCCATCACTCCTCTTCCTTCCTTCTTCATGGATTGTTTGCACCAGAACTGCAAATCATGCCCAAAGTGTGCCTTCTCCCTATCCTGCTGTGCTGGCATCATGCTGCTCCTCTGCAGCCTTTCTGAGCAGCAGCAGCACCTATCTCCATGCTCTCTGTCAAAATCAACACGAGGGCAAAGGAAAAAGCAGAGTTCAGACAAAGGTACCAAAGAGTTAACATTTTTCTAGGTTTACAGTTGTATTTGTAGAGTTTGTACTATGTCACATTTATAGCCATGAGATATTATTTTTATGCTGTAAACTTTTACAAATACATTTTTAAAGAAAGAGTTTAAAAATAAAGGTGTTTTTCATTTTGCAAAGTTCCATCTCTTCCTTTATTTGCCTGCTTTTGATTGCTCCCACTCAGATGGGGCTGGGAATATAGCTTAACCCTGCAGTGTGTGAAGGCTAAGCACGTTAATACTCTGTGCATGACCCCAGTGCTTAGTGAAAGCCAAGCTGGGAGCCAGGCAGGGAGAAGTACTGCAAGGAGCAGCTGAGCCCAGAGACAGGGTAAGGAAAAGGGGCAGGATCTGACCTATCTTTCTGTGCAGCCTGTGGGTCATGTGGCAGGTGGGTAGAGGGAAGGACACCAGGAATTGTTCCCATGTATATCACCACTGCCTGGGGTTTGGGCCAGCAGTCCCAGCTAAGGACTTGACTCCTTGGAGCGTTGTTGGGTCTGTGCTCAGATTGGGGTGGGGATGCAGGAGATATGACAAACTGAACAGTGGCTGGGCTGAAGGAGATGGCAGATGCCACAGCACTGATTTTTCCACATAGTTTAATACCTCAGGGCAATGGGAGGGCCTGGAGATAGCAATAGGGCAGGGCATCAGCAGGAGCCACACTGCAGCACACAGGGTTCCTCATGTCCAGCTCTCCTCCCATCCCTCTAGGATAAGGAATTTGCTGATAGCCTCAAAAGCTGCAACTCCAAAATCCTGGCTCCCCACCACTTCCTCAGATCCACATGTCACTCTGCTCCCCTCACCTTTCCCCAGTTACCTTTCTAGAGGCACTGAGGTCCCCCAGCCACATGAGACAGGCACCTGCTGAGTCTTGCCCAAAGTTTTCTTGTCTTTTTAGCTCAAATTTAACTGTTCCTCCAAAATCCATCCCAAGCTGCAGAGCAGAGATGTTTCCATCTGCTGTGAGCCACATGCTTGGAAAGCCCAGGGTTGCTGCAGAGGGGTTTTGGACTGAGGTTCCAACCTATCAGTGTTGACCCTGTTTTCTGGCTACATGATGCAGCCTCCACTGGCAACATTTGTGTGTCCCTCAGCTCCTGGAAACTCCTGTGTACCCAGAGGCCCAAGGCATGGAGTGCAGCAACAGGCAAGTCCAAGTTCCAGCAAGGCTCCTCTTTCCAGCACCGCCTGTTCTGGGTTACTGCCTTTGCTCATTTTTCTAGAGTGGAGGTTTGCAGTCTCCCTGACCAGCTCAGGCTGATTCTCCCCAGATATGCTCTGAGTCACCTGGCACAGGTCAGTCAGGGCATTTTTCTCCAGGAGCTGAATCAGCAGGGAGAAAAAAATAAAATCCCCTTTTCTCCAGAGAGGCTGCGTCAAAGGCTTGGGGGGAAGCAGAGAGGGGAAACTGATAGACCTCAGTCCTGAACCCTGCAGGTTTCCACTGCCTGATCCCTGCCTAGCAGACCTTTTGCATGTCAGAATGTGCTGCTGGAGGGTCACAGGGCTGGAAATGAGCAGGCTGACATGGGGACCCTCAGCAGGGCATTTCCAGCACCCCAAAACAAGTCTTCTCTACAGTGATGAGACAGGCATCCTGTGGAAGAGCTCAGGGAAGCAGAGAAACTCAGACTGCAGAGACAAACCCCAGCCTGCTGCAGCCATGGTTTGTAGCTGTGGGGGTACCAACAGGACATGGGTGTTCCACCTGTGTCCCCAAGCTGCTGCAGGGCTGTTCAGGCAGGCTGGCACCATGGCCAGCTGTACTCCATTCTGGGGTCCCATAGGGCTCCCAGCCTTGGAAACAAGCCTGAGCTCCCAGTGCTCCCAACCAGGACTCACAGCAGCCTTCATTCCCTCTTCCACAGCCAGTCTACAGCCTACCAGGCACTGAGCAAGTCTCATCCCATCTTTCACAACCATCAGGGCCTCCACAGACGTTCCTGGGCTTCAATTGGTTCAAAGGAAGGCTGCAGCTCCTCCAAGAGCATCCCTGCCCCATGCTCAGAGCTGCCTGGGCACGTGAGTTCCAGCAGCACTCCTGTGGCTGACCTGCTTGCACACAAGATTTGGGAGGCAACCTGCAGGAGGAAAAGAAGGACACAAAAGAGGGAGGGACCCCATGTTTTTTCCTGTGAGCATCCCCAGGTGTGCCCTGTCCAGGCTGGGGACTCATCTGTCCAGGCTGTCACCTGCGGATCACTGCCACCAGAGGTGCTCTGCAAGGGGCTCCCTCAACGAGAAGAAGAAGGGCTGAGAGATTGTTTCCCTTCTCTCTGTTAAACCTGTCTGGTTTAATACTTATTCACATTGGTGACTCAGTTCTCTCTGAGCTGGCATTTGTTCCTGGAAAAAAACAAAAAAAAAAGACATAAAAAGAAGAAGGAGGGAAACAAACATCCTTTGAAAAGCCCCTTTGGCTCAGAATGAGGAAAGAATAATCAAGCAGACATCTCCTGTGGCCCAACAGCTTGACAACCCCTGAGCTCTGGGCAGTAGCCCCCCAGAGCACCATGCTGCCTCTAATTCCTGTTCTTCTTCCTTGCATCCTGCCAGGAAAAACTGCTGAGGGGAAACGTTCCTTGGCCAAAAGCTGCCTTTCCTTCTCTCTGGACTCCCTCACGCTCTCCAGCCATCCTTCTGGCCAAAATCAAGATCTCTCTTCACGTTCCCATGACTCTTAGTCACCTCCAGCACAGTCAGCCGTGCTCTCATCTCCTGGCCCCAGGACCTTGTCTTGCTGATCCCTCTCTAACTGCCCCCTTTGGAGAAGCCCATTCCCCTTCAGGCTGTGGAGGCTTTCAGGGCATTGCAGGTGCAGATTCAACAGCCACCTCTGTGCAGATATTTTGGAACATCCCTTCTCTTTCTGCCCATGGCTTGTCATGGTGTTCCTGTCACTCCCCTACTGTTGGGGCTGCAGCTGGGGCAGTTGGCAGAGCCCCCCTAGCTGAACCTTCCTCCCCTGTGCTTCCTTCCCAGCTCTGTCAGGTGGTGGCTGTCACTTCCCACCCCAGAGCTGCTCTGAACAGCCCTGAACTTCTGCTGCAGTGTGAGGTTACCCAGAGACAGAGCAGAGAGCCAGGGGCGCCCTGTGTCTGACTGGAGCCGCTAATCCTGCTGACTTGAGTGTCCCTGGGAGGTTTGCATTAATCCTTCCCTCACCCCGGTTTTGGAAGAGCCACCAACCAGTGGAGGGTTAATAAAGTGTCTGACTTATTAATTACTAACACTGCTCATTAGCTAACTGCCTAATTGCTGCTTCAAGGTGCCTACCAGGTTGTCAATTACAGAACAGCTCCAAGCAGCTTCCCCAGCAGCAAGGTAGGATGGCTGGGAGGGATGGGCTCCAGGGGAGGAAGGCTCTGTGCTTTAGCCCTGTGGCTGCCTGGTGGTGACAGGGTCACTGTGAGCCCCAGGTTTGGAGGTACTGGGACAGGAGAGAATTGGGGTCCCCACATGACACCCAGCCCAGCCAGGAGCCAGAAGGGGTCTGGCTGCTGGATTCCAACATGTCTCCCTGGCAGGGAGAGTGGTGAAGCTGGCATGGGGCTTGGGGGTGATCCTTTGTGGCCACAGTGATTCCTTAAATGGCTACCTAGAAACAGAGACTAGACAGGAATAAAGGAATAAAGGAGGTGTTTATTTGAAAGGCCTTCAGAGGTACACTCTGGGCTCCAGGGGCTCCTGCCTCAGTGATCCCAAAATGAACAATGACAGGTCCTGAGTTCTTCACACGTTGATATCAGCATCAATTCACCAAGCAGAACCCAGGCAAGGATGGAATTTCCCCAAGCTTGCCCCCCTCTCCCCAAGATGAAGGTTTGCAGTTGTTGGGCCCAGGAGGGTCTGGGTGTCCTTGGAGAGCGAGCTGGAGAGGCTTTGTTATGTCAGTGTGAGCATGAGAGAACAGCACTGAACGAGCTCCAGGAAACTGCAGAGTTCCACTGGGCAGCGCAGGATTTGAAAAATATAAAATTAAAACCTAAGGCATCAACAGGACCCCTCTCTGCCTGGGATTACACTTTTGGTTAACACAAAATAATTTGGCATCTTCCCAGGCCTCTTCCCACCTGGGAGCTGCCCGGGGCTGAATTGCCTTTGCGGGCCTGTTGTGAGGGAGTCTGCCATGTTCTGTGAAGGTTCTCAGGTCCCAAAGCCAGCAAGAGCCCCTGGGCCTGAGGTAAAATGGAATCCGCTGCCTGCGAGTGTGCGGCCACTAAGTGTTCCCATGCGAGACGAAAGTGTGTAAATGTCCCTGGGGATTGGAGTGGCAGAAGCCAGAGAACAGGATTATCCCAAGCCCCAGCATGGTGCAGTGCCCCCTGCCAGCCCTGGGGGGTGGTCTGGGGCTGGACTCCTCTCTGAGACCTGAGGGGGACCCTGCAGCAGGGTGTGTGCGTGGCCCCACCTCTGCCACGGGGTTTGTCACTGGTGACGTGACAAAGTGTAGCTTTTTCCCCCTGTTTCAAAAACAAACAAAAAAGGGAATTTGTTAACTTGCGGGCAGCTCAGAAAGGAGAAGCTCCTGACAAGGGAGCACTGGAGACGGTGCCCACGAGAAGAGGCACCCACTGCTTGAGAGCATCCATCAGCTGCATTGGCTCCAGGCTGGGGACACCACGGCCCCTGGGGACATGGGTCCTGCTCTCCTCCTGCTGCTCGCTGCAGCTGGATTCTGGCATGGTAAGTACACTGACTCCCAAAGCCCCACATCACTCCAGGGGAGTTTTGGGATGTGGTGAGGTTTTCCTGGGTGCCTGGTGTGAGTGCTCCATTCCTCCTCTGGTGAGGAGGGGTGATGGCCTTGGCAGGGCTGTCCCGAAGCTGCACTAACAAGCACGCAGCTCCTGGAGGTGGAGGGCGAAGCTGGGCTCACAGTCATGTGTCCCACAAGGCCGCTGTGGGCTGGGGATGGTCTCTGTTTCTGGAGGCTGCTGCATGAAGTGGACACTGCTGTGAGCAGGTTCCAGGGTCCTTGGCGTGGGTAGGGAGAATGTGTCTGCTCTGTGGCACTGCAGGGAAGAGACACCAGCGCTGGAATTCAGTGCAGACTTGGCTGTAGCAGCTTTCTGAAGGTCATCCAGAGCTGGCTGCAATTAGAGAGGGAGGGTAGTGGTGGAAAGAGGGTGTGCTGCTGTTCTGTGTTGGCTCTAGTGCTTGGCTTGGTCTTGGCCGCCTGCAGCCCTGCCAAGGTAAGGCCGAGGAGGATGGAGAGCTGCATGTAGCATAGGCAGAGCCTTGGCTGTGGGGAGATGGGAGAGGAAAACTGCCCATTCTTTGGGTCTGGACAGGGTTTAAGATGAAGGAATGGTGCAGCAGCACCTGTGTCCTGAGGGGAGCTGTGTCCTGAATAACACTTTGCTCAAATGGGGAAGGAGTTGGAGATGTTTGGTCTGTGGGTGAAGGAGATGGAAAATCAGCTGCATTGGCACCTTCCAAAGCACCTCATGCCCAGCTGGAGTGTCTGGGGGTTGCTGGTTTCTGGTGGTGCTGGCACACACAACAGGGCTGTAGAGCCAGGATGTGATGGAAACAGAGCTCAGGCAGCCAAGAAGGGAAAGCTGAACACGCCTGTTTTTTGAGGCTGCAGAGATGACCAAGAGGTGATAACCCACCAGCCTCAAAAAAGAGTCACGAAGCCTGTTTTGAGGTTTACAACCAAAGAGGTGGAAACCAGTATTACTAATCTTGCATTTTGAAGTGCCGGGAACCTCCCAGGTCCTGTGTGGCACTTTCCTTAATTTTCCTTTTGAGCGTGGCTGGGGACACAATGTGGTGTGAAGTCCTCTGTCCTGTGGGGAAAGCATTCAGCAAGTGACAGGTAGGCAGCGAATCCTTCGTGAGCCGCTGCAGTGCTCGTATTTTCAGCCCAGAAATTTGCATCCCTCTCACTTGTTGTTTCACTTAAAGTGACATTTGCAACATGTTGAGCAGAATTCTCTAGATCTGCTATGGTAGGAACTGGGTTGTGAAGGCTGCAGGGTGTTTAATTTCTTGTGGTTTTTTAAGGTAATACGAACTAGGCAGGTTTAATATAGATCTGTGAGAGATCATAACAATAGCTGTCAGGATCTCTCCAGAGGCTCCTTGAACCACTGGCCAATGCAGGTCACCAGCTGTGACACCTTCATGAGGCACTGTCTGCCGTGTCAGGCTGTAGGACACACATTTGTTTGAGTACCAGCACTGCTGGCCATCTGCAGCACAAAGCTGCCTCATGGCAAGGTTCTATAGCCTCCAGCTGGAGTCAGAGCCTGCCTTCCTTCTCCTACCTCTAACATTGCAAGTGCATCTTCTGTGGGTGCCTAGGGCTGATGTAATGTGATTGCTGTGATCTGGGCTCTTGCTGAGGGAGGATAAGGAGCTCAGATCAACCAGAGGAAATGTTTTAAACCCAATCATCTTGGCCATCTTGAGATGTATTCCTAGGGTTTTGGGTTTTTTTTCTTATTGTGGGTAATCTAAACCTCTGAAGTAGAAGCCCCAAGCAGAGCTGTGATGAGCACATTTTTCTCCATCCCTGGTCCTCCAGATGCTGTAGGTGACTCTGGGGAAGGGGTCCTCAGAAATTAAACTTTTCCTTGCTGTCATTGAGGGTGGGACAAAGGGAGCTCAGGTCTGGTATGGGTCCCTCTCAGGCCCAGACCTCAGCCTAGTTATTCCCCAGGATTAACTCCAGATCCTGGCGGCTGGCTTCTGTGGTAAGGATCCTGGGCACTTCTGTCTTACTAGCCTTCACTTCTCCTTCTTCACCAAATGCTCAGCAGAGGAAAGCAATGTTTTGGCTGGTACGGGAGAGGCAGGGACAGAGCCTGCAGCTGTAAGGAGAGGTCATGGTTACACAACCCAAGTGTGGTAAAACCTCTGGCCAGCAGTTACTGGCAGTGCTGCGGAAGCTGCTGGAGAGCAGAAGGGAGACATCCTTGGGCTTCGTGCAAGATTGCACAGTGGTCAGCAGGGAGAGAGCCTCCCCCTGCAGCCCTGCTTCCCCATTCTGGAAGAGGAGCCACTGCTCTGACTCATCCCCAGCACACACAAAGGAGTGGGTGCTTGGGTGACCCTCACCTTCCCTTGTCCTGTGTTTGGTGTCTCTGCCTTGTCTGTCCTCACTCCACTTGTGTGGCGGTTGTACTGTTGATAGGAGTCCCTAGTGACAGCCTGAAGGCTTTTTCCTCACTGTTCTGGAGCCTTTTCTGGCTATAGCATCTCAGTAGTAGCTGTGAGCTGGTGACAACAAAGATGAGATGACTCTTGTTTGTTTTGTTTTCTTTCCTTGTCCTCCTGCTGTGGCCAAGGCCAACTCCCTGAACTAGTTTGAATACCACTCTGAATCAAAGAGCTTGGCTCCCCGTGAAATAGTGCCAAAGCCCTGGATGTGGATTGATAGCCAAAGCAGAGAGTAGGTGAGGGGAAAGGATCCAGTGACAAAGAGTTAAAGCAACGGAAATATCAAGCCCCACTAGAAAGCACAGCTTAGCAAAAAGGGAGGAATGGTTTGCCTCAGAGATGTGGAAAATACAGCTTTGTAAATGGTTCTGGGATATGTTTTTCTCCACTCTGGGAGTAAATGAGGCTTCTCCTCTCTCCACAGAAGGATAAATGCATTTAAAAAAAAAAACCAACCCAAAAACCCAAACAAACAAACAAAAAACCCAAAAAACAACAATAACAACCCCCCCAAAAAACACAAAACAAACAAAAAATCAACCAACCAAACCAAACAAACAAACAAAAAAGAACAGGGAGATAAAATGTCGAATATTCCATGCTCCAAAGATCCTTGTCCTGTGCTTCTCCCCACAGGGCCAGTGAGCTTGATCTAAGCCTTGTCTGAGCTTCCCCATGGCAACTGTGTCATTGTCACACACAGCAATGCTCTCCAGGGTCTTGAGTCTCATATTCTCAACCCTTTGTTGCATGGAGGGACTCATCAGCCCAAGACTGCTTAAATGCTGCTCTTTGGGCTCTGATGTGTGGGCTCTGGATGGCACAGCCCTGAGCTCAGCTGGTGACACAGGACACACAGTTGTACCTTGGGCATCGCCTTCCTCTCCAAAAGAGCTGTGATCAGGGTGGATGAGGGTGAGGGTGTGCTTCTGCTGGCTGCTACAGGGACAGTGCCCACAGCAGGAGGATCACTGCCTGCAGAGCAATTAATTGATAAATTGCACAGCTCCCTTCATGCTCAGTATTATTTGAATGAGGGTGTGTGTCCCTTTAAGAGGTGAGGACGGGTTGGCAACTGGGAAGGAAAGCAGAAGTGGGAGAATAGCCCTGGATAGGGGCTGGAGGGGGGTGCAGAGCCCCCCAAGCACAGATAGCCATTTGCAATGTGTTTCCTGTCCTCCCTGAGGGCCTGGCGTGGGGTGGCTGTACCACTTCTTCCTCAGCCCCTTAGCACTGATTCATTTTGCACTTCCCCCCACCCTAAATATAGGTGGTGACTCAAAGAACTCGCTGACAGGGCAAAACGGGAAAAAATATTTCCCTCTGACACCAAGGCTGGAGTAGGACCCTGGTTCCCCTTTATTCAGCCAGCAGAGAAGGCATCTTCAAAGTAGAGACGCATCAGAACTCCTGCTGGTTGTGATACTTGTGTCTGCAGGACTGGTGTGTTGTATGAACAGCTGCAGCTATGGCTTTCATCAGCTGTTCAGCTTTTCCATGCCTCAGTTTCCTCTCCCAAATGGAAACAATAATGCTGACTTACTCTGATGCCTTAAATGGCTACCTAGAAACAGAGACTAGACAGGAATAAAGGAGGTGTTTATTGAAAGGCCTTTAGAGGTACACTCTGGGCTCCAGAGGCTCCTGCCTCACTGCATCCCAAAATGGACAATGACAGGTCACAAGTTCTTCACACTTTGATATCAGCATCAATTGCCCAAGCAGAACCCAGGCAAGGATGGAATTTCCCCAAGCTTGCCCCCCTCTCCCCAAGATGAAGGTTTGCAGTTGTTGGGCCCAGGAGGGTCTGGGTGTCCTTGGAGAGGGAGCTGGAGAGGCTTTGTTATGTCTGTGTGAGCATGAGAGAACAGCACTTAACGAGCTACAGGAAACTTCAGAGTTACACTGGGCAGTGCAGGATTGGAAAAATATAAAATTAAAACCTAAGGCATCAACTTCATAATGATTTGTTGGTGTCTGCCAGGAGAATGCAGAGTGTGACTACATGCTACACGTGAGGAGGTGACCTTCACAATCCAGTGCTTGGCAACAAAAAGCCAGTATTCCCAAAGGATATGAAGGAGCTCTGCAGGAGCTTTCCAGGTCTGCTCTAGCTCATCACAGCACCGATGCAATGAGAGCCCCATCCACCAAACTTGGCTTAAACTCCACCAAATGGTGCCATGGGCTGACCCAGTTCAAAGAGTAGCTCCAGCTCTGTCACAAAAGGAAAACTATTGTAAGAGGCAAAAATCAGCAGGAACAATTTCCAAGCTGGCATTTGCCCTAATCAGCTCCAGATGATTGTTTTTCCTGTCCCAGTGCTCTAAATGTTCAAATGGCAGGGAAAAGGATGTGTGGAGGGTGGTGTTTCTTCTCTGAAAGTATCAGGCCACATGGGTCTGCTGGGACAGAGAATGGGTGGAGTGATGTAAGCCAAAAAGCCAGTTTGAATCCCAAGCTCAGCCTTTTCCTCATGCTGAGCTATTCCATTCTCAGGAGTGTGAACTCCAAGAGGATCTTTAGAGACCATTTTTGCATTCTCACTCTCTCTTTACCCTGCAGGCTCAGCATCTCCAGTGATCAGCCCTGACCTCCCAGCTCTGGTTGTCAACACAGGCGATCCAGTCCTCTTGCACTGCTCAGGAGAGTCCGAAGTTGCATGGAACAGCAAAAAGAATACATTCAGTAACCACAGCATCAGCACACTCAGTATCCCCGAAGCCACCTACAGGAATACAGGCACCTACAGCTGTGGTTATGTCAACAGCAGTGACCAGGGCACTGCAGCCATTCACGTGTTTGTGCGAGGTAAGCCTGCTTCTCTCTTCCCACATCCACTGACAGAACAGCCTCCTTCCAGGGAGCACAGCCACTGCACAGGTCCTTTCTGCTGTGCTGTGCTTGTGTGTGTGCTTGGGGGCTAGTGCAGGCTCTGGGTGGGGCAGTGCCTCACCCACAACCATGTGAGTCCATGTAAAATGGGGCCCATGGCTAAAGCACTGGGGTAAAGTACAGAGCTGCATCTCATGCATATGTGGATCCCTCCTGGATCTCTCCCTCCTTCCACTGTGGCTTCCCTTCCTGAAAAACCAGGGATGTAAGTCTGTTCAGTGTTGTAATGAGCAGTGAGATTTGCAAATCAGAGAAGCAAATTTCCTGTACCTCAGATAAGGGAGAGAGTCACATGAATCACATCACCACAACATGACCTGAACCCCAAATATTCTTTTAGCCCAGAAGAAGCTAAGCTGTGGTAGCTCTACCACTTGACTTCACCCGTTCCCTTGTGCCAGAGGTGCTGCCCTGAGCAGGGAAGCTGGAGGTCTCATAAGTAAAACTAGCACCATGGTGAAAAGTTTAATTAGACGTGCATACTTCTCAGCCTCTCTTATCCATGGACATTTGTGAGCTGGCTGCTGTGATCCCCTCAAATGTCTTAGCTGGAGCTTGGTTTGTCATGTGAGTGTTTGGAGGCTGAGTCAGGCAGGCGCTGAGCAGAGCTGCCCCAGCGTCGAACTCCCACTGGGCAGCAATGCTGGAGTCTTGCCTTTGCTGGAATGTGTTTCTCAGCTCCAGGGCATTTTCTGGCCCCTTTCACAAGCCTATCCTGTCTCCTCCACAGATCCCAGTAACGTGTGGTACACCCCAGTATTCCGGGCCAGGGTGATCGAAGGTGGGAATGTTGATCTCCCCTGTCTCATCACGGCCCCCGAGTACGGATCCAACGTGACTCTGATAATGGATGATGCCTCTCCTCTCCCACCTGGGACCAACTACTCCTTCAGTGCTGAGAAAGGAATAAGACTGTACAATGTGCAAAGGAAGCATAAAGGTTTTTACCGATGCCAAACACAGATAAATGGAAAAGTAAAGAATTCAGAAAAAATAAGACTGCTTGTGGAAGAAGGTAAAGAACTGGGGTTGTTGCTGTCTTAAGGGGCACAAATAGCTAAACTGGCCACAGTAGGTTGTCAAGGAAATGCTCCTTGCCAGTGGCAGGAAAGACCTTCTGAACCTGCAGTTTCTAAAGGTTATTTAATGGAGGCCAAATTCCATCAGCCTCTGGCTAATTGTTTCCTTCAGATGGGTTTCCATGGGATCAGCAGTCTTCACATATTTGCAGGCACTGTCACAGACCAGAGAAAAATGTCCACCAATCTCTCCAATGTTCTGCAAGTCCTCGAGCCTCAATGCTCTGTCTGTAATCATGGCAGAAGCTTCTCCTTCCCTTTCAACCCACAGTCCTGACTGCTGTTTTCTCTCCTTCTGTATTGCTTCCCACAGACACGTGCTCAAAAGGGAGTGGTGATCGCTAGGCAAGGGGAAGGCCGGGGATAAAGAGGCTAAAGTGGATGGAAATGAGAAGGTAGAATCATAGAACAGAGTCATAGAATAGTTTGGGTGGGAAGAGACCCTGAAATTCACCTAGTTCCAAACTCACAGCCATGAGCAGGGATACTACCTGCTGGATCAGGTTGCTCAGGCCCCACCTAACCTGGCCTTGAACACTCCAGGATGGGGCATCCGCAACTTCTCTGGACAACCTGTGCCCATGTCTCACCACCCAAGGTAGCCAGGTCCTGGGGAGTCTCTAAAGCACATGGAACCACTGGGCAAGCTGACACTGGATCTTTACCTGCTTGCCTTTTTGTGCAGTACTGAAGGAACCTGTGTCAGTGATGATGGACCCTATAGACCATGTGAGAATCGTGGGCGAACCTTTCAAAGTCACCTGCAGAATGATTGCTCCTTCCTACAAGTATGACCTCAGATGGGTGACAGCAGCAAAAACAGTAAGTTGGGGTGTGGGGCTTTCCTAGCAACTGGGGGGCACAGGGTGGTAAGAACTGCCCAGACCCACAGCAAAGCCTTGAACTACCCAAGCAAAGAGCTATTCAAGCTGTAGAAATTTGAATATCCTACCTTTGGGATGACACAGGATTAAGAAACCCCTGCCTATTGTCAGAATCGTGGTGAGAGAGAGGAGAGTATGTTGTTTCACCTGAGTTTATTGGACAAGAGCCACAGTACCTATTAAAGCAACATTTCTCCACCCAGCTCTGCCAGGGCTTATAAAGCAGCAAATATTTTCAGGACAGAGCTCTCCACAGAAAAGATATGTGTGAAGAAAAGGAATACATTTCAAAATCTCTGTGACGCTGACTTCTAACTCCTAGATAGTTAGATGAGGTTTGCTAGAAGTCCTTATTAGAACTGATGCCTTTATGAAGGAGTTGAAACAACACGCAACATATGTTTGGATCACACAGTGTAAGGTCAAGTTGCAGTCAGGAGGCTGACAATAGCTGTAACCTAAGTGCTGTGGAATATCTACCCTGGTGTCTTGGTTTAAAAGACAGGTGTCTGCTAAGGAAGGCAGGAGCCTCCCTTGGAATAGAAGATGCAACTCCCTTCCCTTCGAATTATTATAATTTTGAAATTAAGGGGCTTTCAGGCAAAGATATGGGGAATAGGAATAACAGTTCTTTACATATATATACATATATAAAACAAGGCAGGAAAACCACTGGTTCAAACTCAGATATGTCAGATATGAGCTGACACCCTGTTAGTCAGAGTAGCAGTGGCAGTCCAATAAGGTGGTGGCTGTGTCCTCCTGAAGTGATGGATGTGGTTCTGTTGAAGCAGTGATCCTGTAGAAAGGTCTGGTCTTCCTCGGAAGGTCCAGTGGTAGCTATGTAGCACTTGTCCTCCAGGAATTCCAGTGGAAAAGGCTCGTGTGGTGTTCGAAATCTCAGATTATATCCAGGATGGAATGTCTGGTTCCTCCCTCTGGGTGGAGCATCTCACAATGGGATGGTGAGTCATGAGCAAGCCATTGATGGGCCATTAACAGGAGGTAGTTCAGGAGTGAGTTATCTGTGAGGCATGGGCAAGGCACTGATGGGCCGTTAACAGTAGACAGACCTGAGGGAGGAGGCAGGGAGCACTGCCCCACTTGGTTTCAAGAGCTCATGAAGACACTTTTGGGCACGTTTTACATTGTAACCTAAGACACCTGGATATTTGTGTTTAATAGGTCTCTGGGTCTCCACACAGGTAGTTCTCAGTGATGAGGTCTCTAGTCCAGAGCAGGAGAGCTGTATTTGCTCTGCCCTTTCAATGCGTGCTATTCCCTCTCTGCCTGACAGGTCATGAGAACTAGCAGCACTGGCTTGGAAAATAGTAACTACATCCTCAATGACACCCTGTCCATTGCAGCTGTGACCATGGAAGACAGTGGGAAATACATCTGTATAGCCAACAATTCAGCAGGATTCAGGAATGCTTCAACAATGCTTCAGGTAGTAGGTGAGTGTTTCCCCAGAAGACCAGGAAGGCTGAATCATGTGCAGCCTTGAGTATTTGCTGCTTCTGCCTCCATCCTCTTCCTAGATTTGGGGTTGAAAACATAATTCTCATTTGTGCGTGAGGGCTGACATGAGAACTATGGTGCTGCTAGAAAAGGAACTGGCTTTCCCTTAGTATCTTGAGGGGCCAGAGAACGTGTTTTAGAAGGAAGGGCAAGCCACATGAGCAAAGTATGGATCTTTGTCTCTTCCACAGATCCACATAAGGGGATTCAGGTCTATTGCACACTTGTTTGTATCTCAAGATGGAAAATTCATCCTCACAGCTCACAGGCTGGAGTTTGCTGATGATCCTAAGCTGCTGCATACCACAGCTCAGAAAGAAGGCTCAGTCTGAGTTGTTTCCAACTGAGAAGCCAGGATTTTAGCTAAAGCATAACTGGTTTTTATGACCAATTAAGAGATACTGTTTTAGCCTCATCACTTCCTAGGATAGAGCATGTAAAACTTCTTTCTCCATGAGACTTCACTAAGATTTTCTAGCTCTCATCAAGCAGTGTAATCCAAGGTACCATGACAAAGAAGTAATTTTAAAGTGTTCCTTTGGCAACATACCTGTGTAATGCTTCATTCCCTCCTGCAGTCTCCCAGATGAGGCTGCTCTTTCCAATAATGATCCCTTTATGGAACTGGTAAAAGCTTGTTCCAGGTCTCTGGACATGCCTGCTGACAGTCATACTCTCCTCCATCCTGCAGAGAGAGGTTACGTGCACCTGATCCCAGGGCAAGCCACCAGCCAGGAGGTTGCTCTGGGAGAGAGTCTCAAGCTGCAGGTCCACATTAAGGCTTACCCAAGACTTCTCCAGTGGTTCTGGGAACACACAGATCCCTCGAAGAACTCTAAACCCACCATACTCAAGGGTCAAATGATCTCTGGAAACAACTGGTACGTGCTCTTTGTCTTCTATACTGGCTATGGCATGTTTCCAAGAGAGCTTTCCTTGAGACAGGCAGGCCCCATTCTACAGAAAACTCTCTGGTTTTAAAGAGGGAAACTGTTCTGCATTTCTGTTTTCCCTTTCCAGTATTATTAGCAAACCACAGTATAATCAGATCAAGGAGGACACCACCCTTCTCTAACTCGGCAGCTTTCTCTTTAGACAGCTTTGTGGAAGTCAGTATCATGTTTGTGATCTGGTTGTTCAAGTCTGCACTCTCCTTGCCAGAAGAAATTTCAGGAGTGGATGAACAGTACAAAAAATTTAATTCCATCACTGCTCCTTGGACCTATCCCCTACTCTGAGGTTGAGAGAGTGTGCACTGAGAGGCATTGAGAGCCCCATGCCAAGAGAAGTCACAAACATTGTTATAGGAATATGATCTAACAGAGAGCACAGGTCTGCTCTTCCAAAGCCTACAGCCAACTGAGACCAAGAGGAGACTGAAAGATAAGCATTCCATTTGTTGGCGTGTTTGGCAATTCCCCTTTCATTTTCTTAGAAACAAAAAACAATCTACAAGAGGAACTGTGCCACTCAGCAAAAATTATGGCTTTAGGGTGAACTCCTTCTTGCACTGAGGGCCGGGAAATGGGTGGGGGGCAGAGGGCTGTGAGTACTAGGGAGCACGACTTCATGGAGTAACTCATTCTGCCAAAGGCAGTAGGACAAGCATCCCCTGATCCTTGCAAGGTAAGGATTTACCTGTTAAATAATTTCTGAGCATTCGCTCACCTGTAGCCTTTCAGAAGTGCTGAAGTGAACTTGGTGGCAAAAGGTATTTCCTCTAAGGAAGATCAGTCCCTCCCTGCTTCCCCTGAAGAAGCAACTAGCAGGGTCCCTGATGGGCTGGGATTAGTGCTGGAAGAGTTCACTGCTCCAGAGCACACGAAGCAGCAGCATCTTACTGAGCAAGGCCTGTGTGCTCTTCACAGTGTTTCTCTGTGTGAGCAGGTACAACAACACACTCTTCCTGAACCGCCTGAAGGAAGGAGAGGGAGGGTTCTACACATTTCATGCCCTCAACAATGTGACCAATGAATCAGTTACCTTCAGCATCTCTCTGAAATGTAAGTGCTTGCCCATTCTTTCACCCTGCTTGCCCCCAGGGCTGCTTCCCAGCTGGAAAAAAAGTTGGTTGGGGTACCAGACTGCTTCCAGCTCAGCACCCACAGGACAAACAGACCCAGCCCAAAGCTGCCTGTGTTTAGCATGGGGATTCCTTCTGGTTTATTGTTGCACGCATGGAAAGTGAACCAGAGCATGGGGGATGTGCTCTTCCTCTGGTCACAGCATTCACTGTTTATGTGACTTCCCCAACAGCTTCTCCAAGGGTCTGCAAAATCAGGGTGCCAGCCAATGACTCCAGCATCCTTCAGTGCATGGCCATCGGGTACCCTGCCCCACGCATCGAGTGGTACCAGTGCCCTGTTCACTCGGACAGGTAAGGGCTGCCCAGGGGACTGAGCAGCTCCGAGCTCTGCCCCTGCCCTTGCTGTGCTGGCATTTGCTGAGCAGCACCACCTGGGTTCCCAGGGGAGCCACAGAGCAGAGCCTGTCCAGTAACAGCAGCAGGGATGTTGCTCTGCTGGAAAAAGGTTCTTGAGGACTTCCTGAGAAGAGGTGGCACTTTCTGTTCCTAAGGTCCTGAGCTTGAAGAGATTGTCCACCTGTGATTCATGTTCTCCCCATGCTTTTCCAAAGAACATGTGGATCCCTTGGAAAAATGCTTTGGTGTATGTTGCTGTAGAGGTACATCCTGACTGGCCCAGTTGTCTTTCTGGGTCCTCCACAGGTCTGAGGCTCTGCAGAGCACAGGTGAACTGAGCTACAGAGTCATTGGAAGCGACTGCAGCTGCCTGGACAGGGCTGTTGTGTCTGAGGACCAGCTCCTCTGAAGGGACTGATGGCAGAACACTGCTGAGCCACATAAAGGCAGTCAGAGCTCTGTCTGTGCAGGACTGTGGCGTTCAGGCAGAGGTCTTTAGCTGGGCAGAGAGTAACACACCTCATAGAGCTGCAGCCCTAATTCTCTGTGCCTCCTCTCTAGTCTGGCACAGGCACCCACTCAGCTGTGAGCTGCTGTGCTGCAGAGGAGCACTCATTGTCTCCTCTTGCCGTCCCTGCAGGTACAGCGAGGACTACAGATTGATACGGAATGACTCCACACCCCAGGTGCTCAATATGCTGCCCTTCCAAGAGGTGGAGGTGGAGAGCACCATCCTCTTCCAGGAGCTGGGTGACAATTTCACCTTCTGCTGTGTGGCCATTAACAGGGAAGGGAACGCCTCTGACGTGCTTCACTCACTCACCATTGCCAGTAAGATACAATCTGCCAGCTTGACAGACTGTGTTGGAGGCCAAGATATTTAGAAAACCCCTCAAATTGCCCTGGAGGGTCTGAGACCCTCAATGAGACCCCAAAAAGACACAGTCTTTAATTTGTGTCCATAAAAAAACTTCCAACATTTATAAATAAATTAAAAACGTTAAAAATATAAGACAAATTATAGTTTAGTTTATCACAAAGTGAAAATTTTTAGTTTTGAGTTTTGTAGTGTAAAAATAAAAAAAAGTTTTTAAACAGTGTTCAAAGTTCTTCTTCTTTTACTCCATTTTGTACTGTAACAATAGCCCAAAAACATTAATAAAATAAATTTAAAGTTAAAGAAGTGTTAAAAATAAGTGATAATTACTAGTACAAAATTATAAATATAATACGTTTTAACAATTAGTTAAATAAAAAGTTCTTAAAACAACACTACATTTTCAATTTCAAAGTCTTACAACAAAAAATTTAAAACACAAAATCCAAATATAAAACGACTCTCTAAATTTAAAATAAAAACTTAAATAAACAACAAAAACCCCCTAAAAACTACAAATTCAACTCCTTTTTTTCTAGTATAAAATTTTAATTAAAAAAAAAAACAAACCTGTTTCAAAAACACAACTACGTCAGAGTGGGGGGAGAATTTGGGGGCTTTGGGATTACGTCATGTGTGTATGTCCCCACTGTCTTGCAAGAGAGCTGGAACAGATTTCACAAGCCCTTTTTCCTCACAGGGGTGAGACTTTGGCATTTGCCAGTCCTAGGAGCCATGTGGGAATTTCTGGCTGGGTTATAGCCTGGGGCCAAAGGCTGAGCCACACCACGGACATGTAATAACTGCAGGACTGAGCTCCAGGGCACAGGGCAGCCAGCAGTTTCTCTGCCCACCAAAACACAGGGGCTGCATCTTTTGGTGGGGCTGTTCTTGCTGCATGGACCTTGGTCCCAAGTCAGTCTGAGCTGCAGACTGGCGCTGTTTGTGTGAAAATTGGGTGGTGTTGGAGTCCAGGAAAGCTGGAAAACTTTTCCTCCAGGAAAGCTGGAAAACTTTTCCTGTTCCTGTGAAAGGTCACTTTTTCCCCAGAGCCCCCCAAAGTAACTCAGCTTTCGACCTGAGTCCTTAAAAAAACCTCCCTTCACTTCTTAATGAACTGAAAGCATCGAAATTATAAAAAACATTTTTGTTTAGTTTACCTTAAAGTGTACATTTGTAATTTTAAATTTTACTATATACAAATTAATGACCAAGCACTAACTGTAACTTCTTCTTCCCTCTCCTTCTTCCTTCTTCTTTGTCTCCATTTCCTGTACTCCAGTAATTAGTAAAAAAACCTCAGTGTAAAAAAAATTAATAAAATTGTTAGTTATTAATATTAAAAACAAAATAAAACACAAAACAATCAATAATTAAATAATAAAACTTTAAAAACCATCTACCCTCAAAAACAACAATCATTATACACCTAAAAACAACAACAACAACCATACTAAAACTACACTCCTAAAAACTAACAGAAAAAATAATAAACAACCAAAAAAAACTACAACAGAATACTTCAACTCTTTATCTAGTATTAAACTTCAATAACAAAAAAAAACCCAAAACTCACATCTAAAAACCCAGAATTTTTTCAGGGTGGATTAAGGGAACCATTGCAGCCTAGAGTTTCCCTCAGCTCCCAGCAGCTCCCAAAAGGGTGTCCTGAGGGCCAGTGTTGAGTACAGGGGAAGCAGAGGTGAACAGCTGGGCAAAAATGCTCCCAGAGTTGGGATTGAAATAAGGATGCTTACTCATTCTCCTTTTTTTTTCCTCTTCCAGGGAGTGTCATGGTGCTTCCAAACAAGCTCTTCAGCCCTGTTCTCTCCACCTGCATAGGCGCATTGGTGCTGCTGCTCCTCCTGCTCCTCTTCCTGCTCTACAAGTACAACCAGGTCAGATTCCCTGCTGCAAAGGCTGCCTGGCCAGGGCAGGGACCATTCAGCTTGGAGGCACCAGGCAAGCTGCCTCCTTCACCTCCCCTGCCTCCCAGCTCCCCCCTGGGATTTCCTGCTGCAGGGCAAAGCCCATGCACCCAACCCAGTGTGTTAATACCTCTCCTGCCCTGGTCCTTCAGTCTTGTAGCCCAGAGGTCAGTGTGGTTATTGTTTGGTGTCAGACAAATGAGCTCACTCTGTGCTATCAGTTGCAGCTGGTTTTGCTCTGGTCCCCACGAATCCACGGATTGAATTAAGGGAGAGAAAAAAAAAAGTGGTTTGCAGTTTGCATCTACTTTTTATTCTCCTCACTACTTTATAAAAAATTGGTTTTATGGGGGAAACAGGATGATGTTAGAAGTTTGTCTCCAGGAAGACTTGGTCACTATTTTTATATAAGATTTCTCTGCAAGGCTCATTTCCAGCATTTGGAATCCTTCTCTGTTTTTTCCACAAACTGAACCCATCAGTAGCCACCTCTGCTTCATCAGTGCATGAAAATCTCCTGGTTTTCATCTCTCCCTTTTGGCACACTTTCTTTGACAGCCTATCAAGGCTGAAAATTTTGCAGCAAAGTTCTGGTGCTGGTTGTCAGAAGCTCCATCAGAACCCTCTCTCAGACAAGCACCTACAGCTTAGCAGGCAGAGCTGCCTTTGGACAGTGGTTGAGAGGCAGAGAAAGATGGATCCATGTGTAAGCGCAAATTTGAAAAAAATAGCGTTTTGGAAGGGCTTGCAAGCCCCAGAGGAGCAGGACATGGCTATAAATAATATGGTTACCTATCTCAGAAAAGCACCAGCCTTCTCTGCTCAAGGACTCCAGCACTGCTTCTCTGCCTTGCCTGGTTACTTCTGCCATGACATTCTTGGAAAAGAGAAATTCTTACTTCTCTTTCTCCTTTTTTATTTTACCCCTGCAAGGGAAGTGGGGCTGGGCTAGCTCCACTGTTCTGCTGTGCTCAGCAGCCAGGGGACTGTGGAAGGAGACACAGTGGGGACATCTGCCTCCAGCACCAGCTGGGCACTGGCAGCCACTGGCAGCCACTGACATGCTGGATCTCCCAGCTCTGCCATCCCAAGTGGTGGCAACAGGCTGCTTCCAGTGGCAAGAGAGCCTCCCTCAGTCATAGGTGATGACTTGGGGGGACTTCATACCTGCAAAGAGGCAGTTACCAGGCTGTCCAGAAGAAGCCTCTCTCACTCAGTCCAGATTAGAAAGACATTTGATGGGCTGAAAGCTGTATCTTCCCTCTGTGCCTGCAGAGTGAGCTTGAGTGGATGCTGGGGCTGGGGAACCCTCCCAGCTTGGGTAACACTGAATAACTGGAGTCTCTTCCGTACAGAAACCCAAGTACCAGGTGAGGTGGAAGATCATTGAGGCCTGTGAAGGGAATAACTACATCTTTATCGATCCCACTCAGTTGCCATACAATGAAAAATGGGAGTTTCCCAGGAATAACCTCCAGTTTGGTAAGAAACCTTCCCTGCTGCTTGCCTGGTAGCATGAAGCTCATCACAGAGCTGAAATGCTCCAAGAGTCAGAGCCAAAGCTTTGGGCAATATCCAAAACTGCACCCAGACATTCCAGCAGCATCCTAAACCAGGCCTTGCTGCTCGCTTCCACACAGGGTGGCAAGTGGCAGGGTGTAGGCTCCCTCCCTCCTCCTTTGCTCCAAGGAAGGCTGCAGGGGTCATATCCCTCCTCTTGCATGTGGGGTCATTCCTAAGGCACAGAGCTGGTGAGGCAAAGTTTGGAGATGGCCTCTTTCACACCATCTTTGCTCACAGTAGAGTTCCCCACAGATGTTTGCCAGCTCCTGCCTAAGAGATGTGTCATCTTGTGTGAGCCCAGCAGGAATCCTCATCCTCAAGGCTGCATCTAGGACAACTGCTCAATCTTTTTCTATAAAATGTCTTAAAAGTACTTTTTTTTCTCTCTGCAGGAAAAACTCTTGGAGCAGGAGCCTTTGGAAAAGTGGTAGAAGCCACAGCTTTTGGGCTGGGCAAAGAAGATTCTGTGCTCAAAGTGGCTGTGAAGATGCTAAAGTGTAAGCAGAGAGCAACTTGCAAGGGCTAAAATCCTCCATCTGGGCAGGATGTAGTGTGTGTTCACCACATGTTGGTGCTCCCAGGCTGCCACAGCTACTTTTTAAAGATGTTTCTATGCCAAGTAGGAGGTGCTGGAATCACACTACTGTTGTTTTTGTGGGCAGGGTAGGCCAGAGGCACAGTTAGAGGACACAGTTTTCACTCTAAATGTGTCTCCTCCTTTTGTTCCATAACTCTGTCAGCACTGTTTTTTGTCCTCTCCCTTAATCTCCTCCTTGTCCCTCCCTCAGTCCTTCATGCGGTGCTTCTCTCACCTCGCAGCATCAGCAGACACGGATGAGCAGGAGGCTCTCATGTCTGAGCTGAAGATCATGAGTCACTTGGGACACCACAAGAACATTGTTAACCTGCTGGGGGCATGTACCTGTGGAGGTAGGATCCCCCCAGCCCTGCTGCCCCCACAGACCCCTGCCATGGCCGCTCCCCTGAGGCACAGTGTGAGCTGATGAGCCATGTGGGTTCTGCTGTGCTCCCAGGGAAAGCAATCCTCAGGGCACATTAACATCACTCCTTAATGAACCCTGTCTGCTGCTCTCCCAGGCCCAATCCTTGTCATCACCGAGTACTGTCGCTATGGAGATCTGCTGAATTTCCTGCGGAACAAGGCTGAGTCCATGATTATCCAGGATTCTGCCCTGGACACCTCTTTAGACAGTGCTGCTGATTACAAAAACATTGAGCTAGAGAAAAAATATATCCGCAGGTAGGAGCAGAGCTCGGGTGGCTGCAGGGCTGAGCAATGCTGGGCCTGGGTACTCATTGGGAGAAGAGTGCAGAGCACTGTTCTGGGGAGAGATCAAGGTCAAAGGTCTGGGGACTGGCAGGATACCAGGATGTAAAAGCCACTGGGGTTGCATATAGACCTGGTTATAGTTCTGAGTTTTTCAAAGACTTTAACAGCAGTCATTGAATATCCCACAATAAATCCAGGTTTCAGCCGTCTGTCCTTCCACAATTCAGAACCAAAACTTTTGGGCTTCCTGCACTATTGGGCACATGGGTTTTGAAGGATGAAGCTGACTGCTCCCCATCAGCCAACAACTTTAAAAAAGGGGAGCATTACTTGGAGCCCCACAACACAGGGGGCCCAGGTCTCCTTTCTGAATCAACTTCAACATTACCTTTGCCCTTAAGCCCTTAAGTCCCCTTCTGCAGGCAGGGATGGAGTTTCTCCTCTTGGTGGATATGGAGCAGGGCAGAAGGTACTGCTGAAGGGTTCTAACAGCCTGCCCCCCTCCCTGTTGCTTCTTACTCAGTGACAGTGGCTTTTCAAGCCAGGGTTTGGAAACATATGTTGAAATGAGGCCTGTGTCGTCATCATCATCTTCAGCAGCGTCAGATTCTGCGCAAGTCAGGGGTGAGTCAAAGGCTCGTTTCTGTGATTTCTTTCTTTTGGCCATCCTGTCTGGTTTAGTTCTGGGAACCACAGCACGCCACAGTTTGCGCTACTCACCAGCTTTGCAGCAAGTCTAAATCTCTGCTTCAAATTTCAGGGAGAAGCTTGGAGGAAGAAGATGAAGCCAGGGAGAATCTCCGTCCCCTCAATCTCTCTGACCTGCTACAGTTCTCTAGCCAGGTGGCCCAGGGCATGGCATTCCTCGCATCAAAGAACGTGAGTGCCGGGAGGACCCCTGCCCCCAGCACACCAAGTGGGAAACACCAATCCAGTCGAGCAGGAGCCACCCATCCTGGCTGCAGAAGGCTTGGGATGTCTCTGGACGGGGTAGCCAAGCTCAAGCAAGATGCTGCTGGAAATGGGCCTCTCTGCTCTGTCTGTTGGGTCCAGAGAGGCTGGGCCCTGGTGTCTGGTGTTCCCTCCAGAGCCTTTGTCTCCCATGGCCATCATGGCAGGGCAGTGTTACAGGGGGAACCCAGGGCTGTGCATCATGCTGGTCTCAACATTTTCTCCCCTGATTTTACACGAGGTCAGGAACTTTATTATGAAGCTTTCTCGCTCTGGCAGTGTCCCTGCTAACCCGGGGACAAGGAACTGAAAGTGGCCGTTGAGCTGTCTGCCAGAGCTGGCTCAGGGTGTCAGTCACCCTGTGACTGTTTCAGAGGTGAGGACACAGTGTCAACAGCCCCTGGTTCTGAGCCTCCCACTATGGAGAAGATGACAGCCCCGTGAGTGATTAGAGGACAGGGCATGAAATGTCACAGTGTTTTAACCTTGCAAACAAAGTGCTTGAAAGAGAGCCTGTGGGTTTGTACGTGACTTGGTGCCTCAGACAGGGGCTCTTCAACCAGTACATGTTTCCCTTGCCCCCAAAAAGAATTTTGGTGCCAGGCCTGGGCTGTAGGGAATTTTTTGGGACTGCTGGAGGCCAGTGGCTGGGTCTCAGTTGTGCTCTCTTCTCCCCAGTGCATCCACCGTGACTTAGCAGCCAGGAACGTGCTCATATCAGACGGACGTGTAGCCAAGATCTGTGACTTTGGCCTGGCCCGGGACATCATGAATGACTCCAATTATGTTGTAAAAGGCAATGTAAGTAATTAAAATGGACACAAGAGAAGGTACAAGGATAGGGGGGCTGGAGCATGAAGGACAGACAGGGTGTAGCATAAGCTGCCAGCATGTCCCAGTCTGCAGGACTCTCTGCTCTTCCAGGCCCGCCTGCCCGTGAAATGGATGGCCCCAGAGAGCATCTTTGACTGCATTTACACAGTGCAGAGTGATGTGTGGTCTTACGGCATCCTGCTCTGGGAGATCTTCTCCCTTGGTAAGAAAAGAGAGCTTGCAAACCTCTTTTGTTTTCCATGGCTCACTACTGCCCTACTGTATCTGCAGAAAAATTTCCAAGGAGGAAGGTTGACAAAAATCTTGGTTTCAGGGCTATAAAATACTGTGTTATGTTTCCAGAGGGACCATTCAAAACAAAGAATCCCACATCATTTTCTCTAACTCAGAACTCCCTGGGTAGCACTTGCTCAGGCGATGCTCCAGGCTGCCTCCTCCCACCCCTCAAGGCTGGAGTGTTGAACACTCTGGTCTGAGAGCCACCTCTGCTCCTGTTCCTGTCACAGGGAAGAGCCCATATCCCGGCATGGTGGTGAACAGCAAGTTCTACAGCATGGTGAAGCAGGGGTACCAGATGGCCAGGCCTGACTTCGCTCCCTTGGAAATGTGAGTGGGTGTGCTGAGATTCACACAGCAGCGACAGGGTGGCTGGAGCTGCCTCATGGCAACAGGCAGGGACATGGTACAGGGACCTTGGCCACAGATCTGCCTGCGGCTCCCAAGTGTCTGCCTCGAGGTTAAGGCTGGATCCTACCAGGCTGCTCCTTGCTCCTGTAGGAAAACAAGGCCTGGGCCAATCTATCCACTGTCTCCTGTTTATGGACAGGAGGATGAGAGCACTCACATTACATGTCTACATTCCTGAACTTGGTGGGGTTTTCTACTTTTTTTTAGTTAGCTAATTCTGACTCTATGATTATGAGAAGACAAGCCTGAGTAGGCTACAGGAAGGTAATGAGGGTAAGCCTGAAGGCTTGGTGGCTTAAAGCTCCTAGTTGATTAGTTTGTTCCATCCACTCCAGTGCTCACCACTGCCCGGAGCACTGCACATGCACTCACCATGGGTTTTATAGAGGAAGATAGGGGACTGTTCAGTAGTGTCCCTGACATACAGAGTGCTGCAGGGAAGACCCTGGGGTTGCAGACCCTCCAGCAGCACTGTGCAACTGCCCTGTCCCTGTCTGGCCCTGCAGGTACAGCATCATGCAGGCGTGCTGGAGTCTGGAGCCCACACGGAGACCCACCTTCGACCAGATCAGCTGCTTCATCCAGAAAGAGCTGGAGGTGCATAAGGAGCAGGTGAGGACCTCTGAAAAGGGGGATGTGCTTTCCCCCTACATGAACACAGCTTCTGGACACATCTTCTGTGATATCCCTTACAATCCCTTACATGGGAGCAGTGTAGTGTTGGTGGGAAGTGCAGAGAGGCATCCAGCTGAAGGGTTAAGTCACTCCCCACCATAGCCAGGAAGGGCTGGACAAAGCAGCATAGCTTCTGAGCAGAAACCTCTCAGTGACAGGCAGTAATACACTACCAGCACAGCACCTGCCCCATTCCCCTGGATTTGCTGTGCATCCCCTCAGGACAACCTGTCTGCAAAATAACAGGCACATGCCTGCCCTGCCTGTTAGTCACACCCTGCAGGCATAGCAAAGGGTGGTAATGTGGAGTGAGCACACCCCCAGCTGGTCACCCACACGGGAACAGGGGTCATACACCATCAAAGGGACCAAAACACACTCGGGGTGTTGCGTTTCTTCCTTTTCTTTCAAGGAGTACACCAACCTCCCCTCCAGTGCTGAGGAAGACAGTGGCTGCGACACCTCTGGCTGCTGTGAGGAGTCCTGCGAGCAAGAGGAGAGTGGGCAGCCCCTCCTCAAGGGCAACAACTACCAGTTCTGTTAGATGGGACCTCCACCCTGGGGTTGATCCTTGTCCTGGCTCCACAGAGCTCACCCTAGGACACAGACACCTTCTGCTTTGGCCTTCTCTGTGCTTTCTGAAGTGTGAGTGTTACCAACTCTCACCAAAAGGAGAGCGAAGGAGTCATCGTGGGGTCCCTGAAGTCTTATCTCACACATGGCATAGAGCTGTCAGGCTGGTAACAGGCTCCATATCTACAAGGTACACAGCTCCTGCCTCCCCATGCCCCAGAAAAGGCTGTGGGAGTTTGGGTTTTGAGTTTTTTAAAAAATACTAGTTACAGCTAAGTAAGACATTTCCAAGTGTTGCTCACATTACTGAACCCTTGTGTTTTATAAGCACATTTTGAAATAAGTCTTGGCACTGGAACTACTCCACACACTCTCTTGATGGTCCTGCTCTCTTCCCTTTGTCAGTCTGACCCCTGGACACTGCAGTATGTTTAGATATAGGTAAAGCTTCTACATAGCATTAAATATGCATTAACCCTTACACTTCCTCATGCAATCCACCTCTCCACAGCTGATGCTTCTGCAGGGAGTGTTTGGGTGAAGTGAGCCACAGAGCCAACCCCAGGGTTATGTGAACTTTTGCCCCAGTAATGGCACAGAGGGGCAATTCTTTCTCAGGTTAAACACAGCAGAAACCAGTGCTCTTCCAGGAGAACACTGAACACAACCCCAATCCAGGAAAGAATGGCAGCTTAAAGAGGTCTGGAAATGATCAACATTACACATATCCTACAGAATTTCTGAGTTACTGAACATGTAGCAATCACTGCCTTTGTCACTATTACAGACTTGTACTAAATTTCCTAAATGTACTTTTAATAGTACAACTGAGGTGATTTCTTTCATAAGCTAGGGCCTAATGCCCTTCAACTTACTTCTCAACTAGCTCTTGCTCAGGGTTACCACTGTCCCAGCCACCCAGTCATATGTACCAACCAGAAGTAGCTAAAGAACCTTCTTAGCTTCACTTGACTCGGTGGGTAAAGGATCTCTACTCCAGGTACAGGCAAACTGCAACTGGCAGGGCTCAGGCAAACTACAACTGCAGTGCAGGTAGCCTTTGTCGCACTCCAAGCAATTACATTGTGGGCCATTTCTGATCCTTTTAAATCTGTTTTTATACTAACACCAAGTGATTCATTCCTCCTTACTAAATGAAAAGCTAATGTAACTCTATCTGTCAGCATTATGAACAATAAAACAAGATGTTTAACAAAATGAGTCTCTTCCAGGGGCTCTAAGGACTGTTCTCAGAGGGAAACAGCTCAAAGCATGGGTGATGCACTGGCCTCCCCACTCACCCTGCAACTCTGTTCCTCAGTACCAGTTCTCAAAACCACTCATTCTTGTGCAATGCAAAAACTTATTAAAAGCAAAGTTTTAAAGCTCTGCAGTAGTCCCTGTGCATGGATATAATGGTGTGGAATTTCAATTGTGTTGATGAGATGCCTGACAAGTCACCACATGGCACATGGCAGCAGTCTCTGGGGAAAATGCAATGCCAGGGCAAATGCAGAAGACAGTCAGCAGTGTTCGTGCCCTTTCCCCTGAAGCCATCCAGGTCTTGTACACAAAAAAACCAAGTCACTTGACCACAGTTTCACCCCAAAAATTGGAGATAATTTATTAAACTTTATCACTGACTGTAAAAAGTCACTAATGTCTCTTATAATAAGTTAATGTTCTTAACAGAAAAACCCCAAGCCATGATTACTGCATTTGCTCAGACTTAATACATTTACTTTAACAGTACGGTACTCAATAGGTTCCCCTTCACAGAAGGGAGTTTTCAACCACACCGCAAGCCTCAGAATTTTCCCCACTGCTCACTCAGACAAAGAGATGGCAACTTAGCAGTCTGGCATCCTGCTTCTCTCCTCTGTGGGTCACAGCAAACACCAAATAGCTTCACCACCAGCCATGGCCAAAGGGAGCTGCAGTGATGACAGCACAGCTTTGCACCTGCAGCCCCAGGCATTCTTCAGGTGTCCTGCAGAGGCAGAGGTCTCATCCTGACTCCTCTCAAGCAACCTGGGCAGCAGGAGACTCCTCTAACCCCCAGAGCACTGTGAGAACATGGGCAGGGCAGGTGTGACACCTGACAAAGTGATGAGGTTGCACACGGAGGTGCAGCTCTCCCAGCACATCCATGAGGGTGGATATAGAACCCTGCTCACTCTGCTGACACTGCATTCACTGTTCTTCCTTGATCCCACAGACAGTGTTTGAGTGTCCTTCTCCTCTGCACAGCCACCCCTTGCACAGCACTCAAACTGTCCTCCAACCCCTCAGCTGCCCTGGGGCTCAGTTCTTACCATACAGAACACACTCCACTCACTGTACCTTTTGGCTTCTAGATTAGTGCTCATGTGAAGGGACAAACAATTCTAGAAACTTCCTGCAGCCAAAGCACCCAGAATCCTGGACCCAAGAGTACAGCCCCCAGGGAGGCTCCCCAGATACAGCATGTTAAAGCAGCACAGCTCCTCCTCCTCAAGACTCCTTGCAGCCAATGCCTATGAGAGCTCTACAAGATTACCAAGCAGGAGTCAGTATCCTAAATTCACCTATTCAGAATGTTTTGGGGGAAATCTTTGTAGCCATCTACCTTTCATGCCTGGTCCCACACCCCCAGCCCTGCCACCAACAAGCACAAAGAAGTCAGCAAGCAAGATTCAGAATTAAAAAACCTGTGTGAGCTTGACCACACACACTGCCTGCTACCAGCAACTCCTCTCCCCTCTCCAGCTGCAGGGAGGGCAACATCCCACAGCCCTGAACAGCAGGTCCATCACATGCCTTGGAGGCAGTTGCAGCCTTCTGCAAGGGGGTGACAGACCCATGCTCGCAGCAGCTATCACGATGCTATGGAAGCACAGAGCTCTTTGGTCAGTAACAGCAGTCAAAGCCACCAGCATCACATCTACAACCTGTAAAAATAAACTCTCAAGCCAGACAGCTGCAAAAGCTGGCTCAGCCCACCCATCCATGCAACCAGAGAGAGAAACCAACAGGCTGTTTTGTTACTCAGCAACCTCTATCCTCCTCCTGCTTCCCCTCTTCATCCTCTTCCGTTTCTGTTTTGATCTGGGCCACCCCGAGCCGGTAGAGCGCGTCACGGATCACCACCTCCCCCGGCTGGCAGCTCTGCACAATCTCCTGGATCTGCCTGTTCACGATTTCCCTGCTGGTGAGGAAGTCCATGAGGCGGTTGTAGAGGTAATAGTGCGTGGGGTTCTCGAAGGTGATGGGCCTTTGGCGCGCGTTGCTGGTTTTGCTGTCGTTGATGGCGGCGATGATGGCGCCGTACGGCTCCAGCTCGCGGCACAGGGAGATGCAGTGGTGCCGAGCCGTGGGGTCCCAGGGGCTGCTCTGCTCCGAGCCCGTGTGGACGATTCGGCGTGCCGAGGATTTGGTGATTGGGTGCTGAAGGGAGTGCTCAGCCACCGCCATGTCTACGCTGTAGTGCTGGTCCAGCAGCTCAGGGCAGGACACGTACTGGGAGAGAGACACACACACACCAGGTAGAACAACAAGTAACTTCCCCACAGCTGGGAAGACAACTATTGGCTGGCCAAACTCCAACTAACACTATGACCCAGGACAGAGGGAGGGCTAAATGATCCAGGCTTCCCCTAAATGCCACAAAGGTGGTCTGTACACTCCCTCCTCACTCGTGTGCCCTCAGATAATCCCAAGGCACTAGGAACCATTTTCCTGTCCCCCTTCTCAAGGAATAGCTGTAGTTTGAAAGCAAGTTCCTGTGTCAAAATAAGCAACGTGCTCTGAAGTTCATGATCTTAACTGTTACAATGCACTCTCAGCACAGCTCTTCCTATTAAGAACAATTAATCAAACACAATGCCCCAGGCAACACATAATATGTTCTGCTATGATTAGAAGTGATGTGCTGGCAAAGGTTAAATCAGGAGACACTTATCAGGTCAAATTCACCCCGGCAGTGTTCAAGGCCGGGTTGGATAGGGCTCTGAGCAACCTTGTCTAGTGGAAGGTAACCCTGCCCATGGCAGGGGAGTAAATTGGATCACCTTTAAGGGCCCTTCCAACCCAAACCATTCTGTGATTCTACAAAATCATCCTGAGGCACAACACAGGTTACATAGGAGTGGGGGGTTAATTTTAAATCTCCCTTGAAATTTTTCCATACTGGACTGGCACAGCAGAGAGTAAAGACATAACTAACCGTTGGAGGTTCCATGGGGTCAGAGAAGCAGCCCTGGTTCTTCCCCCACATCTGGGAAGTCAGGCCAGGCCAGCAGAGGTCTGCACATAGTGCCACTGAAGAGGCTGTATCAACAACATATACTGGAGGCCAGTGACGTGAGGATACCAACAAATCCACATGATCCCGGGCATTTTCTCCTCTTACTATGTACTTTGAGCCACACACAACCTGGAAAAAAAAATATTAACATCAGCAGCACAATAAAATTAAAAACTTACAAAAAAAGTGCCCAGTCTTAAAAAAATTCAGCTTCCTTTCAGGTATTCCAGACTATACAGTAACCAGACAGCTACTTTCTCTAAAGATACTCTGTTTCCTCCTCATGCACATTCACTTTGTCTTGTTCAGGAAGGGATGGTTTTAAAATGTACCTCAGCAGCAACATTAAAACCAGGCTTCAGATAGTGAGATCTCCTTCAGGACTGCTCATTTTTCAAGCCCCGAGGAACATGTTTCATTGCCAAGGCTCAGAGAAGCCCATTCCATTGCTTCTATTCAATAAGGAAGTTCCATGCTAGTAAGCCAAATAGTGAATAGCCAGGGAAGAAAAAAACCATTGTGGCTCCAGACTTCCTTACCTGATGTGGACACACTTTGTAGATTTTCCCTCCTGTGTGATGAGCAGAAGGCGGTGTGATGCTAGTCCCATTCTGCACAAACTCATAGAGAGCCAGGAGGGAGTAGCAGAGCTCATCCTAGAAAAGACAGGCACCACAGAATGTGGTTAAAATTAACACACTCCTGCAGAGAAGGAAAAGGTTGCATGCAAGGTCTCCCAAATCCTAATTTGCACTTCATCCAATCACTTCCTAATCCCACACTCAGCACCATGAGGATGACAAGCAATTACACAACGCTGAGCCAGTGACAAGGTAATTACAGGCTTCCTTTCTTCTAGCCCACAAAAGTTCAATTTATTTCATCATGTGTAAATTATCCTATAACCTGCTGGCAACCATCCCTGTCCTTAGTGCAGTCAGATGAGAAATTAATTGTCTAGGATGGCAAGAGTGGATGAGGGAAAGACAGTGAAGAACAGCTCCACTCCTGCAGGCTTGTATGTGGGCAAACAAGCCATTACCTTTGTATGTGATGCCTCCCAGGGGATGCCACACTGTGTCAGAAAGCTCTGCAGCTCTTCCTCACTGTAAGAGTTTATCAGCTCAGGCCTGAAGACTTCTTCCTGAAGGAGCCTCACCAAGGCACTCCCATTACCTGCAAAGGCAGGAAAGAGGTCTCAGCACTCATTCTCAGGAAGGGAAGTTACCAAAATAATTTCTTATGAAGACTACAGAAGCAGAGATTGCACAACCCACAGCCAGCAAGAGAAAGCTGTGAACAGTCATACTTGCAAAGCACGTCACAGCCCACACTTGTCTCGAGCCCTTCACTGCTGAGGTCACCAGACTGAGTTCAGCAGAGCTGCAGACTCCATGAACACTTATCTATTCTGTCATTTGTAACCTTTAAATGACTGATGTGAGGATAACCAAGCGAAGAAGAACAGAGATAAATGTGACTGCAGCCTTTGGACTGAGCAGCTCCAGGCTCAGCCTTCACATCTCCCTGGTTCTTCCTCTGGAGCCTTCCACTTCCACAAAAGCCCACATAGCTCTTCTGCAGCCCAGCTGAAGCAGCTGCAGCCCTGTCTGCAGACCCAACTCAAATGCTTGTTAAGCTTGCAAAGCCAGTTTTCCATCTTATACCCAATACCTAAATTCTTAAGGGAACCAGCTGCTAACTGATCTTAGCTCTCAGATCTGAGATTATTCCTCTCACTGTTTCTTGTTCCATGCAGTCAATACGCAGTGGATGCACTGAATGTTAACAACTGAATCAGGACTAGCACACCACCTTCCTATTCTTTTCTCAAGTTCTGTAAAAACTTATTCACCCTCTATTGAGATTGTAACAGTCAGATACGAAGCATCACCTGTAACTTCCACACTCCAAGCATCAGTCTAACATGAAACAAACACTGACTGGCATTCAAGATGTGCATGCATCCCTCTGCAACCTGACCCTATCTCACATCAATGAGTGCAATGCTCTCATGTCCCCCATGTCTCAAATGCATCGGAGCCCATCAGTGCATCCAAACTTCACAGGAAAAGCCAGGTCTCAAGCAGCAAAGTAGCCTGAGAACAGCTGAACTCACCCTCAGTGTCCCTGTCTTTTCTCAGCACATGCAACTTATAAAGTGTCATGAAATCAGCAATTCTTAATGCTAAACATCACCAAGACTGAAGTCGCCAACACATCAAGCACTCCCTTAACAAGCACAACCTGAGCCATTACCTGGCAATGGCTGTGCATGCAGGTTCTTGTCCTTCTCTGTATTGATCACCACGGCTCCTCTCATCAGTGGAGGGAAGAAAGGAGCAACAATAGAGGCATCAAACTTTGTGATGGGGATGCTAGAAGGAAAAGCCACCTGCTCAATCACCTCTGTCTCCATTGTGGACCAAAAGTCTTCTACATTCACTTCACTTGATGGCAAGTATTCTGGCCAAGTAAACTACAGAGAGAAAGAAACATGATGGTCAAATACAAATAACAACAGTTCATATGACAGTTTTGTGTCAGTCTCACTCAGGGCACGAGGACTACACAGGAGAGTGCTCAGCCCAAATATAATAAGATGATTTCAGTCTCCTAAAGCTTCTCACGACCACTTTGCATCAAGTAAGACCCAAAATTTGACATATTTGACATAAAAACCAGACATGCTACATTCTCCTACTAGGGCTTTCTTCCCCATTAGAGAAGACAGCATCAGGGAAACTTGACAAAAAAAAGAATGTGTTCATGTCAAAAGAAGAAGACCAAATTCAACAACTTCCATCCAAGGTTCCTACTGCCTGAGGCTGCTGGACAAAAGTTGAGGCCCAGGGACAGAGGATATTGTTTTCCCTGAACTACACATCAACATCTCTAAGAGGAAGCACAGGCATTGCTGCTCCAGCCACATCCTCTTGTCATGCATCAGCAGAAAACCACTCACAAAGGTCTCATGTATTTATTATGCATCATGAAGAGCAGAGTCAGCAAAAAATCATTATGATTTGCTTTGAACACGAACAGGACGTGAAATGTGGGAAAAACCTACCTCTATATTTTTCAGCGCTAGGACATTTTCTGTATTCCTCTGGGCTATTTCCACCTTGGGGGTTATGCCACAGATTCCACAGATCATATCATTGTAATCCCGGACTGTCAGGCACTCAAAGGCCCAGTAGCCATTGCACAGCAGTTCCTGGAGCTGACCCTGCTCATCAGGGCTTAGGCTTTTTTCTGAAAACAGAACACACCACTGTTACAGTTCTCACTTCCTAAAGCCAAAGGAGATGTAGTAAGGCTCTCCTACGCAGGAAAAAACCCAAACCTGCCCTCCAGAGAATTGTTACAAAGAATTGGTCACAGTTTGGTTTAGGAAGTGATTTAATAGAAACATACCACACTAAAATAGGTGAGGTTTGCCTTTTTATAACCTACCAATCATCATCAGGTCACAGTTTGGTGTGTTATGGTATAAAGCAAGAAGGAAAACGCACCAGTTTGCTCCTGAACAGAGTCAAGGATACTGCCAACAGCCACTCTGGGATCCTCTCCAAGTTTAATGTGGTTTCGGATTGCAAACAGAAGATCCAAGCTCACTAACAATTTGTTACCCACATTGAAAAGGCCTGCAGTTAAAACAAGACAGTTATTGTCTGTAGCGTTGCAGATCTTCCTCACAAAGAAATATATTCCTTACTGATACAGAACACACTCACATGAGCACAGTTTAGAGGATAATGGAAACACAAACAGCTTCTGCACCTCTGAAGTGTAGAGGTCCCTGCTGAAAGATTAGCTCCTTTCACAGACTTGTCTTTGAATTAAAAAAGCTACAAGGAACAGTTGCCAATCCATCTCCTCACTAGCCAACACTGAGAAACAGCATTCTCTAGAGATATCTCTGACTATGATCTCAGGGGTTGCCTTGCATAACTCAACATTCACACAGAGACCCACACCAGTGAATCAAGGCAAGGTCTTCCTCACCAGAACATTCATGTGTTTTCACTCATAAATATAGATTTTCTTGCAGAATTAGCAGAAGCAATTCAAAAATAATTCAAATTTAGTACCCTGGGAAGGGAACAAGCTTTTCTGTGCCTGCACAATGGCTTGATACAATCCCAAGGCTTCCAAAGGGTTTGGACCATAGTCACTCTGTAGGTTGGTATGCTCAAATCTTTCCTACCTGTGTAAATGTCAGTGAAACTATGGAGGGCCAGACACTGTAGGTTCAAGCACACTTTGACCTGAGCTGTAACCACCTGTAACCGATTGGCTGTCAGCAGCCAGCACTCCTGAGGACCAGCAAGGGAACTGTAACACACAAGAAAAAAACCACTCTGAGTGAAGCCAATGATTTTAGTCCAGCCCTGCAGTAAATTTAGACATTCTAGTTGACATGAGCTCATTATTGTGTAAATCTAAGCCAGATCACCACATCATTTCACACCAGGAAAAGAAAAGTTACATTTTAAAAGAGATTTCCCTGGCAGAGTCAGGTCACTGCTCACATTCTTTTAACAGCACTAGAGCATCCCTGCAGCTCCATACACTGGGCACCTACTATGGGACAGGTGGAGAAAACTTATGGCCCCAGCTGCCCTGGGAGGAGTGTCTGTGCCATTGCTGTGGTGATTGGTAACACATTCCATCTGACACCCTGTCCCTGCACACAGAGATTCAGAAAGGTCTGCTCCTTTACAGTGTAACTGCCGAGGGGGAAGTTCAGAGAGGAGAGTGCCAGTGGCTGAAATACTGCTGTCCACCTGAGAAAACAGGAATCAAAGCCAAAGTCACCTCCTTCCCACTGGCAAGGCTTCAATTAGAGTCTGGGCAGGCACATGGGAGAGTCCCACATGCAGAGCACTGCAAAGCAGCCAGGCACAGGCAAGGATTTACAATGTACACATTGCTAAGTCCCAAGGTGAGGAACAATGTGAGATTGCTCTGTTCTGAAAAAACTAAAGAGAATTAAAAGTATCTCTTCTGGGAAGATCTCAGTTCTAGCCTGACCAAAGCAAACATCCATCATTAGTATCAAGAATTTTTTTGTGGAAGAAAGAAATACACCGTTAACCTCCCTGACATTTTGCTGTTGGAAATAGTTTAGATCATGGTTTCAGGAACAGAAGGATGTCTGGCATCCTACAGGCTTTCATACATATCTAGCTAAGGTAACCCAGCCTATGCACTGGGAGTTTCTGAAAGTCCTTCAGGTTTCAATTTGGGTATTTGTTTCAAAAAAGGATTCACTCAAGCACATACTAAGAAATGAAAGGAATGAAAATATCATCAGCAAAAAGATCCACACAGGAAATATTCAGACCAGGGAGAGAGAAAAAAGGGAAATCACCTAATGCACATCTGTAAACCCACAAGTTTTCCTCTCTCAGCCTCAAAGCATCAGAATGGAAAACAAAGAGGGGATGACTAATGAAAATACTGTGTTTCAGAAAGAAAAAAGTTACATCTAGACTTAGCAGTCACTCTTTGATCCTGCTAAACCCTTTCGACACACATTTAGCTTATTCAGTGTCACTTTCACCAGCTTCACTATCAGGGGCTAAAGCAAATATTATTTCAGGGAGACTTGGAACAAAGAAAATCAGCATGAGTGTGAAAGGGTCGAAGTCCAAAGCAGAATCTTACTTCTGTCCCCCTTTGAACAAGGGGCTGTTACAGAGGAGGCACTGCACACATGGAGACTCGTAGTAGTTGGACCAGGAGGTCTGCTCGATGGTCACTGTCTCCTCACTCACGTTGGACAGGATGAGCCGGGAGCTGTTGAGCTCATGGATGAGGGTGAAGATCTCTGCCAGCTCCGACTCGTTCTCGGGGATCTGCATCACCTTGCGCAGCAGCTGCAGCGTGGACTGACGCTGGATTTCCTTCTGGGATGGCGTTAGGGGCTCGTTGGTGTTCAGCACGTCCGACTGACCTGGACTCACCTCCTAGAAAGCAACATATCCAACCAGGCAAGCATGGGAATGAAATATTAAGAAGCCCAAAGAAGTCATAAAAGGTAGAGGAAACGCAGTAGTAACCATTGCACTCAGTAAACTTGACTTCTACTCTACTGCTGAATCATTGACTCCACACAGGAGCTTCAAGCCCAAATTACTACAACAAATATACTTTATTACAGCCCAGCCCTTCAGGAACTCCTGCACTGCCAGACCATCACAGATTTGCCATTAAATTGTTAAGTGCAGGGATTGGTGACCCAGAAGATGAGGATAACCACCAACAGGTATATAAACACTTCAATAATCCTCATCGCTTGAACCCTCAACCATCACTGTCTTTCTCCACACATTTTCAGGCACAGGCTCAGGGCAGCCTGCAGAGCTCTCCAGAAGCTGGAGGTGCCAAGTACTAAAGAGAACTGGGTGCTGTGAGATACAGAACACACTAATCAGTAACAATCAGCTACAGTCTACCCTTCTCCAACTCACATGTTATCACAACAAAATGCACAAACACAGGAGAAACCAAACTCCAAGTGGAACAGAGAGAACACAAACAGCCTGATCTGTTTAATCCCTGAAACTCTTCTGTCAACATTTCAACCTGGTTTTCTGACTAGTCTAGCAATGAGATAAATGATCAGCCAAAAGCCCAGAGAAAACAATCAACTGTGTGAGAGGAACGTTAAATACTTCTAGAATCAGAAAAAAAGAAAAAAAAACTAAATGAGGAAGAGACAAGACACATTCCTCTCAGAATGCAAGCTGAGCTAAGCACACTACTGTTCCTTACACAGCTGTTTGCATGTGAGTTTCACACAAGCCATCTCAGTTTGTTTGTGTTTTTAAAGAAAAAACAAAACCACTAAACAAAGTTATGTTCTTCAAAATAAAAAAAAGGCAGGTGGATGAGTCACAGACTAAAATTCTGTCTATATGCTGAGTAGGCATTTCATCTAAGAGGAGGAAAGCTCCTTTTCTACATTTATTGTTTTAAAAACAAGGCAATTCAGTATGAGAAAAGCTAACCTTTGAGACTGCAAAGGTAAAACCCCAAAAAAACCCCAGAATTAATTACATCCACACAGAACAGCAGACAACTTATAACGTATTTGTACATCAGAAAAAACCTATATATCTAGAAATAAATTCAGCTTGGAAGTGGCTCTACAAACCCTTAAAAAGAGGAAGCTCTAATACAAATGTACTAACTTAACTGACACTAGCCCCAAACTGCTCACAAAGCAGAGCATACTTGGGAGTTTCTTGATGAAGTCTGAAGTTCAGCAAAGCTGACACAGCAATAGTGTGACTTCAGGGTCGATTTTCCCAGCATGTACTGACACAACAGAAGCATTTTTAAGTCAAGGAGACACCCAGTGGTAGCACTGGGTGTGCTCAGACTTACCCTCAGCCTGAAGCACCACTGCTACAGGAGTTGGACAGTACAAACACCATCACAGATATTTTATATAGGAACCATTCTGCTAGAAAAGTTTATCATAATGAAAAAAAAAAAAAGAAAAACCCAAATAATGTTCCCACAGGCACTTGCAAATTAAGGTACTTCTCTGCCCAGCCCACAACAGACATGTGATAAAACAAGCCAGCCTGAATCTTACCAGGGATTTTGCTGTTTTCTCAGTCCTGTCTTTGGCAAGATTGTATCCACAGCTTGGACAGATGCGTGGCTTGTGCCTGTTTGTGTACACATAACTGCAGGAGGGGTTCTTGCATTTCCCTCTGCCACGTGATGTTGCTAATCCCAAATCCTGGATGACACAAAAGAGATGTTTGCTGACCTTGACTTTTAATAGCTGGACTCCATGATCTTAAAGGTCTTTTCCAGTCTGAATGACTCTATGATTCTAAGCCAACAAGATTCTAAAAAAAGATTATTATGTGTTTTTTCCCCACTTTATAACTCCTTGTTTAAACATCAATAGCAAGCCCTGTCACTTTGCACAGAATCTTTTAACTGGCACTTAAACACTCGGGGGGCAGATCTCCAGACTGGAAGCAGATTACATTCACTCAGAAACCCCTGATCCTCCCTGTTGAACTCAAGGAGGGGATGGGGATTATGCATGGGGACATGAGATAAAATCCATCTCTTAACAAGGTCCCAAACATAACTATAAAACAGAGCATGGTCATCCTGGATTAGGTCTAGCAATGACACAAAGTACAGATTATTTCATGTTAAAAATGAGATGTATTTGTGCAAGTCAGTAAAACAGAAGTCCCTCTCATCCCAGAGAGGACACTCCCCACGGCAGAAGTCAAACTATTTGAAAAATTCTCACCAAAGTAACGGTGCAACTGTACTTGTAGGAAGGGAATATGTCTGGTTTGACCTCCACAACTTTAACCTGAGATGCCGTGCTTGTCACAGCACTGTGGAGCTAGAGATTGAAAGCAAAAAACAACACCCATCAGACACCTACTATTAAATAAATGCATGAATAATCAATATCTATTAGCATTCCTGCCCTCAAGAAATTAATTAATGTTCATTTAATATCCATAACACCATAAGACATTATTTTTCATGCTAAGGCATTACAGTTCACACAGACTCATTCCAGCACCTTGGCATACTCAGTCATATTTTACAGGTGAAAAGCTCAGTATTCAATATTGCATGTCAGATTATCAAAGCACCAGCAGATTCTTAAAACATCTTCTGGAAGTAGCTGGTTCTCAAAGCAATCAACATCAGTTTTGTCCAACAGCATCTCTCAGTTCAGTTCCCACACTCAGTCACCAAGCATTCATTCTGCTATCCAACCATATCATAAAAACTGCCAGTCACAGATCACATCACAAGGCTGCTATATTTTTATGTTCTATTTCTCACTTAGGTCAAATCACTCACCTGTGAGGGAAAAAAAAAAAAAACAAAAACCAAAACCACAGACAAAACCCTCCCCCCAAAAAATCCAGGAAAATAATTTGCATTTGAAGAACAACCTTTAGCTCCTCAGCAGTTGGTGGCTGCAGAACTGACTGGCCCAACTGTTTCAGTGTACTGGGCTTCAAGCCTGAGGTTCTTACAGGGGAATGCTTGTCTAGAAGGAGAAAAGAGATGCACAAGGTTAAATGTGACAAAACAGGTTCTTTCTGACATCTTTCGTAAATGCCAGTACAAACAGTCATGTGAGATCTTTCCTCTGAGCTTGAAATGACCCAAGCAGGTGTTTCATGGCCCATTTACTGCACTCAGGCAGAGGAAAAAGTGTTTTTTTTCTAGCACGGGTAACCACCTCCCTTGCAACCTATCTTATTATTGACAGACACCACTTCAGCATGGTGAAGAAAGACAACAGCTCACAAAGCACACCAAAAACCACTGCTTTTACCAGTACTTGCAAAGGCCTGCCTGCTGCTCAGCTGCTCCGTGCTGGCTTCTCTCCCCACACTGGCTGGAGCAGGCAGAATGGCTCGCATAGGTCTGGCTGCAGCCAGCAAGGAGGGCTTGGGTCTTGGTTTACTCTTTACTTCTTGTCCCTTGTGTGTAGCAGCTGCTGCATCAGTTCTGAAAAACAAGAGCTACAAGTGGAAAAATATTCCATCGATTTCCCCTCAGCTTCAGTTTTCCTCTTTTCCCTGAATCGTGCTTTGTTGGCACACTAATCACAGCTATTGCAACAGAGAGACAGTGCTAAGGTTGCATCTGCCCTGTGCCTACAATCTGTCACTTAAAAAAAATATTAGTTCTGATGAACAAAGACAAAAGAACAATCCCGAACTGGCACAAAACAGATAGCAAACACAGTAAAAGTCTGACAGGAAGCACTGCCAACAGCCTTCAACTTCTTGGACTAGTCCCATGAGCACACAATAGACATCATATGCTCCCATAACACATGGAAAACTGACTCACCCCACCACTGGCTTTTTCACAGAGGCATTTGGACACAACACCTCAGAAGACGTTGACATCCCCAGCCCTAAACTTCCTTTCTCTGCCTGCTCCGAAGAAGCATCTGCTCGCCGCTGGCTCTCTTGGCCCAGCACCACTCCAACAGTGCTCCTCCTGTCTTCAGCAAGCACATTATTTGGAAGAAAGTGGGCCTCAGAGATGATCACTTCCTCCCACTCCATCTCAGGCATCTGCCCTCCAACAGGCACAGCGTTCAGCAGCTGGCTGACAGCTTCGGAGCTCTCCAAGGAGGACTTGGAGGAATTCTCACTAACAGCCGTGGGTTCTGTGAGGACTGACTGCTGACCTCTTTTAGCTGCTGGAGTTTTAAGAGAGGTGCCTGAATTTGGCTCAGATTTGCTTTTTGGTTGCTTTTCCTGGAAACAAGGAGAGAGTCACATTTCAGAGCTTTCGGCTTTCACGGATAAGTAAGTTCCCTGAACATATGCCATGTTTCCCATGGCCTATTTAATGCTGGATCAAAACAGTAAAATCCAACTTCAAGAAGTGAATTGTATGGGAGTAGACAGACAGCATCTCCTACAACAGCAAAGGCCCTGCTAACATTGTATCTGGCCTCTTGGCCCTTTGTGTATTATTTTTAGACACTGTTTACTTTGAAGAATCAATCTTTCTTAAACTCCCTTAAATATCACCATTAGCACCAACATCACAAAGTCACTCACCACTCTCCATAGCAAGGGCCCACCTCCTACGCTCCTCTTTCATGGCTTCAGCTCTCTCACACTGTCTTTTCTTCCACATTATTGAGGAATCAAAGCGAGTTAAGACAGAGAATTTTCGTCTTTTGGATACATGCTTTCAGAAAAGCAAGCATATGAGCCAACCAGAAAACAGGATTGCTTAGGAAGTTTTTTTGAGTTTAAGAAAAATCTTACTTGCAAGACTAAGGCTACAGAAATCACTGTACTGGAGTCAACGAAGGTATGACAAACACTGAATTTGAATATGCAAATATAGATCAGTAATGGAATCCAGAGTCTTTGCCATGATAAACACATTATTTCTAAGCTTGCCACAGAGTTCATATTGAGAAGAAAAATCTAAGTTTTTAAAAAAATATATCTTTTAACATAAGGAACAGGAAGGTATATATATATTTAGTTTCAGTTCTACTGATACTATTGCCAGTAAAAAATAAACTCCTGGCACATGTTTTTCCCAAGGTATGACACCACACAAACAAATGGAACCATATCTTCAAACCTGTTCCCAGCAGAGCAGACTAAGTCTGAAAGACAAAAAGGAAAACTCCTTGCAAAACCTTTCAGTTCTAACCAGTGTAGGATTGAACAGGAACAGACATGCCATGTTCAGGCAGGATCCAGAAATACTTTTTGCATTCAGCCATCTCTCTACCTCAGCAAGTTTACCAAACAAAAGCAAAGATGTCACCATCACTATTTGTACCCTACCACACAGGAAGCTCAGCCTTCAGCTCAGACACCACCGTTTGTAAGCTGCCCAAAAGAGTTCTCACCCCTGAATGTTTAATAGATCCAGACACAAAACAAAGGAGATTCAGAACAAATCCATACAAAGCCACTGAAGGTCAATGCAAATTTTCACACTGAGAACATCCTTTATACTGTGCCTGTGGAGTCTTGCTTCAGACAGAAACACACAGCTGCTCAGAGCTGACTAATTACCAGGATAATGCCAAGGTTTAAGGATCAAGTGGGTTTTGCTGTACACAGCTAGTAGACATGCCAATAACTTAAGCAGAGTAGGCATTATGTGGAGAAAGACTCTTCCACTCAGACAAGCTTCACAACTCTTACCAACACCTGAAAATTTCCTTCCAGCCAGAGGTCAGAACATTATGAAAGATCAGACACATGGCCATGAGACAATAATACCCAACAGCACTTCAGCATCCACTAGATCAGCTTTACTAACAACCTCCTAAAGGATCGTACACCAACTATAGTTGAGAGTTGTTCCTCCTTTCTGTTAAAATAACAATGTTGAAAGACCACAGAAAACTAAATTTGTAGAAGAACTTCAAATGTAGATAAAAATTAACACAAAACAACTTCCCGAGCTTAGCTAGGGCTGTAGCAGAAGAACAGGCAATGCCTTCCAGTCACATGAACTGTGCAGGCAGAGGGACAGAAGAATGTGTATCCTCTCCAAATGCAGCCCCATCTACTCAATCATTTTTACCCAAGGTGTGGTGATTTCAGGTCTCACCTTGGCCAAGTGTCCTCTGCAATGGTGACTTGCTCCAGCACATGCACTGGAACACAAGTGCAGGGATCTGCAGTTCTGGTGTATCTGACCTCCTGTGCTAGATCTACAGGTCCAGAAGTATCACAGGCATTCACAAAACCAGCACATTTTGTCTCCAAGTCACAAAAGCAAAAATTTACCTTTGGGATCCATTTCCCTCCCAGGAAGTTCCCGCACGTTGGGCATTTTGGTGGCTTATGTCTGGTGACATAAGTGAAGGAACAGCCAGGATTGGTGCAATTTCCATGTCCCCTGCGTGTATAGGTGGTTGTCTGAAACAAGAATTGCCAAGAATTTGTCTACAGACCTGAAAACCACAAAGTTGTGCTGATCACTTCCTTTTTCGTCATAAGCATTTTACAAATGTTATTTGGCAAACACCAGCCTTCCACTATTATTCATTTTACTGAACAACCACCACACAGCTGGGTCAGGGTGAGTCAGCACCATAACTACTCAAGAGTCTAAATGCTCAGTCTACACAACAGCCTCTGGTATTACCAGAATTTAGATCAACCTGCAGAGCAGAGATGAGCAATGCACATAACCTCCTGGAGAAGCTAATCTTGTATTTACAGTGATAAAATGGTTCTTTTTGACCATGAAAAAGTCATAGCAAGATGGTATAAAACAGCAATCCACAGTGAGACAAGATGTGATTAACACTCATAACAACAGAACAACAAGCCTTGAAGACAAGCACTCATGATGCAGAGGCAGTTTTGTCAGTAATTTGTTGCTGTATGGGACGGTCAAGTATTCCCTGGTCCTTCACTGTAACTTGCTATGAACTACTCAAACACGGGCAGCATCACCAGGCACTATTTATACAAACAACTGAAGTAAAACCTGTCATCTTTGCCAGGACAACTGCATCAACACATTGAGTTTTTGTGAGCACAGCATTTCCCAATATCCTGTTCTCAACACTCCCGAGGGAGCTGTTGTACTGTAACTCTCTAACTAGGTACAGATTTGTTCTAGAAAGGCAAGTGCGGCTGTCAAAGAAGTGAGCCAATTTAAGCCAGATACTTCTCAGGAACAAAAACCTGAGGTATTTCCATTCTCCCCGAGACAACTGGAAGAGCATCACGCTATGCACCACTATAAATATCTGCAGTGTTCCACCAGCTGGAAGCATAGAGAACCTGGAAAACAGGATTTGATGCTAGCTTATATAACAGAAGGAGCTGCAATACTGACTGTAAATTAAGTCCCAAAATGACTACAAAAACACAGGTGACTCGAGTGGCTAGATTAGAAAAATAATACTATTTTTCCTCATGCAACAGGCCACACAACCTTTTATATGGCTTCTCAAAACCTTAGGTCATTGCACTCCTCCTGTCATGTGGCAAAAGCAAGAGCTTTGGAGTTCATGTTTTCCTGGCATAAGAGCAGATCCTTGCCCTTAAAGGGATGGGCACTGGCTTTTTATGAAGACAAATATGCATCCATGTAATGGATGTAGATGGCTACACAGAAACTGCTGTTGGCCAGATGTGTTGGGATAGCTTTCTCTATTCCATCTGTTTCCAAGAATTCTCTGAGGAAGAAGGCAGCAGAAACGGGCCCCTGTAAGACAGTGTAGGAAGTCATAGACTCCCTAAGCCTATGCAAGACATAACACCTGGGACAAGAAATAAATCAACTGATATGATGACTCCAAATTGGATTAATTGGATTATCTTTTAGAACTGAACCATGAGCAAATCCCTCTCACTCTAACATCTTTAAGACAAATCTATGACAATACATCCAAACCTTAACATACCATACAAGACTCTGAATTTCTTACCAATTTAATTGATGCTGGGTTCTCCACAACAGAATGAGCTGGCAAAGGTAACATGATAAACTGTGTTGCAGGTGTGGAGGAGCTACTCTCTTCAGTATCCTAAAATGAAGTCAAAGAGAAAATACACACAGAAAACAAATGACATGGTGACCCATATCCCTCCCTCTCATGAACATTAATATGTCTTAAGGACTGATGAGACCAGAATACAGGACAGAGCAGGAACTATTTCAAAAGCAATGGCCTTATCAGATGTACTCCAGATATTACAAAACTCCTCACACCTTGAAATTGAAAACAGAGAATCCAACTCTTCACGGACTAAGGTTTTCTATGACTAGTCCCTAACATCTCATCTTAAAAGCACTCCCTTCAACCTCACTGCAACCAGGGAAACAGCTATCAGGAGCACAGTAGTAGCATTTTTTCTCACCAAAATCTTGCAGTGCAACTGCAGAACCCAATTACTGGCACTACACTACCTCAAATATCAGCATACAGCTGTGTCAATCTGCAAGCAGAGACAACTTAGTCACGGAGTTACTTCTGTATCATTGCTTACAAAGTTGCTGTTTCCCTCAGCCCATCAGCAGGTTGGGCAGTATAGGATCTCTGGCACCCACTGAGGATCTCAAGTAAAGTGCAAGAAACAGCACTCAGAAGTTTCAGGCAAGACTCTGGTAGAAGTCTCAGTGTCACTGGAAAAACTTACCCTCCCAGTGACCACAGTCACCACAGACACCCCATCGTGCACCTGGGGACGGGCCACAGCGATGCTCCCATTGGAGAGGTCTGTGGAGCTGCTAACCAGAGTCTCCTCAATAACCACTCGGGCTGTCTGGTACGGCTGTCCTTCTATTTCCAAAGAAGCCTCATCCAAGAGGATATCTCCAGCCACTTTCTCTGTCACAGGCCCAACATAATGAGAGAGAACCTCCGAGGTAACTGCTTCTTCCGCAGCCTCGGGCTGGCCAAAGGCTGCCGTGTCCTCTGCCAGCCCCTCGATGGCAATGCACTGCTCTGAGACGCCAGCCTGACCCGAGTCCATGGAAAGGATGTTCTGCACGGCGTCACGGGACACACTGGTGACATTCCTGGGAGCTGCCAAGCCCTCGGATGCTGCCGGGCTCTGTGTCACACACAGCTCCAGCGACTGCCTGCTCCTGTCTTCTTGAAGAGTGGTTTTGGGAATAATTATATAATCGGAGCGAGGAAGAATCTTACGGAAGCCTGGAATGTCAGGGATTACTGCAGTTCGAGTGGACACCTTGGAGTTCTGTGAGAAAAACCAGAGGATGGAATAAACGAATATGAGAAAATGAAGAGATTCAGTTCTCAATCCTGCTATTTTAATCCTTAAGGTTCAAACAGTTTCCTGAAGTAGTTTGCTGGGAACTTCTCCACATGACAGAGCCTACAGAATCCCTCTCAGTCCTGGTTTCATCACCCACTTTACCATCACTCACTCTGATGACAGGACACAAAAATAACTGCCGTGAGCGGGTACCAGACATATCCATCTTGGATTACAAAACATTTTCCCTCGAATGAACAGAAGGCAAAGGCAAGAGGCAGTGGCCTCACACAACTTCTTTACAGGCTGCCCTGAGCAGAGACACAAACTGGAATCTGCAGTTAGACTCTCCCACACAGTGCTATGCAAGCAGGTAAGTGCCTCTCTCTTCAGCAGCCAAAGAACTTCCAGACAGACAACTTACCGGGTCCAGTCCCTCTTTCTCTAGCTTGGCTTTCTCCAAATAGTAGCTCTTTTCAGCCACACTGAGCAACCTCCAGCTCTCACTGATCTTTTTGTTGATTTCAGATTGAGGGAGGTGTGGAAGCTCTTGTTGTACTTTCAAGTAAATATCATAATAGTAGAGAAGGTAAGCAGATCTAAAACACAATCAGAAATCGAAACATTAAGGTCATTCTACATAAATTCCTGGGAAAAAAATAAATCCACAAGGTTTAGGTTTGTCTCAAGGTCATGTGACAAGCAAGTTACATTTAGTTTTATTCGTAACTGCATTTTTTAACCAAATGAAAACTCTCTGTCTGAGGAAAACCTCTGAAAAAAAGAGAGGACCTCTGAGAAAGAGCCTAAGGCAAATTATTCTGGAGGAAACAAACTCTAAACTGAGCAACAATGGCACCTGTAAAGAATGTCTGAGCAGGCCCAAAGTGTCAAGCTGATGTTGCAGATACAACGTTTTACACTATGAAGTATTCCAAGTGCACTGCAAAGTTCAATCGCTTCAGAAACAAGGAAAACTGCTCCCACACCATACAAAGGGGCTAAATGAAGTCAGAAAGAACTTACCGAGGCTTCTTGGTTTTTTCTCCATGATCACCAGCACTTTTATGTTTCTTCTTCTTCTTGGATGGCACCGGTGATGTGTAAGTGTAAGTGCTCTCTATCTCCTCCATCACCACAGTTACCTCAGTGCCATCATAGGGAGCCTCCATGGCTAAAACACATACTCTGTGTTATGCTCTTGCCAAGTCATACAACGTTTCTCCCAACAAATAGCACTTTTAATCGTTTTAGTAAACTGACAGCACTGTTAGCATCTAACTTTGACTCTAATTAAACCAAGATAACTATGTGTTCTCTATTCATCTACTTTTAGAAGGGAACTCCCACTTCTATAACCTCCATACCACCAGTTCGGTGCAGATACACTGCATCTGCATTTCCAGAGCTGCAATTCTACGGGGAACTCTCAGGTAAATTTGGTCACCCAGAAGGAGTCGTACACCCAGCCAGCTGCCGTCTGGCTACAAGGTGCCATATCACGGCCACGCTACAAAAGCGACGCCAGAGGCTGAGCAAGCAGGAAGCCTCACAATTCTCTTGCCCACCAGCAGCTCTCCGGGGCTTGACAGCGATGACGGCTCCAGCCCTCGGGGCACGGATCAAGGCAGCACCACCGATGGCAGGCGGAGC
>VZRF01015441.1:211034-318693 GCA_013396875.1 Vireo altiloquus | reverse complement strand
CCGGTAATCCCGGCCGTTACCGAGCCCCGTCTCCTCCACACCGCCCGAGGCCAAGCGGAGCGGCGCGGCTCCCTCCGCTCCTGCTAAACATTTCCACCGCTCCCTCCCAGGTGTCCCCACTCACCGGGCAGCCCCGCGGCCGCGCGGGCGGACAGGCGGCGAGCTGTGGTCACGTCCCCGCAGGGGCGCGGCGGCGTGGAGGAGGCAGCGCCGGGGCCACGGGCCGGCCGCGCAGGGGAGAGNCCGGAAGTGACTGCAGCGACGGCGTCCGGGGCACGGCGGGGCGGGACGGCGGCCGGGAGGGGTCACTTCTCCTGCGCGTGCGCGGCGCGTAGCGCGCGCGTGCCTCGTTCCCGCCATTTCTCGTGAGGGCGGCCCGCGAGGGAGGGGCGGGGCGCGGCAAAGACAGCGCGGTGCAGTTAGTGCTTAATGAGCGCTTAATTAGCGAAGGGCTCGGGCCGCGGCAATGGGAGTGCGTTCTGCAGGAGCAGCAACGAGCTCTTGGGTTCATCAGTGCTTGCGTTGTTTTCCTGCATTTCTCCCTCCGGCACTGCTTTGGAGCAGTGGTCCAGGCTTGGCCCTTCTGTGGTGGAGTGCGGAGCCGCCGGGGCGAAGCGCTGCTCCAGGCTCCGGGGATGTCGTCCCCGCAGTCACAGAATCATTTACGTTGGGTTCCTATAACTCAACACCACCATGTCGAACAGATCATGAGTGCCATNTTCCTGCATTTCTCCCTCCGGCACGCCTTTGGAGCAGTGGTCCAGGCCTGGCCCTTCTGTGGTGGAGCGCCGAGCCGCCGGGGCGAAGCTCTGCTCCAGGCTCCGGTGATGTCGTCCCAGCAATCACAGAATCATTTAGGTTGGGTTCATATAACCCAACGCCACCATGTCGAACAGATCACGAGTGCCACGTACAGTCTTCCCTTTAACACCTCTAGGGATGATGANAGTCACAGAATCATTTACGTTGGGTTCCTATAACTCAACACCACCATGTCGAACAGATCATGAGTGCCATGTACAGTCTTCCCTTTAACACCTCTAGGGACGATGACTCCACCTCCTTGAGGAGCTCATTCCAATGTCTAATCACCTTTTTTTGTGGGGAAAAAAAAAATTGTGCAACATGGATTACTGGGGGAGTGTGAGTCCAAATATAATACTCTTACCAGTAAAGAAGCCACATACTAATGAATACAGGCTAGTACAAGATCTCAGAGCTATTAATAAAATGTTTTTTCAGGGAAATCAAGAGCAGCAGAACCAGTAAGAATGCAGCTAAAACTTGACTGGTAAGGCAAAAACAATATCCTTAAAAATTAGAAGCTGGTAAAGGATTAGAAGAATTAATTGCTAAACTTGTGAAAAAATTTCCTCTTGTTGTTCAACCTAAACCTCCCCTGGGATGGCTTAAGACTATGTCCTCTTGTTGTGTTGCTGGTTATTCACTCTAATACATATATGTGATTTTTAAAATTAATTACAGAAGTTAAATCAAAACAATAAATTAGGAAAATTACATCATTTCCAACAATGACTTAGGAAGAGAGGCTGACCAATATCTGGCTACACCCTCCTATCGGGGACTTGGAGAGAGTGCTAAGGTCATGCCCAAGCCTCCTTTTTTCTGAGCTAAACACCTCCAGCTCTCTCAGTTGCTAATAGGACTTGTGCTCCAGAACCTTCCCCGGCTCTGTTGCCCTTCTCCAGACACTCTCCACCCCCTCATTATCCTCCCTGAACTGAGGGGCCTAGAATCAGTTCATTCCAGTCAGCAATGGACTAAGTCCAGCTTCCCAGTCCTGGTGATGATGTTGCCTTTCCCTGGTCTTGAAACCAAAACACTGTTTATGGGGAAGAGGGGTTTTAACCTCAGTATCTATTTAAGGATCCTTGGGTACAGCACTTCATTCAGGTGGAATGCCCCAAAATGCACATGCCACCCCCCACACATCAAAATGCACACAATTACAGGCCTTGCAAATTAGCATATCTATCAAAGATTCCCCAGAGGTTTGAGTGAACCCCTCGTTCTGAGGAACCTTCCCTGTGGATGGGCCTATCTTAGTTTACAAATATATCTTTTGGAGAGGACTTTGGTGTCTGGGGCTTCCGGGATATTTGATCTTCTGGTTTAATGGTGCAGTGGGTCTCAGCTAAGTTACCAGGATTGGAAAATTACAAGTATGTGGGCTAAAAGCACTAAGAATGCATAAAACTATATAAAAGGGTATATAAGAGGGGTATAAAAGAAAAGGCAAAAAATCATCCTGGCATCAATGAGACAGGTGAAGTGACAAGCAGAAATCCAGCTGTAAATCCAGGGAAGCTCAGTGCTGGGTGTAAGGGCCAGTGCTATGTCCCCACTGTCATGAGAGTGACCAGACATCTCCCTGCTGGGAAACAGGGAATCACCCCAGGGACTGCAGCCACTCCCAAGTACTCCCAGGACCTTTGGATCCTACCTTTTTTTATCAGCATTTCTCTCTGAATTTTGAAGGCTAAAAGTTTCCGTACACAACAAAGTAATTGTTTTCTCAGTTTTCATGAATGTTAAAACATAGTGCTTTGCTCCCCAGGAAACAAACAGCCCCATTAGGCTCTCTACCCATAACCCTCTTCCTCTGAACCTTTTAGGAAGAAGGATATTGTGCTGCTATTGCTCTAACACATTTTTCAAATTACACGTTTTGGCTTTTTCCTGTATTCATGTCTATTTCTGCGATTTACATCATGACTTCTAACTTTAGATGAATATAAACCACATCTATCTTGTGCCTCCTCTGATTGTGGAGGAGCAGAAAAAGAGCTTCTCTCACCAAGCCAGTTGTTAATAAAGCCCAAAAAGCAGTGATACAACAGCCAGTATTCAATCTGCAAATGGTTATTTATTCTCCTGAAGTCCTGCAGTCATTTCTGTGCTCTGTTAGTGTTTATTTGTGATAATTGGAGGCAAACTGTTCTGCATCAAACACTCCATCCAGCCTTCCTACTTTTCCAAAGCTCCATACTTGTATTTGGATCAGTACACGACCACTAGAATTTTCTTGGAATTATTACCTAGCCAAATATTTTGAACAAAATGGCTGGTTGACTTTACAGGACTGATGAACAACTGAAAATAATAATTTAAGAGAAAAACACTTGAAAGAAAGCAGCCATGTTTCTCTCCGTTCATGGAGGAGTTGACGACATGCATGCTGCCGGTGGCATTAGAAACTCAAATTCTTTCCTAAACTGAGCATTTTGACTCTTCCATGGACATTTACATGGTCTTATCTCAGAAAAAAATATATTAACAGCATGTAAATTATTTTAACTATGCTGTAATAGCACTTTGAGGAGCAGAGGAAGCTGCTGTGTCAGGGTGTCTATTGTGAGCCTGAGGATGGCTACAGAGGAGCCCTGCTGTGTCAGGAGGAGAAAGGCTCTCTCTCCCTAGGACACTTCATGCATCATTACCTCGGGAAATGAAAGGTATTGATGGAGATTACACAGGGATCTCGCTCTTAATTTTCCTGAAAAGGTACAAGGGCCTCTTTGAAGGAGTTCAAAAGACAGGCAGGCACACAGAACTGCAGCAGATACCAGCCTTGACTTCTAAAGAGTTGACTTCAGAGTCTGCTTAAATAGACGAGAAATTGTAACAGATTATTCAGCTATTCAGAAACATTTCATCCAGCTCCAGCTCCCCCATCTGCAAGCCTTCCAAGGCTCCATCCCTGCTCCCATTCAATCACCACAATGTTGTTGTGTGAGTGCTGTGGGGCAGAGCCGTCGTCCCAGAGTGCGATTTGACATCATCTCTGTGTCAGCCCTCGAACAGCACCAGTTTCCAGGAGGCTTTCATGACCCCATCCCCTGAAACAAAAGCCATGTGAGATTGAGACAGCGTGGCAGCAAGGAGAAAAACACTGCCAAGGGTTTTGGGGGATTGTGTTCCCCGTGGAGGTGGAGAGCTTAACCCCCCGTGGGACCTGCTGTGGTAAAGGAGGTGTGGTATGGGATTTAAGAGTAACCAGGTGGAGCTGCTGCCAGCTGTGGTCACCAGGGACAGTTGCCATCAGTCCTCCTAAGCTGCTTTAAACCTCCCCGAGGTTTGCTCTGCCACTGCACTGGTGACTGTGGGATCTTTCTTTCCCTTGAGAATAAAACCACACGAAACCTCTTGCTCTGCACACATCCTCTACAGCTCCCATGTCACCATGCCATCCGTGAGCTTTGTGCTGAGAGTAACTCCACAGTGTGAGAGCAGCAAAAGGACTGGAGACACAGAAGGAGCATCTGTCTGGCTGTTGAAGGGTAAAGGAGCCCCTTTCCCTCAGAAGTGTTGCAATAAAGATGTTACTATTTTTAAAATGGCACCAGTGGAAAAGCAACAAAGGTATTTGTTATATTTCTGATGAATTATGGTGTGTTTGGGAGCTCTTTGCAAGAACAAACATTAAGGATCTCAGAAATATTAACATTTTCAGTGTTTTTGGTTACATACCTAGGTTTAGGGGAGTGGGAGTAACAAAATAAAACTTGGTCTTTTAGAAGTGGCTGTTATTAAATTCACAGCACAAAATCAAAAAGGGACCAAAAGTGTTACATTTGATTTAGGCAGCAAAAGATCTCTTCTTGTTTTAGCCAAAACAAAGCATACATTAAACCAATGGAGTTATTACACCAATCTCTCATTTAGTCTTCTAGGATCATAAAAATTTCAATTTCTCTGTGAGGCTGTTCTAGCCACACACAGCACTTGGGATTTCTGTGTTTATAAAACAGAACCCACCTCTCTTCTTTGAAATTGCTTTGGCTCCTGAGTTGCTATCCAACCAATCTTTTACTCAGCAGGCAAAGAAGCACATATTTTACAGTCAGTGAAATATGTTTCTTTCAAAAAGGTTACAGAAAACATTTTTAGATATTTATTCTTTTTTTCCTAAGTAATAAAAGAAGCAATGATTCATATGACTTCTCTATTTTAGTTGTTTCAAAAAAAAATTTTTAACAAGGCTTCATATTTTAAATGGAAATTTGATCTTTACAGTTTTCTACTAAATGAAGCATAGAAATGTTATATGTTAGGTGTTGAAAATAATGAAAGCTATCAGAAGAAGCACAGGTTCAAAGCCTGTCTGTAGAGACTTTATGAAGAAGAGAAACCTAGTGATACATTTGTGTAAAATAATGAACAGTGCAGAGCAGGCCAGGCAAGCATTCCTGTTTCTTCTTTATTGCTGATAAAGGAAAGGGGAGAGCTTTTGAAATTGGAAATTCTAATTTCGTTCAGGTTTGGAAAGTGAAATGGAAACATAACCATTCAAAGCTCACAGGAAAAAATATCTCCAGCTTTACTGCCAGTTGATCACAGAGAAGCATAGGATATCTGAAGTATCCAAAACCCACTAAAAACTTCCTATGGATAATGCACCCATCTAAAAAACTGTGTCAGGATAAAAAAATAGCAGCTAAACAACTTCCTGTCTAAAGATACTCATCACTGTCTAAAAGACTGGGAAAAGTTCCCCAAGGCCCTGTATCACCCTGAGAGTGTAGTAGAGAGGATTGAATACAGTGCTGGTGGCTATTAAAGGCAAAGTCTTGATGAAGTCTGACTCTTCATAGGATCCAGAATATATTTTCTTTAGGTAAACATTTCGGTCCTACTAATTTATTTTCTCAGGACCGTCAGGAATAATGTGCTGTTTTCCCTGATTTAGCTGGAGCTCTCCCTAGTGAGCCAGAAAAATGGTCTTGCCTCAAGAAACAGATTCTGAGTTTTCTCCCACAGTTTGCAAGTTGTCTTCTCTATTTACTTGCACAAACCCCTGTGGAGCCCTGAGCATGGTCTGTCTGTGGCACACTCACAACATCTTCCTGCAATGAATCAGGATAACTCCCTTCTTCCTTTTATGAGCATGTTGATGCTTTTGACCCATGCTGGGAGGTTTTTTTTTGCTGTTCCCCACACAGTGTGTTTGCTCAGATCCCTCCACAATTTGTGAAATACAGAAATGTGTTTCACTGAATGGTAAAATCATTCATAAATAAGGATCTTCCCTTTATGAAGGCATCACCAGGTAGAATTAGAGTGTCCTTTGTGCTGAGCCTGTTCACAATGACAAGCCTGACTTGATCTATGTGGTTTGTGAAGGAAAAGCTACCCAAAGCTCTGGCACTTGAGGGTGCAGCTCTAATCAGAGACTTCGCCAGCAGCAGCAGTGAAGCCTCCTCAACAACAGTAATTATGTATGTGACAGGAGGCAGGTAAGGCAAACTTCTCACTCCCCACCATTCTTCACTGAAGAATGAAAAGAACGAGGTATAAAGAGATTGAAAAGAATACCTGAAGATGGATGTCTCCCAAACCCAAGTCACTCATTGTTCATTGTCCCTGAAAATTCAGAACAGTCAGGCATTACTTGAGCTGCCCTAAAATATTCTCAACCCAAGACCAGTGAACTGGATTGAGATAAACATCTATTCCTGTCTCTGTGAAACTGCATCTCCCAGCACAGCTGCCCCATAGCTGTCACCAAAACAGCAGGACTGCAGGGTGACCCCACACCATAACTTAATTTTTTCTCAGGAATGTAGAGCCAGCAAGGAAATGGAATCTTCACGTCAAGGTCTTGGCCCATATTCTCTGGCTGATGCTATCTGAAGTCTCTGCCCTACAGCGCAGACAGGAAGCCCACACATCACACACACAGCTGTACATTACCTGGCACAGGTAGGGATTTGGTCACCATGTAGCTGCAGCAGCAAGGATCTCTGGGAGAACAGGGTAAGTTTCCTCAGGAAGACTGAGCCTCACCATCTCCCAGCAGTCCTCACCCCTGCCTGATTAAAGCTTCCTCAAAAGGCTGACAGAAGTTATGGACGCACTTTTCACTGAAGCAGCAAAGGGCAGCACAGTGCCAGGGGTGAAAGCAAGAGCCAACAGCTTCTCTCCTGGTTGTCTCCATAATGGTAGAGCTTGACTGGGTAGGAGACAACAGAGTCTTCTCAAAGCTGATCTCACAATGCAAAATGAACAGGATCCCAGGACCTGGGGTCCATGATAAATTCCACTAATTTCTGATCCCAAAGCAGTGAGACTGTTTTTTCAATCTTGCCTCCTACAAGCTAATTAAATACATATTTTTTTGAGATAGCCACCAGAGCAAGCCACTCCTCGCACTCACATCTTCCCCTGGAGACGCAATGAGCAGCAGGAGAGATGTGAATCACTTAATGCTACATTGGAAAGAGCTCATATACTGGTACAGCTTGTCTGCAATATACAGAACACATCTGAATCCCTCCAGAGTCTTGCTCATTCTCCTGCTCTGCAGTGCCTGTGAAAACAAGGAGGCTCAGGTGTGCTGTCCAGTGTCATGTCTGAGGTACGTCTGCGATGCTGACAGTGTTGCGGCAGTGCTGTACTGTCAGAGCACAGTTAGGGGAGAAATGGGCCAGCTTCCCTTTCAGTGGGAGCTGCTGGCTTACACCACACTGCTGCTCTGGGACAAGGATCGGAATGCCACCCCAGCAAGGAGGCACTTTGCTTGAAAACAATAACCAGCTCCCACTGTCAAGTATAAAAGGCACAATCCTGGTCTCAGATCTTAATCTGGTTTCAAACACAGCCACTGAGTGGAGGATCAAGTACCCTGACACAGTGACATTCAGAACTACTGAATCTCCCAGTGTTTTGAGCAGGATAATGCCATTACTGAGCACAATGCTGCTAATCTCTGCTCCACTCTTTCCACTGAAGGGGAAAACATCAAAGCTTTAACATCTGCACCTCCTACCTGGTATCTGTCTACTGTCTCGATCCACTCCCCTCCCTGTTCCCTAGTCCATTTTGAGCTGAAATCCTTGCCTTATCACATTCAGCAGTTGTCTGATGATTGCAGGAATTAAAAGAACTTGGAGCTGTATCTTGGCTTCCATGACTGCATTTCTAAATGTCTGCAAGTCTCTGGCAAGCCAAACTTGGTACCAGCATCTCTTTTCACATAATACCTTGGAGTGACTTGGCATATTAATCACTCTGGAGTGTCCCTGAACAGACCCACAGTAGTACAGTTTGCAAGGAGTGACACAGTCACGCTGCCTCTAGCCTTCACCACTGTCTTAAGAGAGGTTTTGTGGACTGTGAAGTAGGATGACAAGCAGGAATGAAGTCCCATCCCTGTGCTTCCTTCCAACAAGTTCTGACTTGTTTATACAGTCCCCTCTGATAATATGTCGTTGGAAAGTCCCAGCCAAAATAATTTCCTTGTCACACTGCAGGGCTGCACCTCTTTGTTAATGCCCAAAGGCATCTATCTCGTATTTATTAGCACAATGACCCGTGAATAGAAGGAATGAGTTCTGTATAGCATTGTGATAACCATGAAACTCGAGAAGTCTTAGATGCTGTAAAAGGGCTACAGAGATCCAAGAGACAGTTTATTAACCCAGCAAATTGAGCTACCCCAATGCCTACAGTACAACAGAGATAAGGATTTTAAAATCAAATAGACTGGTAAGAGTCCACATCCTTGTAACCTTGGATTGAAAACATCAAATCTGCATTGCATTGCAGTCACTGCAACAACATTTTTAACTTGCTTTTGTAGATCACTGGTTATCTGAATGCAGAACTGAAGAAGTTTTGCCACAGGACTGGTTTTTAAGTGGGCACTGGGAAACATGTATGCAAGAAAGAAGATTATTAATTTATTTCTCCTAAGATGGTGCAGGGTACCAGAAATATCAGAATGTGTGGAAGTGTGACCAGATCTGATGAGAATACTGTAACAAAGGGGAAATATGTGCTGAGAAATAGAAAACAGCTGCTCATTCATCCATAGAATGGCCCCATAAAGATCCAAGGGGAATCTATGACTTGAAACAGAACTTGAAGAGACAAAACAGTAATGAGTGCACTGGAAGGAACAAGGAGTTTCTGCCCCAGCTCTTCCATTTGACAGGACACCTGTGTAGCTGCTGCCATGACTGTTAGGGCTTGTTAATGAGAAGTGTCAACAAGAGAAAAAAAAGCTGCTGAAAAATTCCAGGCACTGTCACCACTAAAAACCCTCCCACACCTGATTTACAAATCACTACTTTTTTGAGAGTCTGGAATAAATATTTACCCCTGAGAATTCAAAATTTGCTTTCCTCTGAATGTTTAGCAGCACGTTCCAAGTAAGGTCTGCTTCCTAGATCCCCAGCTGATGACAACACAATGATTGTAAGATGTGTTCAATGACAATGCTTTTTGCTACAGCAGCACAGATGAGAGGTTTTACAAGCCTCTGGGAGCTGTACTTGTCCAATCTCACAGAAGAGGAAAGCAAGGCTCAGCAGTCTAAGATCAGCTCATCTGGGATTTAACAAAACTTGAAGAGAGAATGAACTGAAAAGAACTGTACTTTCTGTCCACAAGGAAATATAATGTAAGTGTTGTTCTTCAAGGGAAAGTGGAAGAAGTAGAAGTAGAAGCAATTAAAGGTTGCCTGAACAGAAGCTAAATGGGACAGTGAGAAGGGAGTGACTGCTGCACTCACAACATAGATGGGGAGTGCAGAAAGGTGAAGGCAGCACAAGAAATAGTCCTCAGATTGGCTCAGAGACAATTTGTGAGGCACCAGGTTCCTGAGGAAAGGCAGGTTTGGACATGATCACTGTGGCTTCCTGTCACTTGTGTCCCTCTGTCCTGGAGAGCCATGGTCATGCTGTGAACATACCCAGAGCTGCACACAGCAGGCAACACCCATAAGGTGAAAAGTGAGAAACTCCACATGACTGGTGCAACTTGTAAGGAAACTTTTGCCTCATAATTATTTTCACCTGTGAGGGCTTGAACAATGCTGCAAATGCTGCTGCTTTTACTGGTGTAGAAACAGCCGTGGATGAGTCAGAACATGGAAATAGCTCAGCTGACAGTGAAACAAAGACCCTGGTCTCCTGCCATAGTGTAGAGGCAGTCACTGCATTTGGAAAAGAGTAGTTCCCAGTTGTGCATTCCACTCTACAGAGCAATTGCTCAGAGAACCTAAGGTTTCTGCAGAGCCTTGTTACCTCCTTCAGCCCTTTTGTTCCCTGCAAAACTTCCTTCCAAAGACACTTTCTTCCAAACTGGCACATTCCTTTCCCTTTTTCAAAGTACTTGCAGGGCTTTTCCCCTAACTCTACTTAAATTCTTTAATCAGCTCATTTTTCTTCTGCTTTTCTACCCAGTACACATGGGGAATGACAAACTTGAATATTAGTTGGCACTCAGGACAGGACTTGATGATGGATTTCTTGAACTACTTGGCACATCTCCACTGCCAGATGCAGGACTAGAGGTACGTGTGGTTGCAGTTGGAAAGGATCCCAAACCTCCTCTCAGAGTGTCCCATACACCACTTCCATACAGATGCTGCACACCTTGACCTGACTGGTCTGGAAAACAAAGGCCTTCTTCACGTCAAGCTCAAATGTTGCCATGCACATCATCTTGTGAGCCTTCCTCTGTTCTTGGTTGAAAGGGTAAAGCCCTTACAGCCCACATAGCTCACCCATGACCTTTGGAGGTACAGGCTGCACTCTCCCAAGTGCCACATTCCCTCCACCATGTATGGACACAGCTGCTCCCTGTCACCACAGGAGCTCCCAGCTACCAATCTTCCAGTCTGCTGCAAATTGCTTCCAAGTAATAATGGGGCTTCACTTCCAGATTGTTATTTTGGTCACTGCAGCATATCACAGCCCTGAGGGCACCAGGCTTCTGCTGCTCTTCACTCAGGCCACAGAGATTTCTGTCCCTGAGCATCCTCTTCTTCTGCTTGCTCCACATGGTGCTGGTCCCACGCTCAGGGGCTGTAGGGGACTGCCAGGAGCAGCACAGTGGCTGTGGCTCCCCTCAGAGCTGTGAGCCTCATGTGATCACACCTTTACCAAGCGCTGTAGGCACGCTGTCCCTTCTGGTAGTACTTGAAGACCGTGGAGAATTTGCTTGTAGGCAAATCATGTGAGAACAGACACTCGTTTCCTTCTCAACACACTTTCTGCACATAGTACCTTCACATCACCTGCTCCGTGCTCGCCGTGGCAGTGCACTGCCTGGCCCCTGGCCCCTGACTTCTGGCTGTTGAACACAGAAAGTCCAGAGGACAGCAACAAGAACAACCAGAGGTAGAGCAAATGAGCCCTGCAAGGAGGTACAGAAAAAAAATTACTTGATTTAGTCTGAGGGAAGTGGAATAGATGCATGATAATACCCTTCGAATAGGTAAAATTATAGAAGTATATACAAGTATACAAGCAGTATAGAAGGTAATAAACTATTATCTGTGTCTGCCAGGAGACTCGAACTGATAGGTTGCAGTAAGGGAGATTTATTGGTTACCATTAGGAAGGGCTCACAGTAGACTGTGTGGGGAGCGGATGAAACCACCATCACGTGAGCCCTGGAAGAGGTGAGACACCCTGTGATCAGGAACAGTTTAGCCAAAGAAGTTCCATCTCCATCACATTTATTTCCTGTGATCTTTTCTTATACTATGCACAGGATGAAAATACTCCAGAACCTCTCCCCACTCTCTGGGAGACCTGTCGGCAGTGCTTTAATAGCTGAGCCTCAGAGAGAGGCTCTTGCCAGGCTGTTCTTGCTGCTTGGATTGCAGTGAGATTAGCTCATGTCCTTTTAATGACATAATTAGAAAAACCAGGATTCCAAACAAACTACTGGGTATTAACAACCCAACTCTCACTGATTTTACATGAAGCCAATTGGACTTTCGCACAACAGACTGCAGTGCCAGGCAGACCTTATAAAAAGCGTAATAAGACATCTTTGCCACCGAAGCAATCTCGTGTTGCTGCACTCCTTGAAGCAACAGACTGTTTCAATCAGTTCTTGCCATGGTAGTTTTGTTATCTTACCTTTACTTAATTGCTTACTGCAGGGTTGTCTTGGAGACTTGAGATCTGCCCTTTGAAACCACTGGATTCTCATGATGCAACCTAGGAAAGAGAAATGAGATTTCACACAGTAAAGTTGTCAGTAACAAAACTGGACCAAAAATGCTGAACCACTGCATAAATGCATTAGATGTGGTCCAGCAATACAGCCGCCTGCTGAGCTCAACCTTGGAGATTGGCTCCCAGCAACTGAAGCCCTAAATGATTATTTTAATATATCATGTCTGAATTCTTGCCTGAAGTCAACTGCCACTGCAGAAGGCAAGTCAAACTTTACCCTGGCCTCATTGCCTGTGTTTGCTATCCCTGTGTGTACGTTCACCAAGCCCTCAGGTTTGACTGCCCTCTCCCCAGTTTTCACATGCAGATCTCTTGCTGATTCCTCTTTTGAAGGTTTTTGTTTCTGGTGCTCAAATCTTGGCTGACAGGAGTGCAGCCATGCTGTGTGCTGATTGCAGCTGGCAGGTGGATTAGAGCTTATTCAGATGGCTGTAAAATGCCTCTGTGAGATAGAAATGGCAGAACAATGGATTATTTCACCATGAAGAGCTCAGAAACTGATGCAGACAGTCACGTTGAGGAGACAAACTGAGGAGCATGAAGACATAAAGCAAATTTTGCTTCCACAAGCCCCACGAAATCTTTGCATCTCAAAGTTTTGGGGATCTGCTGCCAGCTCCCTTCCTCCTCACCTAAGCTGGTTCATTTCTCCAAGGTACAGGATGTTCTCAATTTTTTCCAAAATATGTGGGAGCTACAGTTGCCAAGTAACAAAACCTCATCACTCTTTTCCTGAAATGCATAATTCCTTGTTTCTCTGTTTCATGGAATGGATGGCTGAAGCTGTGATCTATGACACTTGTTCAGTATCAGGATCATTTAGACTCGAGTCTTGCCCCTGGATCAATCTATTGGATACAGAGTTCAGGGTGAGGAAGGGCTCTGGCTGCCCTTTTGTCTCTCACCTTCAAAAACAAAACTGGAGATGCATTTCACGATTCACTGAACTGTGACCAGTGACCAGTGTAATGAGATTTCATTAAGAATACAGTGATGCTGCAGCCGGGGAGAGGCAGCCTGATGCTTTTTTTCCAGAGGTGTCCTTCTCCCTCACCTACTGAAGAGCATTCTTATGGTTGCTCTCAAGCAAGGTCAGAACAAAGCCAATAGACCCCACTCCTTCACAGGAATTGGGAGCAAAATTCAGCTCGTTGTGGTATGGAACTAAAGGAGGTCCACAGAAGGACAAACAAGATGATGAGGGAGGGATGAAGAAGCTGTCTTAGGAGACATGACTTGAGCCAGGAGAGAAGAATGATGGAAAATGGGGACAGCACCAAGATTTGTAAAACGAAGAAGGCCCTAGGTAAGCTCTGGTTCAGCTACTGTTCAGGAAGTCCATAGGCCTGGAATCAGTGGGCATTTGCTGAATGTAATAGTGAGCTGGTTTTAACAGATAAAAGGAAGTGCTTTTCTATACTGTGGAAGCACAGAACTTTCTATACTGTGGAACTTTTGGAACTGGCTGCCATGGGAAGCAGACAGAATTTTCAGTCAGGGAGCAATTAGACAAAATCACAAACAAAAAGTCTAGACATGGATACTAAATGCCGTAGGTAGGGATGTCCACTTTAACACGGCTGATACAACAATTGTGGCTGCTGTTAGAGGTATGAGGGGAACAGACCATTAAAGTGGCCAAGCAAGTGTGCTTTCCCTAAATAGCATCCTTTATTGCCTCAATCTACAACAGATGGACACGATGGATCCAGGTTTGCTGTTATTTTTACTTATCTCTAATTTGATAGAGGCTCTGTTCTTCCTGCACCATGGCACAGTTCATTCCCCTTTGATCCTGCTCCTAACAGAGCCAGCCATCTACCCTAGGTTACATAAGGAACCATATCACCTTCAAATTTCATCCAAGGGTTCATCCTCTCCTGAATATCTTGAAATCTTGTTCTGTTCCCTAATTTCCTTCTTCCCCACACCAGCAAGAAGCACCATGTGGCTGAGTTGGTTGTGAATCTTGAAGACAAGCAGTGTCTGAAAGTTTGTGACACATTAGCAGAGTGACACAGTGACAGCTCCATGCCTGTGCACTTCAATAAGATAGTTATAAACAAGAGGGTTTCTCCTCTAATGTTCCCAGTCCTTGCTACCACACTGGAGAGGACTGTGCTAATGAAGATTTCCTCCTGTGAGCTCCATGAGGCATCTGCAGTATTCCTTCTGAACTCATTACAGTGAACAGAACATAGACCAGAAAAGGCATTCTTTGCTGGCTATAAATCATGAGTGACACTAAGGTATTGCTATTAGCAGCAGAAAAATGCTTTCCTCCCTCAACTTCATCCAGCCCCGTGTACATACAACACTGTGGCAAAGGGTGATGGGGTGTCTGGATGGAAAATTAAATAGAGGTTGTGTTGTCTGAAGATAAATTGGTACCTCCCTTGGCGTGAGTGACTTTGTCTTTTTCTGATTTGTTTTTTAACTTGAAAAACACTGAGACTAGAGATAAGGATGAGCTTTAAACCATAGCCTTTGTCCCCTCCCAGGCTCTCCTGAATAAATCCTGTCTCTGAAATGAGCTCAAAACAAAGATAAATGTTCTGGCAGTAACATGCAATATTATTTTTGGCCCTCGAAGAATCTCAAGCTAGATAAGGGAAAACTGAAAGGAAGAAAAAGCTCTGTTTTTTTCAAATGCAAAGGACCAAATTCTGCTCACCCATATGAACCCAGAATCCTCTCTTTTTTTCCAGATTATTGCAGTAATTCCTGATTTTCACCAGAGTAGCTGATTATGGGGCCTTAAATAAAACCCAGCACATTCAGAGACCCTTGTGGAATCACACAATAACAGAACTGGAAGACAAAGGCATGCGAAGACAGTGCCAACTCCCCAGCTCCTGCCCAAAGGCTAATTTGGTTTCGGACCATGTTAGCTGTAACAATGATAAGATTAACACCTGATATCAAGGGAAAGGCTGAACTGTCTGAGACCTCATTCAGCAGAACAGAACTCGATCCAGCCCCTCTAGCATATTAGCATATGTTAGAGGAATGGCCTCTTTCCTGGACTAGTATATATTTCCCTGTAGAGCCTTTGTGCAAAGCTCAGAGCAGTGTTTCTGCTGATACATTTGTGTGTATGTTGAATAAAACATGTGCCATTTAACATTGTTTGCTTGGGCTGCCATGGAGAATGGGAGAGGGCACCTATTACTGTAGGGCAGAGAGCCATGAGGGGCTGAATCTGGCCTTTCTAGAAGCAGGATGAAGGACAAGCAAATGCAGGAGTGTGTCACGCTTTTGATTCTGAGAGAGCCCTGACCAAAGGACCCAGCTTGCCCTGCATTGATTTAAGTGGCAGCTGCCTATATTGCCTTAAGACATGGAAAAGTAAAAAGTCCAAACCTTGGCTCTCTGCACGTGCATGACCTCGTTACAGACATGTATGCTTTGGAAATTAAATGAGAAGGGATTTTCAGAACAAGCTAAGTGTTTTAGAGGCAAAATTTCTAGTGCTCAGAAAGGCTCTTGTGTCCAAAGCACAGCCTGTGCTCTGCAAATTTCAGTGTGCTTTGTCAAGGCTGGAAGTATGATGAGAGACTCTGGTTCTCAAGAGCTCTTAGAGCATCCTGTTCTAGGGAGCAACAGTTATTGATGCTGCTGGTTTTAAACTAAGAAGTTACCACATCTCAGCTGTTCTTGGATTTGACTGGCATGTGAGGAATGATTGCATGGAATAGCTAGAGGCATTGCCACCTGTTGTGTCTATTCAAAGTTAATAATTTTCTAAGCAGTTAAGAACTGTTCAGTGGTACATTTTATAATACGATATTTCTATGATGTGACCAGAAGGAGGGTCCTAGCATAAGAAATAGGATGTTTCTAAAGGAATTCAGAGTCTCCCTCCTAAAAGCTATGAAATATCCTCAGGTCAGTTCAGTGAAGCAGCATATTGAGAAGGATGTCAGCAAGAATTAGGAAGTCTTAGAGGAAATTCATTTGGCCACCAGGAACAACACTGTCTTCCAGATAAACTTTGATGAAACACTTGTTCATTTTCATTTCTGTCACTGTGTTTCCAGCTCTGTAATGAAATACCTTACCCCTGTCAGCTGTTGTGCCAGTGACAGGAGTCATTCCATCCTGCGTCAGTAACACCAGGGCCAGCTCTGCAAAGAGGAGCCCAGCTGGCCAGACAGTCACAGATGTGCCTTTGACAAGGAGCAAGCAGTGGGAAGATGACTCCAAGATTATCTGTAACTACTAAAAGATATGCCCTTGGCTCCTATAGAGCAGGGTTATACCCTGTCCTGAGCTCTAAGTAGTTAAAAAGCTTAAAAAGCTGCTGGTCTTTGGTTTCATGAAGCTGATCATGACAGTAAGGCCGTCTTTAGCAGAGTGTTAGTGTTTGAGGAACCTTCATCTCCAACTGATTTCTGTTTCATGGAAACAAATTAATTCTTGTCTTCTATGCAGTCACAAGAGTCAAAACATACTCTTCATCTGCTCTGATCACTCTTTGTTAAGCAGCTTTGCCTCCTTGCTCTCCCCCTTCTCTAGTTCTCTTTGGTACTGGACACTACGGCCACTTTCCATCAATAGAGGCATCATGGTTTTCCACAGGAACATGTATGCACAACTGAAAACTGGTTTCCTTGCCAGCAGTGGGTGTGGAAGGCTGTAACTTTTTCCAATGGCAAGGAAAAAGCAGTGAGCTCACTGGCACAAATCTATCAGTGAAGATGCACAAGTGTATTAAACAGAGCAAACAAGAACTTTGCTGTTACCCTTCAAGTAAATAGTTTCTCCTTCTCAGTTTGCTCCAGCATAAAAATCCCTCTGCCCTGTAAATGCCACTGCCAGCATTTATTTTTTAAGAACTTGGATCTGTTTATTTATTTATCCATATTTAGTTTAAAAGTCTGGGCTCAAAATTAAACAGTCATTCATAATGTCATTATCTGCCTTGCTCTGCAGTCAGATACCATGTGTGGTGTCACAGGACGAAACCTTTGGCAAGGCCTCTAGAAGAGCAATTTAGCTCCTCATCCATCTTGCCTGGCAGCATGATTGGCTTCCAAGCTCACACTGCTAAATTTGTTATTTTACTCTGACTTACATTATTGAGTGTTAAATCACTTTCTGAAGTGTTTATTGGTAATAGTTGAATTCTTTCCACCCATTTGAGCTACTTTTGAAACATAAACATTACCTTGTATCTTGGAGCTTCATGGAAAGGTGGGGAGAGTTCCTCAAGAGGACAGATTGCAGAAATGACCAGTTCATTTAAGTAGGGACAGAATTTACCAGTGCTGTGGAGGAGAATATCCTCCCCTTTCATCAGGATGAAACAGCAAACTCCCACTGTCATTCCACAGCACCCATATGAGGAAGGTTAGCTTGTGTCTTGGTTCTCCCTTCAGGAAGCAGAGGAGCCGTTTACTGGAACACCAATGACTTCCTGACAGGATCCTGAATCTCCCTGAATAGAAAGCCAAGCTGTGATATGCAGGATCAGGTGCTGAAGGTGTTAATAGGCATCTATATGCCCATGCTTCCTAGAGTGAAGTGTGGTCTGCAGCCCCTGCCTGGCACTGATGTCTCTTGGGGAGGAACCAGAAACAACTTTCTTATACCTATTTAGGAAAATGGAGCAGAGGATCAGAGAGCAGAAATAAACAAAGAGCTTAAAATCAAGTGTGGCAGTTGGAATCTAAGCTGGAGAACAAGGGCCAGAGGCAGGTCAGGCTGAAGAGGAGGAAAATTTTGAATAAGCCCTTTGGCAATTGATCTCCTCTCTGATCTGAGGACCCAGATGTGACAGCCCAGCAGCCTGATCCAGGCCGATGTACTCAGTACTGCAGGTCCTCTTACCTCTTGTCCTTGCTTCAGTGAAGACCTACAAATCAAAGTTTTATTTTCATTTTGTTTTTAATGAGGAAGTCTGTTGAGTCTCTTTCCTGGATCTGGGAGTTACTTTCCAATCTGATGAACACTGACTTTCAGAGATGACACCAAGATCACAGTAGCAATCAAGGCTCCTTTGATGGCAGAGCTAAAAATACACTCCTCAGCTGACACAAGCCTTCAGGAAGAGAACATACAGTTTGGTTTGAAAGAATACATCTCCCTTAGTCTCCATGTCTTCTATTAGAGGAGACCTCATTTGTGACAACCATGCAAGCAGGTTACATCTGTCTTCTGAAATGAAGCACCCATGTATGGACCCACACTACCTCCAGCCTCAGCAAGAGGAAAGCTTTAAACCCTCTGAGTGCCTTGGAGAATGGTTTCATTGGCAGTTTTGCCTCTCTGGTCACGTTGGCATCTGTCAAGTTATTGCATGGCAGGAGCCACATCTTAGGGTCTTTAGCAATCCCTTAGGTTCAGTTTCAGTCCTGTTAATCAGCTGCCCCAGCACTTTCCTTTCCTATCTGCTTCCCTTCCTGCTCTCCTCCCTGCTAATTCCTGGCTGCTGGCACACAAGTCCTGGCTAATGAGGCATTCCCAAAGCCCTGCTTCTGCACTTGTAAAGGAGACTGTGGTTAAGTAGTGCCACTGCCACCTCCTGGGCTTTCTGAGGACTTGAGCACATCCCGTGGGCTGCAAATGCAGATTTATGCAAATGATGGGCAAAACATCATGGATTGCCCAGCTTCAATCTGTGCCAGCCCATTCTCTCTCCAGGTCAGAGGAGTGATTGCACTAATGAGCAGATGTTTGCAGAACAGAGTGCAGGTCCTCCTCCCCTTGAAGGCATTAGCTAAAGATGGATCATTAAGGCTTTTGAGTAGGAGACGTACAGATGAACAATCACACACAATATCAGTTCCACATTTGTAATGTGTCAGGGGGTAAAAGGTTGTGCAACCCACTTTGGCAAATGGAAATAGTAAGAAGGGTGTGTTTTTCTGGCTAAATTAAAGCCTTCTCTGTGTGTTATTTTTTCATGTGTCTTCATGCATAACTTAAACGCAGCGAAAGGAGAAATTCATTTCTTTGGTCAGACAAAAATACACCAGATTTATTGTTTTGAGAGATACAGGGGCTATTTCTACATGGCTGCTGTAGCTATAATTGGCAGCACAATGTTCTGTCAAAAAAAGGCATTCACCCAAGAATGTCTCTGGGCCCAGCCAGCCTCAGTCCTGGAGGTGAATGTCCCATCCCTAAACCTCTGTGGGCAGTGATCCATTGCCAGGAGTCTGTTTGATGCTCCCATTTAGGGTGTTGGCCCTGAAGATGTATGACCTCCCTCTAACCGAGCCTTCAGTGTGGATGCTTTCTGGCTTGTTCTGGCAACGGAAGAACATAAGGAAGCCATTCCGGTAGTTCTTGTTCATCCATCCATAGAGCAGGGGGTTGGCAAATGTAGAGCACATGGCCCCGACATGGAAGACAGTGTAGAGGAGTTTGTAGTCATGGAAGATAAGAACCAGATCAAGATCGATGGCAAGCTGGAATATGTGGAAGGGGAGCCAACAGACTGCAAATACCACAACTACCATCACTAGCATTTTGGTTGTCTTCCTCCTCCGGCACTGGTTTTCATTCCTGGAAGTGGGACTGACGTGGTTTTTCAGCTTGAACCAGATCCTGGTGTAGGCATAACAAATAATTGCAAGAGGAAGAACATACTGCAGGAGGAGCATGGACAGACTGTAGATGGTGGCATCTCTGTTGTTACCAGAGGGCCATTTTTCTGAGCAAACAGCCATTTTGAGGTTAATGGATGGGATTTCCTCGTATCGGTACTCCCTGAAGATGGCCAGAGGCCCTGCTAGGACAGCTGCTGCCAGCCACATGACAGCAATGATGGTGAAGCTGAGCCTCTTGGAAATCCTGCTGTCCAGGTGGAAAACAATACAGCGGTACCGATCCAGGGCAATCACAGTCAGGGTGAGAGTGGACACATGAACACTCAGAGCTTGAGCATAAGGAACCAGGTGACAAAGGACAGCTCCAAACTTCCACTCATCCAGCAGGGTGTACACGAGGGTGAAAGGCAGACAGAGTGTGTCCACCATCAGGTCTGCCAGGGCCAGGTTAGCTATGAAGAAGTTGGTGACAGTCCTCATGGTCTTGTACTTCACTATGATATAGATGACCAGGGAGTTTCCGACGAAGCCCAGCAGAATGATGAGGGAGTAGGCAGCAATCAAGATGACCTGGACCCCCAGGATCTTGGTGCTGTCCATCATAACACTGCGGGACCCGGAGAGATCCTGGGTAGGAGTGACAAAGTCCTTGGCATGCCAGCCATGTGGCAGCTTCTCATCTAATGCTGTCTTCTGCATGGTGAATGTGCTGTTGGCTCCCTCCAATGGTCCCATGCCTGGCCTGAGACTTCCCATAAAGAAGAGAAGGAGATCTGGAAAACAGATATAGCAGAAGTGAGAGCATGGATGACACTCATCTTTGATGAGATTTACTTGCCTACAAAAATTCCCTAATGCCTTAAGAACTAGGAAAGGAGAGAAACAAGGCACTCTCAAAGTCAAGGTGTTCTTCTCCACCTCCCCATAACAATTTATTTATTTCCAGATTGTGCTCAGGTTTTTTTCCGTTTCTTATTTCTCACCTCTCCAGGTGAAGATATCTCTTCCCCTATCTCTGCGTGAGTCTCTGCCACTGCTCCTACAAGTGATGCTACCCCCCAATCCATTCAGTACTGCCTGCTTTCCCTCTCAGTAATGTGGGTAGCACAACCAATGCCATTTTATGAGCCACTCTCTACAATCAAACGTGTCACATAGTCATTCCCTGGCCCTCATTAGCAGGTCATCAAGGCCCTGTGAACCAACTAGACGAACCAGCTTTCTTCTTCCTTTTCCTGCCAGTCTCAGGGCTCCCAGGCATCAGGTTGTTGCCTTCCTTGCTGGTGTTGAAAGTCACAGACATCCAGCCAGGCAGGTGTTGTTTGTGTCCCCATCACAGAACCAGGAAATGTGACAGCACACAGAGCAGTTACAAGTCCTAAGTAAGGAACTAGTGGACAGTGCAACCCATAAACCCTATGGCCAGGGGACACCTCCATCATCCTCTGCTTTCTCCAAGGATTCAGTGAGTGGCTCATATTCTTTTATAGGATTTTTGAGTCGAGATTACGATTGTTACAATGATACAACAAACCATGTATTAGAATTTGGCCCAATCTGAAGAGGGTCCAGGTGATTATAAATTATAAATGGTATTATAAACTCTGTATTACTAAGGTGATTAGAAATCATAAATTATTTATAAATTCTGCCTTTTACTACTTAGAGATTGTATTACGTTAATTCTACTTGTAGAAATCCTGTGCTGTTTCAATCATAAATTCTGTTCTACAATGATCATAATACCCTGATAAAGACACAAAGCTTTAACTGTCACCATGATTTAGTGCCATCTTCATTCTGCCAAGAATCCCTAAAAGAACCTCTCTGTCTTCCGGGTGCTGGTGACATCCAGGCATCCGCTGGTTTACCAGAGGAGGGAACTCCTACAGGGACATGCATGTGCAGGGCATAAACCACTGAAGCTGTGAACAAGGCTCCCACGGAGCTGCTGCTGAGCATCCACACACGGACAGGCTGAGAGCCAGAGCCCCAGCGTCCATCAGCCTCCTGCCACGTGGTGCTCAAATTCCTGCATGAGACGGCTTTGGGAGCCCAAGGAGCCAGAACTGACGCAGCCTGGAACCCCTGGCTGGCATTCGGTGCCATTGGAACAGCAGTGTTGTCACAGCAGGGCATTCATTGAATCCAAACACGGCAGGAGAAAAGTCAGTTCTGTTACTGTCTCCTCCTCAGCCTCCGGGCTCAGAAGTGCTGTGGGATACGTGGAGACGGGTGGACATGGCCCCTCACATATCTCCTCTCCCCAGCACTGTGTGTGGGGCCCCATTCCCACTGCAGACTTAAACAAAAGTGAGCAAAAGTCATCACTCTGCCCAAGCAGGGAGGTCTGCAAAGCATTGTGTTTTCTCTGACCTGAAGAAAGGGGGGGAAAATGCCCTTTCACTAAGGGAGGGAGGCAAAGGGCTTAAAAGAAGTGGGAATTAGAGGCAGACTGCTGGGTATCTTCTCAGGCTCCTTGAGGAAGGAACTGGGTTTGTCTGAGGAAAGATGTGAGCATTGCTGACTGGATGCTGGTGGGCTTCCTGCAAGCCAAAGGTTTAAGGACAGCCCATCCTTGGGGAGGGAGAATGCTTTGAATTACATTGCAGTCTAAACTAAAGCAGCTGCTTGTCCTGTCATCCCTCCTCAGAGCAAGGGTTGTGATTCCCCCTCAGGAGCTGCTCCCAGGAATATGCCTGGCTGGCTGCGAAGCCAGGACCCTGCAGAGGCCCAGCAGAAGAGTCGCCTGCAGTAAAACCACCCCTGCTGGTGCCCTTTCTCCTTCCCTCTCCGTGTCCAATTGCCTGCCTAACATCTCACTCTGCAGACTGATTTATGCCAGTGGTTCCTGTAAATAGGTTGTTGGGCTCAGACTTTGTGAGATAGTGGACACTGTGTAGCTACTGCTAGGAGGGTAGGAAGCAGAGGAAAAAATGGGTGGATCTGCTAGGTCAGGGTTTAAGGGTGATCTCAGACCTCTATAACACCTCTGCCCCAGCCTTGGAAAGACCAAGGGGAGGTTCCAGCTTCTAAGATGGGAGAGAGGAGCTCAGAGCCATGCAGTGGGTGCAGTGGAAAGCAGAGCAGGGGAACAGGCAGGGCCCTGGGAAGGTGGTACAGCCACTGCCCCTTTAGCAGAGCCTGACCCCCTGGCAGACAACTGTGCTGCTGCAGCTGACCCTGAGCAAACCCCATTGCCAGGAGAGCAAGGTCAGCCAAGGAAACAGAGCAAGTGCTGGAGACACTCTCAGTAGCTGTAGTTTCCCTACTTGCTCTCCATCTGGGATTTATCCCTTCTGGATTGTCCAGCATTACTTTATCACTTGATATCCCTTTTCTTGGAAAAATGGGCTTGCCCATTCCATTTATTTTCAGTACCAAGTCCTGGCATCACACTGGTGGACACTCCCTTCTCCTTTTCTCCATCGCACTCCAACTGGCTGCCAGTTCCTGCACTCACATCTCAGCCTACTTCCTCTTGCTGGAGACTGGCAGCTACCCACCGTCTGAGAGGAGCCAGGAACATCACGGAGCTGTTTCGCTTCCTAACACAATGGCCTTAATGGAGCTACTATTTGATTTTGTTTGTTTTGTTTGTTCTCCAAAGGGGAACTATTACAAATCAATTAAGACATTTTAATTAAGAGACAAAATGGTTTTAATAAATGTTCCCACTCCAGGGGCTGCCTGGAGGTCGCTGCTAGGAGTGGACTGAGGTCTGTTCCAGCAAGTAATGGAAGTGCTGGCATATGTGTAGGCTGCTGTCACGCCCCGTGCCTAACAGGCCTGCCAGACTAGATGAAAAAATCCTTGGAAATGAGAGTCAGCTGCTTTTGGGACAAAAAAGCAGCAGGAGAGACCAGGAGGAGGCAGAAATACTATCCAGGTCCTTTTCTCTGTGCTGAGTTGTCATGAAAAGATGCAGAAACAGGGCACTGCCTTTATCAAGATAACCCTAACCCTCACCTTCTCCTCCAGCTGAGGTTCCACCTGAGGGATGGCTCCCAGTGAGACAGAGAGCTGTTCCCTGTGCCAGCAGGCTTCACACTTTGGGAAATGGGGAAGTACAGAGGAGCACCCTGCACTCAGCACACTGCTGTCAATGACTGGGACAGTGACCAAAATGACAGCTCCAAAATCCATTCCTACAGAGGGCCTAGACCAGGTGCCCTGGCACTCATCCACCTCTGCTTCCTGGGGACAGCCCAGTTCCCTCCATGTCCCTGCTGCAGCCCTAGACACTCAGCTAGACTGGAAGAAGCACATCCAGCCCTGGAAGAGCCATCTGTAAAGCCTGGCAAGGTTCAGAAAGCAGGGCTGGAGGGGTGGGCAGACGGCTGGAGAAAACAGAGCTTGTCAATTAGAATTTCTCTTTTTGTCCAGGCAGTGAGACTGGAGTCCATGGATTCAAAAGGAGGGAGTGCAGAGACTTGGGCCAGTCTCTGCTCTTTGGTTAATGACAAACTCTTTCTACAGCAGTGCTGGAGAGTGAGGACTGAGGCTGATGGATACTCCATGGCTTGGCTCATTGATTTATTCCATGCTTGTCCTTCCTCCAGAGCAGCTCAACTCCACCAAATCCCTTAATCTCCAGGAGCACTGACTCATCTCATCACCAGACCTATATCCAGATAGATGTCTGTGACAAGGAGGTCTGAGACCATCCCTCATCACCAGGACCCAGTGGTCACCCTGGTACAAGCCACCTTCTGCCACCTTCATTCCCTTCCAGCACTCAAGAGGCAGCAGTGTTCAGTGTCCCTGCACCCCACAGCACAGCACTTAAGAGGGGAAAACACAATAAATGGAGATTTGGAGGTTAACCAGCCTGCCAGAGACCACACAGCATATCCACGGCAGGGCTTGGACAGAGCCCAAGTTTTCTAACTCCAGCTTCCTGCATTCACCACCAGAGAGGACTCTGCATCTCAGCACAAAACCTGAACACAAATCTCAGGAACTGCATGAAAATGCAAAATGTGACTGATGGAACAAATTTTGTCTTCTCCATGTAATGGGCAGGTTTCAGGACAAGCAGCAGCTCTGGATGATTTCCTGAAGCCAAAGAACAGATAGAAATTTTCCCAGTTCCTTCCGTCTCCAGTTGAAGGGGTGATTGCCCTGCTATCACACTCTGATCAGCCCATCATCTGCTGCAGCTCTGTAATCTATCCAGCTGAAGGCCACTGGTGCAGAAACCTCATGGCATCAGACACTCATTGCCCCCCAGAACTGCTCCTGGGAGACCCCAGCGTAGAACTGGCACTGGGAGAAAAGGTGAAAGGAGGAGGAGATACATCACATTTCTTGTGGTTCCTCACGCAGAGTATTTCCCTGTCCCTGCCTAGGCTGGAGCCATGGAAGACCCTGAAGGGGACGAGGCAATGAGGATGCCGTAGTCACCCAGCTCAGGACAGGATGAAAAACGAGGTGGTGAGAAGAGATCTGTTTGGCAGGCATACATGCTTTGTCATGGGAATTTACCCTGCAGGAAGCAGGGGGGAGCAGTGCAGGGCCCTCTGCCCTGTGGGATGTGCCATCGGAGCAGAGCAAGGCTGGCTGGGACACAGGCAATGGAGACACGCCAGTTACTGGGGCAGAAAGGAAGAGACAGAGTGGTGGATGGATCCTGGTTAACCTGGGGAATCTGTTACCTCCTGAAATTTATGGAGTCTGGGATAGGTGAGACCGTGGAGCAGAGGGGAATAACAACTCACTAACAGAACAAACAGGGAGAAAACCCAGTATCCTGCTTTGGGACAGACCAAAAACTATGTAGGTGAAATGCAGCTGCAGCAGGACTGTAAGAGGATTTCTCTGTTCAAGGACTAACATGCAATCGGTGCTGAGAGAAAGCAAGCATCAATTTTCCTCCTGTATCCCCCTTTGCATTTCCCTCTCCAAGGACACTGATCTGTGGCCGAGAGCTGAGTGCCAGCAGCATGTGCAGTCCCAGCACAGAGGAGCTGACAGAGGTTTGTACCAAGCCACGAGGAGGCAGACTGCGGGAGAGATCAGGGTTTCTCAGACAGCCATGCACCTCAGACCCCTGTCTGCACCTCTGGAGCTGTATGTGGCTGGGTTCTGCAGCACCCTGGAGCAACCTGCTCCTCTGACTGCTCTCACTCAGCATCCTGCTTCCCACACTCCCTGCTTCTGCTCAGGGACCTATCAAAACTCTCCTGCCAGTATTTCTTGTTTGCTTTCTCTATTCCAGCTCTCAGGGCTGTCAGTCCCCAAATCCAGTTTCCCAAAGATGCTTGGACGTTTTTTGCCTGAACCATGTGGCATGGAAAAGACCTGGCCCCACCTCAGCCCTGCTGCTGAGATGAGCTCTCCCTGACCCACCTGTAAAGGCCAGAGCGTCCTCCTCCTCCAGAAACCGAGCCGCTCACCTCCAGTTAGTGTCTCATCGCTGGCCAGGACGGAGCGCTTGGTCCTCTCCACTCTCTGGAAGTCAACCTGTGGCAAAGGGGTGAAAAGCACTTTTCTGCAACTGTCCTCGGAGAAGAGAGGAAGTCAGGTGAGGATGTGGGCTGCTGGAGAGTGCTTCATCGCCGGGAGTATCTTTGGAACCCCTCCCTGAGCACCCGGAGAGCACCCGGAGAGCCCCCTCTCGCAGGGTGACTGACAGCCCCGTCTCACGAAGCTGGATGCTGTCTTCGCTCCTGAATGAGAGAAAGGCAGAGAGCGTGTGTTTAACAAACAGCAATGGAAAGGGGGAGGGAGCCTGCTGCTGCTGTTTATACAGCGTTCAGCCACTGAGGGGCTTCTTGCACCGAGGAGAGAGAAGCTTTTCCACCACATCCAGTTTCCTCTCCAGGGAGAAGGGCTGGGAGCTGGAGCTCTGCAGGCTCCTCATCCATACCACGGACCTGGTCAAGGGTTATCTGCCCTCACTCCACAGCTGTCTCATCTCCTCAGGCTTTAAAATCATTGGGACTTGGCATAGTCATATCCAAAGGGGGAGCTCCCCTGCAGCAAGAGGTCTGCAGGTCCTGAAGCTCAGCAGAGCTTTCACAGACCTCCCTCGACCCTCCTCTACCTTAGTGTTTGCACAGTTCACAGAGCAACCTGCAGCTGTGGGATGGGACTTCAGGGACTCCTGAGATGCAAATAAAAGTAATGCTTGAAATTTTAGCCACTTGGAAGGGACTTGGTCTGCTCCAGGGCCAGATTCATTGTGGACATGGAAACTGAGTGACTTCCAATTTTTGGATGATCAGCACTGTCCACACACCTGATGCAAGAAAGAGGGAGAGACAGAAAAGCAGCATCCTCATGTCCTAATATGCAAAATCCAAGCTCTCTGGAGCCCAGGAAAGCGCTCTAAAGGCAACACAGTGATGCCAATAAGCACAGATAAGCCCTACCTATTCAAAGATTTTGCCTTCAAGGAGAAGTCATGTATTCTTAGCATTGGATTTCCAACTCAGGCAAGGTGCGAATTTGCAGATCACTTGGGCTAGGAGATGCTCCCACAGGCTGGGGAGAAGGACACCTCTCCTTGGCTTTGAGTACCTATAGCTGGAATTTTATCAGTCTTGCTCTTTACCCCCACAGTGCACTTTGGTCTCCTTTTCTTTGTGAGAACGGAAACAAGGAGGCTTTTCAACCACCCCTTTGTGCCAAAAAGTCACAATACACCAGGAAAAAGAAAACACTCCAATGGCTCAGCAGAAAAAGAGGAATGAGAACATTCCTGAATTCACACGGAAAGTGACACTTGAACCCAAGACTTGGACAAGAATCCTCATGAGTGCCATCCTTCCCCCTCCTCTCCCTGTGTCCCCTTTGGAAAGGAAAGGACTAGGCATTAAATCCACCAGCTGTGCTAACTGGATTTTTTTGTGGGAGTGTCATGTCTTCTCCTCCTTCATTTTCCCTAAGGCTGTTGATTTAGCTGCTTGGGAAAGTTGGGAGTGGAGGGAAGCAGGACAAGACAAAACTGCTTGGAAAGAGCCATTGTTGTCTCACAGTGATCTGCAGAGAGAGGCAAAGAGCAGCTAATGGGAAGTGAGTGGTGCATGCTATTGCCCCTGTTCCTGGTGGATGGATACTCCTCCTTTCCAGGGTCCACAGCAGTGTATGGTTGATTTCTGATCAAGGTTATTTTTTTCCTCCTTTCTCTTCTGTGTAAGATTTTTTTTGCATGTTGTCCAGATTCTTTTGCTACTGCTCCCCACTCCTCCCTTCCCAGGGCTGAAATAAGATGCCTGGGGAGAACACAATGATTGACAGGGGAGAAATCTGTGCAGCCTGAAGCTGTGAACCTTCATCAGGACCATGGGGTGAATTCCAGTCATTTTTGGCATGTGGTGTGCAAACTCTTAAATCATGGATTAGTCCGTGCAAGTCCCCAAGATGTCCTCTCCCACGGTCTCAGGGGTCCAGTGAAGCACCAAAACCTGCTGTGCTCCAAAATATCAGCTCAGCTCTTCGACCAGACAGAGCAGCAGAAAGGTGCAATTGAGCTCTCAGCATACCTGGGCTGTCACCCCAGCTGGCACCCACTGATCTGGAGTTTGGTCCCCCAGTCCCTTGATGCTCCCCAGCCCTGTCCCTGGGAGCCAGACTCTTCTCACAGCACCACAGCCATGGGCTGCCTGCCAGTCTGCCTAATCTCACCCAGCTACAACAGAATTACAGCCAGCAGCGAGTGCAGCATAGCCTTGGCTTCTCCACAAGGAAGGGACACCCAGGGGCTGCAGTGCCAGACCCCTCACACTCCTGGTGGGTTGAGAAGAGCAATTGTGGCACAAACTGCAGCAGCCTGAACACTGAGGTGCAAAACAACCTCCCCACACATCTTACAGATCCCAAAGCAGATGAGGGTCTTCCAAGCCCCAACCAGCAACGCTCTGAAGGAGGAGGATGGAGGAATACAAAGATGGTGCCTTGCATTGTCCTGCAGTGTGGAAGGCTGTGCAGCCCCGAGCAGAGATGCCAGGGCTCACTGCATGTGCTGTTTTGACCTCGAGCCTGAGGTATTTTCACACACAGGCTGGATACACACAAACACCTGCATGGGGGTCCCAGGAGCCTCGTGTCCTTCCAGACACGATGGGATTGTTCAAAGGATCTTTGCAGCTCAAAAGCCTTTCCCAGTGGTTGGGCTTTGATTAGGCAAAAGTGAGTCTGCTCACCCGTGCTTCTGAGAAATACAATGAATTTTGTACTCCAGGGAGCAAAAATTATGTCAAAAGGCTGAGAAATGGGGCAGAGAAGAGGGCTGTCTTTTGGCCTGTAATCTGCTCTGCCTCAGTGAGCAGGCAGGCCCTCAGTCTGACCACCTTGCAGCTGTAAGCCATCTGCTGTAGCTTAACTTCTGTCAGAAAAGGAAGGTGGATTATCTGTTCACTCCCTGGGAGGAATCTTTAAGAAAACTGTTACCAAGGCTTCCAGATGCTCTAGTTCATCCTGCTTCATCTGGAGCAGCAACAGTGACATACTTTAAAAAGCATCTTTTCATTTTTTTTAAACATCTGTTTAATTCCACCTGCATGTAACCAAAATATTTCCACTGTTCCTTCCTGAGGTGTCACACCTCTGTTTTCCTGAGCAGCCTCCAAAGTATCAGCAAATTTTGGTAACACAAAAGCCCCTTTTCCACTTGAGCCCCAGCGTTCACGGATGCAGTGGATTTGGGATGCATTTGGGAACTAAATTAGCCACAAAGAGACTCAGGGGTGGGAGGGCGGATAGAAAGCTGTCTTTACCCTCTCTGAATTTAAAAGCAGATTCTCATTTCGTAACAGCTTTTTGTCCCTGTGTGAATATTCCTGGAGTTAGTGAAGGAGCAGAGACACCATCAGGGACAAGGTTAGGCTAAAATATCTGAGCTATCTGACGCCAGAGTGAAAGACACTGGAGAAGCAGGAGGAGAGACAAACTGTGTGGGTTGGCCTGGGACTGGCCTGGGACTGCCACAGCTCTGCTCTCCCTCAGGGCAGGCAGAAGTCAGGGATGTTGAGTGTGTCTGCAGGATGAGGGTCAGTGAGTCAGGAAAGAGATGATCATATGGAAGAAGATTAACGGGATTTCGTCCTGCTGAACACATCACCACACTTCAGCTCCTGCCCCATAAGGGCTCATTTGATTAAGTTAATTAATGCCTAGGAGGGTTTACCCCTTCCATCCGCTTCCCACCCCTGGATCTCACAATGACACACAAAATCCCCTTGACGATCCTCACATCAGGGCAGGACTTCGGGCAGTTTCTCCAGGCAGACATCAGCACTGCTGAGCCCAGAACTGGCCCCCTGTATTTAGATGCCATTTCTGCAAGTCACTGCACTCAAAAGCTTTGTTAATTTATTAGAGGGTTGTTGTTTGTTGTTTGTGTACTGAGCCAGGTAGAAAACTGCTTCTGCAAAAGAGGATAATTGCAGTCAGATAAGCTCTTCAGAGCCAGGATTGCAAAAATATGATACGTTGTAGACCAGCGGTTGTCTGGGTAAAATAGAAACATGGATGAGTTTTTGGGTTGGAACATGTTTCTCCATGTATCACAGACTCCCTGTCTGCCTTTGGGCAAATCATTTGATGTATCTCAGTTCTCTGCACATAAAAAAGGTGATAAAAATGCTTCACACTCACAAACTCACCCCTGGAGCAGAGGACCTGGTGCTTGGATGTGCAGCAGTGGCAGCTGTTGTTCTACTTTGCCCTGTGGGATTTCTTTGTAAGTTGCCCATCTCATTTAGGCAGCATGTTCTGTCATCAGGGTCTCGCTCTCCCAGACTGGATACTCCTGCTTCACAGTCCCACAAAAAAATTTGTGCCCAGTCTGTCACTCCTGAGATGACAAACAGCGCTATAAATGCTGGATTGTGTGATGGGAACAGGCAGAGCTAGATGGGCTGATGGCAGCCCCAGGCTAAACTCTTCCAAAGTGTGAAGACTGAAAGTGATGCAAGTGGATGGAAAACTCAGGGCATGGTTTGTCATCTGTGGGCTTGGCGTTGCCAAAAGGCACCAGTTTTCCAGGAGCTGGTATCCAGTGCTCAGCACCACTGCAGCAGCAGGATTGTGTTTGCTTCTTCACTGCCTCGTTCCATCTTTTCTGGTCCTGTGGGGACCCACACCAGCTGTGGGCAGGGAGCAGGTTACCTGTGCCCTGCTCAGTTCAGCACCACTGGGCTGGCAGCAGTGTCTGAGCACAGGAGGGTCAGATCCACTCCTGATACAAACCCAGGAATTTGGGTGGGAATCCATTTGGTTCCGTGTTCCCCAGAAACATAACTCACAAGCCAGTGTCTGACACTGAGAGAAAGGTATGACACTGAGTGCCCCATGGGGAAGAGCTGTGTCCCCAGGGTATGAGCAAAGCACGCACGAGCTGAGCGGAGATGGTGCTGGAAAGCACAAAGCCTTATAAAGGCAGTGCTCTGGGTTTGCCCTTCCCTCAGCTCTTCCAGGCGATGAAAAGGACGACTCACAGCCCTAATTAACTGGAACATGCTAATACCACTGAGCTTCCCTGGCCAGCAAATTTGGCACAAGGCATATGGGACACTTTCCAAACAACTGCTCAAGGGAGCACGTGCCTGCAATTTATTATTTGATGAGCAGTTTCCTCTCTGCCTTTGCTGAAGAGCTCACATCAGACATGAGGGAGGTGAGTCTGGAGCCTGCAAATCTACTTTGAAAGCCATTTTGTGCGGGAGGGAGAAGAGACTTACTTCTCTCCAGGCATTTAAGATATTTAAGGTATCAGGGGAAATAACAGCTTTGCATAGCATTACCTCTGGGAGCACTCAGTGCCTTCAAATGCTGCAGCTCATAGTGCTCAGCTTCCCATGGGGAAAACCACACCTCCTTCAGGGTGACATTCACTCTGGGCAGAAGATGCAGGACCAGAGAGTGTGCACTGTTATTTTGCAGGGTAAAGCAGAGGAGCACAGCCAGCCCAGGTAGCTGGAGAAAGCAGAAAGGTAGCAGGGGCCCTGGTGCCGTGTTGTCAGGATGGGTTATTCCCTCTTTTGACAACTGTCCTGGGCAAGGCAGTACCCTGGCTTATTGCCCTGAAAAAGGAGTAGGAAGGAGCCTCCTCATCTCCTGTTTCAAATAAATCCATTTGTGAGCTTTGCATAGGGAGCAAATGGCAGGACTTTGAAAAAGATCAATTCATTCCCGTGGTAAGATCATCAGTCTCTGTATTTACTGTACTGTCAAAACCAGAGGCAGGAGCTGCAGCCTCCTGAAAGCCACCACCTGCCCCTGGCCTTGGCTTCATCCTGGCTCCCATGGCAGCCCTGGTCCCAGGACTGATCAGGGCAGCTCTGACACAGGGTTTGGGTTGCAGTGAGCTGCCCAACTATGCACTGCCACAACCTCACCAGTACAGACACTGGGAATAGCTCAGGTTTGTGCAATATTCCCAGGACTACGCTGGTTTGACCTGCTCCTCATCATTGGCATCACCTGCAGCCAGGCATGGCACTCTGTGCTTACCAAGGGCACGTCTCTCCCTGCTCCCTCCCCACTGCATCCTTTGCAAACATTCATTGTTATGGTGACAGCTCCAGAAGGAAAATATTTTTGAGGATCTTTCAGATTTTTTTACAAAGGTACAGCCACCTTAATTATTTTCTTTATGGGAGATGGTTATCTTGCTCAACGGCAACTGAATTTCTTTCATTTTGTTTCTGGTGACCACTTTGGTGATGCTCTGCCTCCGGCTTTCAGTGTATGGCTGTAAAAAAGTGGAAGGGGGAAAAGGACAACCAGGTTGTAAAGAGCTGCTTTTAAATCCTCTTGGGAGCACAGGAGGTGCCTCCAGGCTTAGGCTGCTGAGCTGCAGGCAGTGTGGAGTCTGAGTTTCTCCAAAATGAATGAGATTTTGGAGCACATCTGCATCTTTCTCAAATAGCAAAGTGCAAAATAAATAGCAAGGGGGGACATATATGCCCAATAACGTATGCTGTGTGTGAAATGCTGCACTGAGAAATACTGTTCTTGTGGAATCTTCTGCAGAAATGTCCGTTGGCTTTTGAAGGCTGTGTGATGGTAAATTAATTCTCCGTTTCCATGGAACAGACTAAAGACTTTCATATGTGACATCAGGGAGAGAACTGGGCTCTGTAGGTGTCTTTATTGCCAGTAATGAATATAGCAAACAGCCTCAGCCCAGCCAGGAAGAAGCAATCTGGGTATGTGATATGACCACAGGTGTGGATTTCATGGCTACAGTGTTCTGACCCTGGAATGTGGATGCTACTGGACAAGAGTCCAGCACCTTGAACAGCCAAGCCAGCCCAACCTGTTTTTGTAAGATGAGGTCATGAAGACCTTTCCCACACCCCTCCTATACAGAGCTGAGGTCAGAAACCTAAAAACCCGTTAAAAATCAAAACCTGCAAATACTTCAGGATCTGAAGACGCAGCTTAGCACATCTATGAATGCTCAGCACCACGAACCAGAGATCCAAGTGCAGGAGAAGAGCATTCCAGGCATCCTGCACCCAGTGGCCAGCAGGCTGGCTGGGGGCTGACACACAAGCCATCACAGGGAAGGCTGAGAGGACAAAGCTGTTCAGGCCAAGCCCATGCTGCATGTGGAGTACCAGAGAGGTTTCATGCACAGCTCAGAGTAAACAGGCAAACAAGCAGCAGCCAGAAATGTTAATATTTGCAGAAATCTCCTGTTTTTGGCGCCTGGGTGTGGGGAGCTGAAGGATGTTGGTGGAATGCAAATGTGATGGATTCTTGGCTGCCTGGAGAGGTGGCATGGGGAATCTCACAGGGCAGGACAGACTGCCTGACAGGCCTGCTCGTGATGGTTCACATGAGGAGTCTTGGGGAGGGACACTGGGCTGAGAAGTTCAGTAGCACATGAAACTGGTCCCCTGGGATTGAGTTATTTGAGCATCCCTGGGGAAAAAAGAAAAAAGACACAATTAGGCTGTGTTCATCCTCCTTTGCCTATTCCAGGCCTTGTTTCCCTCCCTCCATGTAGTAGGAGATGGATTTCTCCATGCTGGTCCCAAACCCCTCTCCTGGATACATGAGGGAAAAAATGAAACAAATTTTCAGAGTCCTGCCCTCACTTCACCTGGGTCCTTTCATGGCATGCATAGGATGGTTTGAACCTGCTCAACACCTCTTGCTATCTCTACAGGGTTCTTACCTGGACCGTGGCTGCCAGTTCATGGGGGTATTTGGGGCTGGTCAGACATCTTCAGAGGCTCCAAAGCTTTGAAGGCTCTGGCTTTAGCAAAACGGCAATATCATTTGGGACTGGGAAGAAAATATTGGCAAATAATGGCCACCTCTGGTCATCTTCCTCCTGCAGCTATTTATCCAAAGATACCGTATCTTGGAGCATTGCTTCATTTCCTGCTTGCCTTTCTAACTGAGGCCTCTAAATCATGTCTCTGCAGCTGAGGTCACGGAGGGAAGTGTAATATCCATTAGCAATGATACTGCTATTACCTTGATTTACCTCATCTCTTCTTTCACTCTTTTCTTTCTGTTTACAGCAATCTCTTTCCACTTCTTTCCCCTCCTGGTCTCAGCGCAGGATAGAGCTGTCAGGAGCCCACAGAAGCAAAGCTTCCTAGGATGCAGCCTGTTTTTGGGGACATGGGGAGTCTGGAGATTTCTCCTGGCCCAGCAGCACCCCAATCCTTCCTGACCAGAGATGCCAAGGGCAGTGGGAAGGGCTGGCTACAAGCTGTCCCATCCTCACCCCATAGAGTCCTTCCCCTGGGACTTGTTCAGGTCAGCATGTGGAAAAGTTCAACCCCAGTTTACCCCTCTGCCCCTCCCCTGCCCCACAGCTGGGCACTGCTCAGGGAGATCCACAGGATCCTCCAGGAGAGACTCCAGGAGAGCAGGGTCCAGAGGAATCAAAGTCCTCAAAGTGTATTAGCACTTCAACCAAAGTGAAACAGGGAAATCAAAATGCAAATCTTCTTGTCTCCAGTGGAGCTTCCCTGCCTGCATCTGGAGAGCCAACACAAGGGACTCACTATGGGTCAACAGTTGCTTCCCCTTCCCCTCCTGTTTCACTGAGACCCCAGGGAAGCCCCCCGGCAGCCAGACCCATCGCACTTCCCACTTCATCCCCCTCCTCCTGCAAGGCCAAACAGTTCCTCTGACACCCTTCTCCAAGAATACATATTTACTGCATGGAACAGAGAACGGTGAAGAGTTTTGGACCCAATCCATGTGCTTTGAGCCAAACCCTTCCCAATCCATGTTATCCTTCATCTCCCCAGTGCATAATCAAACTCTCCAAACACAGCGTTCTCAGGTCCCAGCCCAGAGCTTGGAGCCTCCCGAGAGGGATCTGCTAAAAAAAGAAAGAAAAACATTACATTGCCAACTGAAGTGAGTGCTGAAAGGAAGGAGATGCCAGGAGCACTTAAACAGGAATCCAAGGCTGGGGGACGCTCGGGTGTGTGTTTTCAATCCCCAGATGGGAGACGTGTTCATTGGGAAATGACTGCCACTCTCTGATAGTTTTAGACCTTGTAGTTGATGTCCCAGAAAGTGAAATGGCCATGACAAGGACGTCCCCCTCTGTGTTAGAACTTTCTTCTTGGATTGATGGATTAGTGCAACGCATAGTAAAATGGTGCCACTCCTCCTTTGGCTCTGAAATCTGCATTTGCAGCTCAAACCTGCGAAGATGGAAATAAGCAATTTTACATGGGAGACAGGTTCTGTAGGCAGCAAGGGTAGTTATTTGGGAAAACCTCTACATCAAGTGGTCCAGGACTCTGCTTGGTGCTGAAGGATGTCCTGAAGCAGCTGGACCCAAGCTGGCAGCTCCACACTCTCGTGCAGAACATCTTTTCCATGAGAGCAGCACCCCACAGCCCTGTGCCAGTCCTGGGCAGGGTATCTGCTGGCACTGCCCAGCTTGGTGTCATGCCAGGGGGATGCTCCTGCTGTTCACACTGCACAGAGGGAACAGGACTAGAGGCTCCAGCTGGGGCTAAAAGGGGAGCTGATGGGGAAGTTTGACATCAGCTGAGCCATCCCAAATTCTGCTGTTTCAGGGTGAAGCTTCAGTTATCCAGCTACAGCCTCTCCAAACAATGGGCCTACAGGTGTCCCAGGGAAGCCGCCACCTCCTGGGCTCCATAATGGGGAGGGATCAGTTCTGACCACAGCACAGATACTGATTCACAGGGACATCTCCCAGCACTGTTGGCTTGGGCTGTTGGGGGAACATAACCCTTCACAGCACATTCCAGATCTCTGCTGAAAAGCAATTACCTCACCGCAGAGCCTCACAAATAAAGGATCATGGTGCTGCAACAGGTGAGGGAGCAGCATCCTGGGCTGTGTGTCCTGTGCTGGCATCTTGTCTGATCATCTCTGTGTCTGTGCATAGTTTATAACACCTCCTGGAGGAACAGCAGCAAAGCCAGGAGATCAGATGCTGGACACAGATGACAAAGGCATTTCACTCTCAAAAGGATGCACCTAAGCAGATGATTCAGCTCCCATCCAAAATCCACAAGTTCAAAGCCAGCTGTTTCTCAGGATTGCTGGCATGTGGCAGGAGAATGGGAGGTAACACCAGCTGCTCTCCTGCTGCGTTAGGCTGGCACTGGCACTGCTCTCAGCCAGCCTTGGCATGTTCACAGGGTGAGAGCCAGCCTAGTGGAAGCACAAAGCTCTAAATGTGGGGACTGAGGTTTTGCTGCACGAAGTCACAGCTAAGAGGAGATTTTTCAGGCATCCCTGGATCCTTGTGTCATCCCTAGGTCCCAGTGTCATCATCCTAGTAATATTCCCAGGGATGCCCTTCTGTGTTGTGCAGTGGAAAGGATAAAAGGGCAGCAATGGGAGCAGATTCAGCTTGCTGGAAACAATCCCTGCCCAGTTAGTTCTTGTCTCCCAGAGTGACAGTGGGAGTGGGAACTGAGTGGCCCTGTCCCACAGCCACCATGGGTACTGGAGCAGGAGGGTGCAGCCAACCCCCACCTTGCTCAGAGAGCTGGAGCAGGTCCTGAGCCCCCACAACAACTGCGTGGGAGCTGCCAGTCCATTTGGCCACGGCCTGACCTTGTTGGTGTCCATGGATGTCACTTGCTTGGCCACCCAGAGGCCAAGGGGTTCACCTCGCTTGCCCATGGCCAGCATCCCCCAGGACTGATTGCTCCTCATACACTCAGTGATGTGCCAAGTCCAAACATCAGCACGGGGCTGTGGCTGAGCGTGTGACCCTCAGGGGCTGCTGGGGACACATGCCAGTGTGTGCTGAGGCCAACGCCTGCAGGCAGGGCTGCTGTGGCCACATGCCAGTGACCAAGCCCTCAGAGTGCAAGAGAAAGCCTGGGAAAATCCCTCAGACAAGCAAATGAAGATGGGCAGAAGTACTTTCTGCACTAATTGCACTGCTGCAATAAGAAAACAGAGCACCAAGAGGAGGAGGGCAGTAGCTGGACGGTGCCTGGCACATCGCCCTTTTGGGGGCCTGCTCTGGTTCTAACGGTGCTCAGGAAGGAGACAGGTGGTCTGTGCAGCTCTTGTGAGTCCCTATGTCCCTTCTCCTCTCAGTTTTATTTGCTTTTACTTCCAGTATTGAAAATTCTTGTGATTTTTCTCACATGTCTACCAGGGTCTGCCCACATCGCAGGGCCCATTGGTTAACGACACAAGGATGAAAACCCTTCTTTCTTCTTTTCTTTCGCTAACAAGCCCACAGCCCTAGTGATTTCTGAGGTACTCTAAAGCTGTGACCCCAAAGCGTTGGCCAGAGCTGTGTTCTGAAGGTATCGTGAGCAGGGGAGAGAGAGGGAGGCTTCTGCCCGGAGTCCATTTCTGTGCTCTTTACTGAGCAGCGCAGGCCGGTGCAGAGGCAATGCGAGACAGTGCAGGACAGTGTACGGCCAGTGTAAGGCTAGTGCAGGGGAGGTGCAGGGGCAGTAGAACTGGCGTCCAGTCCAGTCCAGTCCAGTCCACTCCACTCCAGTCCACTCCAGTCCAGTCCCGCTCCGCACGTGCCTTGCCGCGGGCGGCGCGTGCAGCCCCCGCAGCTGGCCCGGCGCGCTCGCACATGACCGCGTCACATGCAGGGACCCCGCTCCGCCCCCTCCACGGGGTCCCATCCAATGAGCGGGCGGGAGAGCGGCGTATCCGCGCGATGATTGGTCAGAGTGGGCGTCAGTCAGAAGGAGGGGCGGGGCGTGTCTGAGGCCCCGAGTCCGGAGGGTCGGAGGTGACGGAGCGCTGGGACGGGACTGGGCTGGGTTAGACCGGACCGGACTGTATCAGACCGTACCAAACGAAACCAAACCAAGCGGTGTCGCACGGTGCGGTCTCCGGGATTATGGGGGGCCGGAGCTGCGCGTAGGGGAGTGGGCGGTGCGCTCCGCGGGACTCGAGCCGAAGGGGTACTGCACACGGCGGCCCTGGAGCTGCTCGGGATGTGGGTGGGTGCTGACAGCCCTCGGGCTGCGCCGGGGTCCTGTGGGGACACAAGGCCGGGCTCTGTCAGACACACCGAGCACTTTTGCTGAAGCGACGGGAAATTGAAAGCTGTTACCCTGCAAAGGGAGTGACCCTCGGCCAGGGCTGCTCTGTAATTCGGGGCTTTCCTGCGTTGCATACACCCAGTGCAGCGCCTGGGTCCTGTGCCACCCGCCCGAGGTCTGGTAACCAAACCCTGCCCCAGAGCGCAGGAGCGGCAGAAGTTCGGCCCAGTCCAAAGGGATCGGGGTTTGTGTGTGGTGGTGGCAGGAAACTCAGGGTGGGACCTGTGTGCCAGCAGGGATGGCCGGCAGGAGCCAGGACCGGAGCCTGCGGGAGGAGCTGACCTGTGCCATCTGCTGCGAGCTCTTCAGCGAGCCCGTCATGCTTGACTGCATGCACCACTTCTGCAAGGGCTGCATCCAGGAATACTGGGAGAGGTGCGCCCAAGTCCCCTCCTGCCCGCAGTGCCGCCGCAAGTTCCCCAGCCGTGCCTTCCGCACGCACTACCTGCTCTCGGGGCTGGTGGAGAAGGTGCGGCGCTGCGGCTCCGAGGAGCACCAGCAGAAGATGCAGGTGAGTGGCTTCTGTCAGGCTGGGGAGAAGGGGACAGGTGCCAAAGGAGCCCTGTGCAGCCACCAGCCTGTCCTCCCACAGGCAGTTCTCCCACTGTGAAGCCTTATCCGACCCAAGTGCAGTGACATTTGTGTCTCTTCCTGATTAGTCCCTCTCCCTATTTCCTTAGAGCTGTTTGTCTTTTGAACACTTTCTTTTGCATTTGTTTCCCTCACTGCTGTGTCCGATTCCAACCACAGCTTTGCTGTTCCTCACTTAGGGACCACGTGGCCAGGGATGAGGGCTGCTTGTGCCAAGTGCTCTGCTTGACAGGATAGTCCCTGCACAACTCAGTTCACAACACATAGCATTTAAAGTTTGTGCAAACAGATATCCCAGGCTGGAGCTCCCAGTCTTAAAAACAAACTGAATTCATTATGTGCACACATATATAATTCTCAAGGCTATGCATCAGGTGCTTGCTTCTCCTTACAGCCTTTTTATGAGATCCTGTTGTAGTCTCCTTCTGATGCTGACCCTAGGAATTGGGACTGCTCCTGAATCACAGCAGAGTAGTGAAATGGCCTCCCTACCTTCTTTTTCTTCCTGCAGAAGCACCTGGAAGATGCTTTGCAAGCTCGTCAGAAGGAGATGGAGAACTTGCTGCAGAGGAAGCGTGTGGCGCAGGAGGACATCTGCAGCCTGACGGTAACACCCTGTGGGAGCTGCTCTTCAGGCAGCTTCTGGGGCAGTGTTCACAGAGATTGTGTGTATCACTTCAGCTGAGGTTTAGCTCAGCTTCCTGTAAAAATCTAGATGAGTAACTCTGGGGATCCACACAAACTCCCTCGCATGTAGGCCCAAGCTCATCACTGCTGGATATTCAGCAGAGGTTTTGGGAGGTGCATTAAGCACTCATTAATGCAGTGTTTACAAAGTGCATTGGTGCAGCAGAGCTGAGACCATGGTGCGTGGTGAGAGCTGTGGGCAGCCTGCTCTGGCTCTGCAGCGTTGCCTCTTTGGGAGAGCATTAACTCTTGGCAGCTCTAAAATCCTCTCATGTCAGAAGGGATGGCAGCAAAGCTGAAGGAACTGGGTCAGTGGCAGGGTTGGCAGTGCAAGAGTGGTGGTCTCGTCACATGGACGGTGTTTGGATTCACTGCAGAGCTCCAGGGTGAATGAGGAGCCTGAGTGCTCTCCATGGGCTTGAGAGGGACCAAGCTCCCTGTTTGTACAGATTCATGAAGGGAGAACAGCCACTGGCTGACTGTGCTGCTTTCTTTGGTGCCAAAGAAGCGTTAAATGCCAAGGAAGGTGAGTTTAAGGAAAATGGAAGTAGTTCAGAGATGAGATAAAACTGAGAGGAGAAAAAAACCCTGTCTTCTTGCCTGGAGCCTCTGATCCCACTGCCTGCACCATTTCAAACCTCTGTCCTCTTGCCATGAGGATGTGGAATAGACCTTTGAGATTAATGAAGAAGTATTAGGAAATAAACACGTGTTGTCCTGCTGCTGTGCAAGAGCTAAGAGGTGTCTCAAGAGTAGAGGAGCAAATCGCTGATCTGAACAGGGAGGCCCTGCATCTCCTCTGTGGTTCTGGCATGTCAGGACAAGTATCTGCTAGAGAAAAGGGAGGCTGGTGAAGCTACAGATCTCTGAGGGAGATGGGTTTCCTGTGGGGTGAAAGGGATGTGCACTTCAGGAAGCACTCCTCGAGAAAGTAATGAGGGCTAAGGTTTCACTTGGAGATTAAAAGCTTAAAGCTGTAAGGAAAATAAAAGGTCATTGGTTGTCTCTTGTAAACACGCAGGAAGGCAGCAAGAACACAACAAGGTTGGCTGGCAAGTAAACAACTGGAAAAAAGTGACCTCTGGATAGAGCTGAATGGGATTTTATCAGCCTTAATTACAGAGATTAGTTTGTGCAGCTCGCCCATCAGGCAGCTCTGCTCAGGGTCTGGAAGTCTGTGAAATAAATCCAAACTAAACTGAACAGCTGAGTCTGCAGCTCCACAAAATGTAAAGAGCTCCAGTCTTGCCCACAGGCAAATTCCTGGTGGTGAGGGAGAGGGCTGTGACTGTGTGTGGGGATTTCTAGTTAAGGTGACCAAACCTTTGGTGAAGTTGGCTTTTTGGGTTTGTTGGAATTTTTTTCTTTGGCTCTGCAGCTTTAAAGGTTGTCCTTGTGTCCTGTTCTCCATCCTAAAAGTCATGACTGTGTCCAAACCTCACATTTCCAGGGCTCTGTCAGCAGAGTAACAGGCCCAGCCATCCTGTGCACCTACTTGTGTGTTTGAGCTGTTGGACTCACCTTCTGCCTTTTCTATCTGCCCAGAAAGTGTCTGGGGAGCTGAACTTCAAGATTCGGGCTGAGTTTGCTCGCCTTCATCAGATCCTGGAGGAAGTGGAGAGAGCTGTGCTGGCAGAGCTGGGTGAGAAGGAGGAGCAGTCACTGGCACGGCTGCACAGGCACGTTGGCCAGCTGGAGGAGGGGATGGCAGTGCTGCAGAGCAACATTGAGCACGTCAAACAGACCCTGAGCAAGATGGAAGATGTATCACTGCTGGAGGTGAGATGTTTGGCTGGCCCTGGCAGGAGGATGAGGGATGTTTCAGGATCTGAAATTGGGGATGGGAGAGTCCTGAATGACAGCACTAGGCTGTACATGGAAGTTGTTCTCACTGCCATCTCTGTGGATGAACTGCCCAATCCCTTGCCTTGTGGAGACTTTTCCCACAAGGGGTACAGTGATCTCGGATGTGGTGGGTCTTGGGAGCCTTTACTCCTCTATCCAAGTGCCCAGTCAGTTTTCCCCAGGATACAAGTCTTGGTAGCTTGGTTTCCTCTCTCTGTGCTGTGTGGCAGCAGGAGGGCAGGACAAGGAGCTTATTTGTGCAGCTTCCTGAATTAGAGTGACTGCTAATTCTCTCTGCTTCTCACTGCAGGTGGAGAGCCTGGATATCAGGTACATGTCTGGCATGAAAGAAGCTGATTCCCTTTTCAGGAGCTTATCTTAGTCCCTGGCTGGGACCACATGGGAGAGGCACTTTATCTCAAGTTTTTAAAGCGTCACAAATTGCTCAGGAAGTCGCTGGTGCTGTGCAAGGTGGAGGCTGGTCCCCAGCATACATTGGATGCTCTTCCCAGGGAGCATCCTACGTGTTGAGATGGCTGGAAGAGTGGGTACAGGAGACACAGTGATTTGGAATGGGTGCAAGAGCCATGCATGCTGCAAGAGGGAGCAGACTTTGTGTGCTTCATCTTCTCCCTGTCCTTCCTCAGCTTCTTACTACTCATAAAGCTGCAAAACTGACCCTGAGGTGCAGGTTTGTCTGAGGCTGGGAGTAGCTGAGGGCCAGAACTGCCATAGGGAAGTGTGTCCCTGTCCCCACCCTCCCCGGGATGCAGCCTGACTCCACAGGTCTGGCCTGTTCAGCCATGCAGGAATCCTGTTGGGTGTGGGTTTGCCAGGAGTCACTGCTCCACGAGTGCTGCTGCTGCCTCTGTCTTGGACACCTCTGCCCTGAGCCACTCAGTGCGCTGGGGGCAGAGCTGCATCAGGCAGAGCAAGCAGTTGCCAGAGATGTTTGTGTCCCATCTTTACCAAATCTGTCACATGCAGCAGTGTCCTGCAGCCCTGCCTATGCTTTTCCTGTGTGCATTGGCAGTGGCTCAGCAGAGGGACTGACCCTTCCTGCTTCTCTCTGCCCCAGGCCCTCTGTGCATGTTGAGACCCAGCCAGCCCTGGACCTGCTGCACTACAGGGACAGCCACAGCGGCCCCTTGCAGTACATCTTCTGGAGGCAGATGCTGCGCTCCATCTGCCCCGGTGAGCACATCGCCGTGAGGGATGGGTGTGGTGGGCCAGGGATGCTCTGCAGAGGGAATATGCAGCTGGTAAAATGCCATGCTCGATGTCTCCACAGCTCCTGCTCCGCTCACCTTTGACCCTGAGTCAGCCCACCCCAACCTGGTCTTCTCCAGAGACCTGACAGCAGTGACAGAGAGGAATCGAGCGCAGCCTGTCCCCATCAGCCCTCGGCGCTTCCGTCAGTGCGTGAATGTCCTGGGCTCACAGGCCTTCGACAGCGGCCAGCACTACTGGGAGGTCTGGGTGGGCAGCAAAACCAAGTGGGACCTGGGGGTGGCTGCTGAGACCGTGGACCGGGCAGCCAAGGTCAAGCTGTGCCCAGAGAATGGCTACTGGACGCTTCGCCTGCGGAACAGGACGGAGTACTGGGCCACTGCCACCCCCTGGGTGCGCCTGACTCCCCGCCAGCCCCCACGGAAAGTGGGCGTCTTCCTGGACTGCCAGGAGGGCACTGTCACCTTCTTTGATGCTGGGGACATGTCCCACCTCTTCACCTTCCACCAGGTCTCTGCACAGAGATACTGCCCCTTCTTCAGCACCTGCTTCAGTGATGGGAGGGACAATGTGGAGCCCATGCGCCTCTGCCACCTGGCCCTGTGAGGAACCAGGGTGCTCTGGGGACACCAGCCTGGCTCCTGCCTGGGGCTGTGCTGGAGGCAGTTCTGCACACACAAACCTGATGGGTGTTGGAAGAACTGTTTTGGTTTCTGTTTTGGGAGGAAGGAGGGGATGAGTTTTTTCCTAGGTCCTGTCTGCCCTCCCTTTCCTGTGCCATGGCTGTGGTTGCCACAAGGCATTCACAGGGGCACCCCTAGAACAACCTCCCATTGCTGAGCACGGCACAGTTACAGCAGCCACAGGGCTGCAGAGGAGGTGGCTGTGCGTTGCTGGCACCTCCTGCCTCTCCGAGCTCCCACCCATAAAGCCCCGTGGAGGAGGGCAGCGGTCCCGGAGCACCATCGGGTGCCTCTCAGCTCCACATCCCGATCATGGGCATCCTCTGCTGGAAGAGCTTCCCGGGGCAGGGCTCCGGGCCGGCAGCAGAGGGAGCCCGGTGCACAGCCCAGGGACTGCGGCGCTGCTCCCTCACCTCGGTCACTATTAAAGCTCATTAGAAAGAGTGGTGCGTGCTGGGCCTGCTCGGGGCTTGTGTGCTAGGGGGATCTGCTGCTCTGGGGTGTGGCACATCTGGGGGCACCGAGCAGCCCCCCAGACCCCTGCTCCAGCCCTGGCTCTTTGCCTGCAGCACAGGAGGCTTGGAAGAGCCGCTGCTCCCACATAGTTCCTTGTAGCACTCCCTGCACATCTTGCAGTGGCTTTTCACTGTCTGCTATTTGAGAACAAGGGAGAGAGGTCTTCTGAGCCTAGCCCTGATCTTGGGCTATAGCGTTTTAAGATTTGGCCATCTCTGGCCTGGCTGGGTCCTAAGGATTTGTACATGTGAAAAATGCCAAGTCCCATTTCTTGCCAAATTCAGCAAGAATGTTGCTCTTTTCCTGTCAGCCCCTCGTGGCCCTGCTGGCAACAGTGCACCTGCAGGAGGGCAGGCAGGGGTCCCTGGGGGAGCAAGTCAAGGGGGTTTGGCTGCTGTAGTTTGTGCCCAGGAGGTGCTGGCAGTGTCTCTGCCTCATGAGTCAGCAGAGGTGCTGGGATGCGTCCAAGACTGGACGGTGGGAGGGAGGATGGCGGTGCCTGGGTGGGTGGAAATGTCATGTTTTTCCCACCCAAATCCATTCCAGGCAGAGGCCTGAGATCCCCAGTGCTGTGTAGTCCCCAGTGCTGGCTGGAGCCAGACACCTCTGGCAGAGGCTCAGCTTTCTGTGGTGTGGGAAGGGCCAGGTGTGAGGCTTTCCAATTCCCACAGCTGGGCACAGGGACACTTACCAAAGGCTTTCTCTGGCCATCTGCCCACCCAGCGTAGATGGCACAGGGGCCCTGTTCCCCCGTGGTGCCACAAGGGACATTGCCCCTCCTGTGCACCACTGTTGGGGTGCCTAATGCCTGTGCCAGGCCAGGAGAAGCCTGAGGAGAGGATGTCCTGTGCAGGGCTCAGGCAGATGTGATCTGTGCAGGAGCACTGAGCACTGCCCAGCTTCCCAGCGATCGGGAAGCCCCTGCTCTGTGCAGCCTTGCTCAGGGGTCGGGTCTGGAGGAGATGGTGGGGGTTTATGCTCCCTCCTGGCCCCCTGTTAGCTTTTAGCCAGTGAGAGGCTGGACTCAGCCTCTTCTCCCAGCTCTCATCTACTCCTCTCACTGCCCCACAGCCTCAGCTGAAACAAGAGTGGAGAAGACAGAGCTGTTGGCTTGGAAATGGTGCTGCGAGTTGGGCTGTGTTACCCCCTGCATGGGCTGGGAGCCTCTGGAAAGGCGAGGCTGCTTTGAACACAGCAGGGAGTTACGCTGGGGAAAGCTGAAACCCATCAGCTCCCCAGGCTGCCCCCAGCTGCAGCCAGGTAGGGCTAGGCAGCAGCAGGCAGCGTCCCCGAGGTGCGAGGGGAAGCAGATCTGCCAGGCGCTGGCGGGGGTGAGCACAGCCAGGCTCTGTTGTGCACCAGCTCCCGCTGCCCAGCGCTGCCGTGTGCTGCGTGGGCCAGCGTGACAGCGCCGGCTGCCAGCGTGTGCCACTGCCATCACTGCCACCTCCCACACCCTCCCCATGCCCAAGGCAGAGCTGGAGAGCAGCCAAACCCGCTTGTCCCAAATGCTCCTGAGGAAACACGTCCGGGCTGCCTGTGGTGGCCATGGCACGCTGCTCCCAGGCACAGCCACATTTTGGGATATAATGTCCTTGCCCGGCCCTGCTGGTGGGGCAGGGCTGGGGAGGCAGAGCAGCTCCTGCGTGCAGGGAAAATGCTGTTCTGGGCTGCTGTGCGTGCAGCACTAGCCCTGTGAGGAAATGCAGTCTGCCACTAAATGCTGCCTGAAAAACACATTTCTCTGACAACCAGAGCACTGTGGAGTAGGAACCATAGGCATAAATGCAGTGACTACCTGAGCCTGGCCTGGGTTCAGGCAGGAGGGGATAGGGATGGGAGAGTGGGCACCATGGGGTTAAAGCACCCCTCACCCCAGCACTCAGACTCTGCACCTGCCAAGGCTGGCTCTCGCCATCTCCTCCCAGGGCCAGGCTGTATTTTTCTTGTGGGTTACGTTATTCCTTTGTCCCTGGGTGTTCCCAGAGCCACCCCAGTGTCCCTTTCCCGTAGTTACGCTAGGGCTGGGCAGTGTCCAGCAGCATGTGTCTTTATCCAGAGCTTTGGGGAAGCCTTTGCTTCCTCGGGTCCCCCCACGTGCTGGAAGGGGGACAAGATTTTAAAATAAGATCCTTTTGTTTCCCAGGGCGGCAACAATGGAAAGGTCCCATCGGTCCCACAGTGGCCCTGCGTTTGTGATGGAAAATTCCCCGCCGTGGCAGGGCGAGCCCTCCCCGCTGTCCTGCCATTACTGCCATTAGATGGCAGCATGGACGGGCTGGTCCTGGCCACCGCCGCCTGCATCGTGCCACGTTTGGACTGCAGCGGGTGGAGGATGCCAAAATCCCTTGCCTTTTGGGGTGCCAGAAGATGCCTGTTCCCTCAACCCCGACTCAGACCGTCTGCTCCTCTCGCACTCAGCTTCTCCCTCTGACTGTGCACTTCGCCCAGCAGCTCAGTGGTGCCGTGTGATTCATCCCCCCTGTCCCTGTCCACCCTTCACCACCTCGCCGCTCACCTCTCAGGGGCACTGACCCCTATGCTGTCCCCAGTGTGGGTGCGCTGCGGGGCTGCCCCGTCTTTGATCACAGACCCCATCACTGGGGAGGGGACTGATCCGGCAAGCTTAGTTCTTCACTCCTTAGTGCTAGGCAGTGCCACCTCTCTGTGACATTCCACCTCTCCCTCATCACGGCAAGTTTTGGAAGTCTCTTCTCAAATTTGTAGGGGCTTGGACACCCGCCCGAGCGTCCCCGAGGGGTGAAGGGACACGGCCGCTTTCTGCTCTGCTGAGATCAAGGAGGGAGGTGATCCAAGATGAGTGTGCTGAAGACTGATGGAATTGGCACTCTCTGGATTTAAAACTCACTAATCAGGATGGGGGGAGTGGGGTAAAATAAATTCTGTGACTTAGAGTCCCTCTGAGGGTTCCAGGAGAGGGACAGGGTGATTTCTTCCCCGGGTTTGGCAATGTGAGCAGTTGAGTGCACCAGAAGTTTTGCTGCCTTTTTGAAGCCATGAGCACATGGCTTTCATTCACTCTCTTTCTTCACTGCCTACAAGTGAGCGTAATTAATAATCCTCTGGGGCGCAGCGCGGGGCCGTGTTAATTTATCCGTTCAGCGCTTGTTGGGTGCACAGGCAGCTGGCCAGGGCTGTGCCGGCTGTGCCACCGCGCTCCCAAAGCTCTGCCATCGCCTCCGTCTGTGGCGCATTCGCAGCCAGTTCGCTCCGAGCCAGAACCGCTGTCTCTGGCAGCGTTGTGGGGGCAGCGCCGCTGGCACCAGTGGGGCGGCACCGCTCGTCTGCCAACGCCACGGGCGTGCGTGGGGGGTTCGGTGTGTACCTGCCAGAGAGCCGTGAGGCTGCCACACGGAGCGGTGCTGGGGGACAACGTGGCTGTGCACGCATGGACGGCATGAGTGGGGGGCCCTACTGCACCCCCACTGAATGAGGGTGCAAATGTGAGAGCACCCAAGTGCGTGTGTGTCTTTGTGTGCCCCAGGGAGTGCAGGAGGAGGGAGGGTCAAGGGGCGTGTGCAGGACTGTGTGCCTGGGTGTGTGTGTACAGGTGCGAGGTGTGGAATTGAGGGGGTGCGCAGGCATGAAGGGGTGCGTGCTGGCAGGTGTGAATGTGTTCCATCACATCAGGTGCGTGTGTACTGTTGTTGAGAGCGCGTTTGTGTGCATGCCCTCTGCTCCGAGAGGCCGGGATGTGCACTCGGGCACAGACAAGAAACAGGCGATGTGCGGTCATTCTCACACAGGTGCAGGGAGATGCGCGGGGTGCACACAGGTGTGAAAACACACGCAGGTGTGGGAGTGCTTGCGTGCCCATGGGTCGGGGATGATGCAGACTCACGCACACGCGTGGGGAACACACTTGCCCCCAGCTGCAGGGGATGCAGACCCACACACATAGGTAGAGATATCCAGGTGCGAAGGGATGCGCGCACCCGCGCAGGTGCGGGGAGCGCGGATCCCCCGTCAGTGCTCGGAGCCGCAGGTGCGCTCCCCCTAGCCCCCTCTGCCTCCCCGCTCGCCCCTCNGGCTGAGGGCGGCGGGCGGCCCGGGCGGGCGGAGGAAAAGGAAGCGGCCCCGGTGCTCCCCGCCCGCCGCCGCCGCGCGTCGCCGCAGCTGGGGTGCGGCGGGAGCAGAGATCGGGCGCGGGGCGCTCGCACCGCTCCGCATCGCACGGACCTGCCGGCAGCCCCGGAGATGAGGAGAGTTTGCACGCTGCCCCTCTGGCTCTGGCTCGGCATTGTCTCGGAGGCAGGTGAGCTGCCGGGGCTGCGGGCTGCCCTGCCCGCTCTGCCGCCCGCTCCGCACCTGCGGGCGCGCTGGGGACGGGGCTGCTCCGGCGGGACGGGACGGGACTGGACTCGGCGCCTCTGCCCGCCTGTCCCCCAGACCCCGCCGGGACTCGCACTGCCCTCCGCGGCGTTCCTCACCCGGGACGGGGACATGCCGTGCCTTGGCGCTGCCCATCCCGGGTCCCCCATCCCCGGCGGGGACCGGCGCTCCCGGTGCTGGCCACCCCAATCCCCGACGGGGGCCGGCGCAGTCCGCCCGGGGGTGCCCCGTTTCCGACCGGCGCCGCCTGACCCATCCCCGACCGGGGCGCACCGCGGTGCCCGCCCGGGTTTCCCCGACGGCGGTGACAGCGTGCCCGCAGGGACGGGACGGGAGGGGAGGACCCTGCTGTGGTCCCCGTGGGGTCCGGGACCGCGGGGAGCCCACGCCGTGCTCGTGCCGCGGATGTCTCGCTGCGAGCGGGGAGAAACCCCACGGGACCCTCGCGGGAGGGATGTCCCTGCGCGGGGGCGCGCCCGGCCCGAGGGCAGGCTGGAGGCCAGTCCGGGCTCTGTTTATTTATTTTTTCACGCACAGAGTCATTAATTTGTGTGTGCTGGGGAGGAAGGCGCGAGGAGGCGGGAGTCCGTGCGAGGCTGTCCAGACTGCCTCTCCCAGCTCTGGTCCGCCTCGGAAGTCACTCGAGGCAGATCCCAGTAAAATGCTTTCCCTTCCCATAGCACTTCTGTGGCAAAAGGCTGTTGGGCAGAGAGTGCAGAACTATGGCAGAGATGGGGCTGCAATGCCCTTCCAGTAAGCAGAACCCATGAGACAGGGCAGAGCAGGGTGGGCACTGCCAGGGCAGTGGGACAGGACACCCCACCAGCCCCAGAGAAGCTTCTTCTTGCACAGGTAAAGCATTTATAGCCCAGATCAGAGCAAGATGGAAAGAAAGTTAGTAATAGTGGAAGCTTGCAATGTGAGGATATGAATTTGGGAGCATAAATAGAATTTTCTGTAGCATCAGCTCAGTGATTCGCTCTCACCAGTGGCATTTGCTGCTATCGTTGAAGTGAGCTCATGAGAGAGCTGCAGGTGTGGCATGAACAGCATCACCAGCAGTGTCACTGCCAACCTGCTCTGCCCAAAAAGCTGCTGATGGCTCTGGTGTCATGGGGCCAAAGGACACAACGGGCAGCCGGAGCTCAGGGGATGCTCAAGGAGGCTGGGCAGAAAGGAACCTGCTGCTGGTGGCACCATAGTGGGAGCTGCAACTGTTCAAAGCTCTCTTGTTAGCAACTTGTAAAGTACGGTGTAGCTGCTCCAGGGTTCTTTCATCTCCCGGAGGTGCAGGAGCAGTGCCTGGGAGGCTCTGGCCAGCGCAGCTGTGTGGCCTCGTCGGCGCAGGGCTGAGCAGAGCTTTGAAGCTCTCGGTGCTGCCTGATTAGTTCAGTGATGAAGGGCAATGTGGAGCTCAACTGGGGGATGGTACCAGGGGGATTTGCTTCCTCTCCTTCCATTCTATCAATGAGGACAATTTGTCAGCTCCTAAAGGACCCACAAATTTCTCATTAACCATAATCCCAATGGGGTGCAAATATTTGTTGCCCTTGGAAGCAGGGATGTGTGTCTGTCTGTTCTACCTGTGAAGGATGAAATAATCATCTCAGGATCATGAAATGTCTGCTCTGGCACCACGGTGCCTGTTTAAATGGGCCAATATTAGAGGATGCTGTGCTTAAGAGCACAAAACTCTTACACATTCCAGCTTTGTGGTGCTTCCAGGATAGAGTGGAGCTGGGGAGCTGCCCTGTGCAGGCAGTGGCATGAGGGGAATAGGCAAGGGTTCAGCCCCAGCATTGTAGATTATCTTGGCCTCTCAGGGTAACCCTTTGTAAATGGTGATGAGACGATGTGCTCCCTGAGCCACCATCCTCTGGGCACAGAGCAGTGCTGAGCACCCCACAGCCAAATAATCCAGTTGGGAAAGCTGGCTTGCTGCTTCCAAGGACTTATGCCCATTGTGTGAGGGAAGAGCTCGTGCTTGTGTAGGACCTGAGCCGATTGCGCTGCTGCTGCTGCCTGCTCCCCTCTCGGATCACACAGAATTCCCGGCCGGGTGCTTGGACAGCCCCGCACTGACCATGCCAGCAGCAACAGTGGCCTGTGCAGCTGGGATTTGAAGCAGTTGCTTTATTGCAAGTAATAAACATGGGCTGTTTCAGCAACACCCTTTCATTCAACAGCCCTGACTGCACAGCAAAGCCCACCAGGCTCAACCCCACAGCGATGAGCCAGGGCCTCCAAGGGGAGTGGATGTTTGGAGGACACAGCCCATGGTCCCTGGGGGCTGCCAGGGAGGGGACAGCCACAGCTCTTGTGCCCTGCTGTCTGCTTAAGGATGATTTCAGAGGAGTGGGCTGCAACTACTGCCCCGGGATTTGGCTTGGGCACACGAGCCCACGGCTCGCTGCCTGCACCAGGGCGTTGCTGAGCTCAAGTTGACGTCTGGTCAGAGGGACACTCCCCCAGCAGCACAGGCAGGGTGCATGGGTGTCCCCAGCCGGTTCAGGCAGGGTGGATGGGCCTTCCTCCAGGGTGCCCCATTCCACTCTGCTGCCTCTCTCCTATGGGCTTGCTCCCCGCAGGATTGCTGTCCCCAGGATTTCTCTTGGCCCCGCGTTGTTGCGGTGTTTTCCGGGGCAGGCGTGGGAAGGGCAGGTGCTCCAGCCAGCCAGAAGGGAACAGGCTGTTCCCGGCATCTCGAGGCAGTTCCTGGAGAAAGAAGGGGAGAGCAGGATCCCACGGGAACAGCAGCAGGAGGGGACCGTGGCCAGGGAGCAGTTTCTCCAGTGCTACATGGGACATCCACCACACTCAGGAGGTTGCCTTGCAGAGCAGGAGGGGACTCTAGGTGGGTCCCCACGTCTGTCCAGCTCTCAGCAGCTTTGGGGAGCAAGGTGAGCCCTGGGGATAGAACCCATCTCACCTACCTTCTCCTCATCCACACCAGCTGGTACAGCAGAGGCAACTTTGCATTCAGCCTGCAGGACTGAAACAGCCCGAAAACAATGGGTGCTAGGCAGGGGACTCCTCACTCCCAGTTTGGGGGGGCTGTGTNGGTGATAGGGAGGTTCTGCAGGTGCAAGAAGAAGCAGAAAGCCCCAGGATGGCCAGAACCCGCAGGCTCTGCTGCCCGGGGAAGGTGGGGAGCCAGCAGTGCTGGTGGTTTCCATGTGAGCAATGACTAAAGCCACAGAGCTCTTCCGCTGGGAAAGACGGGCTGGGACGTTGTGACTGAGGGCTGCAAAATCACAGCTTGCCTGGAGAAGGCAGTTCCTGGTGGATTCCGGTGTCGGGAGCATGGTGGGCAGCTGGTGACTTGTTGCACGCTGCCGAGCAGCAGTGGAGCTCACCTTCACGGGGCATTGTGGGTGTGAGATGTTTGCCTGGGTCAACAGGGAGCTGTGTATGGAAAAGCACATGGGTTTGCAAGGAGAAAATCCACGGGTGGTTAGCTCAAGCTGAAAGCCTCCTTTCCCACCCTAGACTGTGAGGCAGAGGTGCCCAGTGCCGTGTCTCGCCTTGACCAGCCCCAGCTACCCCTGCAGCTCCTGCAAATCTCCAGCTGGGTGAGAGGCAGCAGCCAGGTACACATCCCACTGCTGCTGGGTGCTGGGGGGGCATCGTGACCTCCTGGTGTGTGCCAGGGTCTGCCAGAGAGACCAGAGCTGAGCCTTGCCCTGGGCAAGAACTGGAATTATCTTTTGTCCTTCATTAGGAAAAGAAATACTGCTGCAGCTGCACTGGCATCTAGTGACTGGTTAAATGAATTCCAGGGGTTTTATTGCCTCTGGCTGTCCCAGACCTTTGTTTTGTGTTTCACGTTGTTAAAAGAGGGGGTTAGCCAGGTCCCAGGGGGGCTTTTTCTCTTTGGTCAGAACAGTTCTGATGTTGTCGGCACAGCATTATTGCCCATCTGCGGTGCCTCATTGTTAAGGCAGAATGGTGGAAGCGGAGGTGGCCTGTGGTCAAGTCGGCAAGGAGGCACAAGCCCTCGAGCCCAGCGTGGCCTCTCCTTTTGTCAAGCAAATCGCTCTATCTCTAGGTGCAAGTTCAGCAGAAGGAGGGTGAAAACCTGGCCTTGCAGCAGCTGGTGCTGAAACTCCCACTAAGTTTTATAAGCTGAGGATATTAAGTGGGGAGTCTTGGAGTCTCTCCTGGAGTAGTTTCCCTGCTGAGGTAGCAGAAACAGGTTTCAGCCAGTGACTTGTATTTCACCTTACAACTTCTCCCACGAGTGAATTGTTTTTCTTGCTGTGTTTCTGCTCCCTCCTTCAAAGGAAGGATCCCTCGTGCAGCATTTGCGGCCAAACCTGGAGGTGCCGTGGGACAGACGTCATGTACTAATGAGGGAGGGTCGGTTTAGGAGGTCAGGAAAAGACTCTAACTGAGCAAATGGGGAGGACAGGGTGATGGGGGAAGGCAAGCATAAGTGCTGTGATCTCCCATTATCTGAGCACATAATAACCAGGCAGCTGCTGCTCCCCTGCTCGGGTTCTATGCAGTGAAAGGCAGCAGGACCCTGGGGCTGTTCACAGGAAGGACCATGAAAAAGGGACAAGTGAATTGCAGACTGCCCTGGTCCCTGTTACTGATGGGCAGAGCCCTGGAGTGAGCAGAGAGAAAAAGGAGATGAAATTTTACCTATCTGCAGCAGCCAGCCCAGGGCTGGTTACAACTCCTGGCAGAGCCTGAAACACGTCAGTTCTGTTTCAGAGGAATTGGTGAAAGAATAAGCTCAACTCTGCTCCTGGTGTAGGTCCATGTGAAGAGGGAAGCAATGGAGCAGCTCACTGAGGTTTTTGGGACCCCCCCTCTCCGTGTGAGACGTAGTTGCCCACCCATGTGCAGGTGTGGAGGGGTTAAGCCTTCTCCTGGCCATGGCTCCGGTTGGCTGGGCAAATGCCAGCCAGTGCACCGAGTCTGCTGACCTTGGTCTGCAGTGACAGTGACACAGCACCAGGCACCATCCCACCACGACCACACTGCTCTGCACGGCAAGACCACCTGCCCAGCAGGCTCAGGGGACCAGGGCATCCCTTAGGGAAGGCTTAAGCTAGGAGTGCCGATGCCAGGCTGGGTGTCCAGGTTCTCCCTTGGCGGAGGTCAGTGGTGGTTCATGGGAAAGGAAAAATTGGCAGCTGGGCCGGATGTCCCTGCATTTCCCCTCTTCCTGCAGCCGCCTGAACGATGTTCCTTATTTAGCTTTCCTGACGGACAGGAGGAATCTGATGGCGGAAACTGTCACTGCCTGATAACAGTTCAGGGACCCCTTTATGATGGGCGGCACGGCAGGGAACAGGGCAGCGCTGCCCTGGCTGGGAGGGGACAGCCAGGGCTGCCCTTTGCTCCGGGTTCTCGGGGACGGCTGCGGGCACGGCGGGAAGGGCACTCACAGCCTTTCCCTTTATGCTGCTCTGTGTACAAACTCCCTCAGTGCTACTTAAAAAACTCTCAAGAGCAAGAAGTGATGGTGCGTGTCTATACATCTGTAATACAGGCTTTTTTCCTTCTTTTTGGTGAGGCATCTGAGCTAGTGGAAAGGGCCATGGATGGGCAGAGGGGAGGTGTGGAGCAAAGCCACCCTGCCAAGGTCTGAGACCAGGTGAGGTTTTGTACTCACTGGCAATGAGGATTTGAAGGGTAACCAGGGTTAGGATGCTCCAGCAGGAGCTGGGAGTGATGACCAGTGCCACAGGTTGAGCACACACATCAGTACTGGGAGCAGCTCCCATACAGGAGTGTGCTGCCCAAACAGATAAACACAGCAAAGGAGATGTTCCTCCATGTTTTATTGTCCCCAGCTTTCTCTCCATGGAAGATAGCATCTTCTTAGTGTCTGAGCCATTCTCTCATATGTGCCCATGGTGACCAGCCTCTAAACCACAAAAAGTCCTGAAACACAGCTTGTATGTCAATGTATCCATTGATTTTTGTTCTGCATCTGTAGAGGCCACCAGGCTGCTGCCATACCAGTAACAGCATTGTTCCCATGGCAATTAATGTACTTAAAAAGGGCAGAATGTACAGCGAGATTGTATTTATTCAAGAGCAAGCCCTAAGAAAAGCAGCCCTTGCCACTGGACAGGGCATTGTACTCTCAGTCCATGGAATGCCCAGGCTGGCATTGCTGTGTTTTGCGTTGGGATGCAGGACACGGTGAGCTGGCTCAGCCAGGCTGGGTGGCACAGGGCTCCCACAGACCTGTACAAAATTGTCACAGCCTTGCACCTAGAGACCACCATTCCTTCGCTGCTCACAGCTCTGTGCTCCCTGGGGTGATGAGAGCTGCACACTTCAAAGTGCGCCTCTGTTTCAGTCTTAGCTGAGGAATGTTAAAAATCTCACTGCAAGATGTAAAACCTCAGCAGGAACTCACAGGGGTTGTGTCAGTTCTTTCTGATCCATCCAGTGTCTGACCAGGTCACCCACATGAGCATCCATGAGTTTCAGGACCAAGGTTTAGGTCATCAAACCACAGTGGTACCTCAGGACCAAATGCTTCTTACTTCAGCTGAGCTCAAATCCCTTTTCTGTTTGCTTTCTGTCATCAGGCAGCACAGGCAGGGAGGCTGGTGCAAAGGGAATTACTGTGTCTGTCTGTTTGTATTCTTGTACTGCTCTGCCTGTGTCACAGGTGTGTGCAAGGCTGGTAGATATGGGAAGGAAACAGGAGCTCCTGCTCCAAACCCCAGTGTGTGTTTCAGGTGGCCATGCTGAGGATGAGGTACCTATAGGGAATGACAGGGATTTGCATCCTCCTGGCTATTTTGAGGTGGAAAAAGCAGCAAAATTCACATTGCAAGTTATTTGTTCAAAGTTATATGTGTTTCTTATGGTGTCACTTTCTAGCATGTGTCATTGCAGTCAGATGAGTTAACTTCCTGCTATACTTTCCCAGGCAGGAGTCATCTCACCCATTCCCTCACATAAAAGTTTGGTGTAGAGCCCAAGGCATTCGCTCTATGCTCAGCAGGAGGGAGAAAGGCTTTTTTGGAGATGCTCCAACCTGTCCTCAAGGAGGCGTTGAAGGAATTGGGGAGGTGATGGCTGAGCCAGTTCCCAGCCTGCATGGTGTCTGCACGCATTCATGTTCTGAAGACTGGCTCTGTGCCTCTGCCAGGTTGTATTTAACCCCACAATTCCCCCCTCTTCCTCACTGGTCACCCCAGCTCCCTTCACCTCAGCAGCTCTCCGATGCATGAGGGGACTGATATGGTCTGGCTGAGGGTAAAATGAAAGAGCAACATCAACCAAAACAACTGATGGCCCCAGCCTCAGGAGACAAGGCCAGGAGGAGGCTGGGAGGTAGTGGGATCATGTGGAGTGAGCAGTAGACAAAGGAAGGAAGTTTTTATTACTGGGCCAAATCCTGAACTGCTTCAGCTGTATTTAGACCAATGTCTCAGTGACTTGAGTGGAGCTTGGTCTGAGTAAAGAGAGAAGGAAGAGCTTCAGAATCTGGCCCCTGAGTAATTGTGTCACGTGGAAAACCATAAAGAAATTGCAAGCTCATGGTGGCTTTGCTGAGCAGCTGGTGGGAGCCAGCGAGCAGTGTCCCTGGCAGCCTGGCCTCCCCCTGGGTCACTGTCCCCTTCCTCTCTGGGTCCTTCCCCATCCTGCAGCAGGTTCTCCATTCCAGCTGCTGGCAGGGCAAGTTTGGGCTTGGCAGACCTTGCAGGGCACAGCGAGGTGCCCCAAGCTGAGCAGTGGCTCTGGAGGTTTAGGAAGGTCTTTCTGCACCTTCACGAGATCCAGGAGACTCATGGAGGGTTTTGGGGTCCTCCATCATCCTTCTGAGTTACAGAGGCACTTGGGCTCTCCATGTAGCAGGGAAATCTGTAAAAAGTTTACTGGTTTTATTTATTCCCCAAAAAAGCACAGGGCTGTGTAGCAGAGCCTGGAAATTCCTCCACTAATTTCCAAAATTGACTGGGGGCAGCACGTACAGACACATGTGTGCGCTGATAGTTGGGCTCCAGGCTTAGCGCTCCATTTGTGACTCATTTTCCCCATTTCTGAAGTACTGGTGTCCACTGAGATGGATGTCACCTGAAAAAATAAATACTGACATAAGTGCAGGTCAAGTCAGTAGTTTCCATGAATGACAGTAAACCTTGACATTTACTGAGGCAGGGATGTTGGGCACGAAGTGTGGTTTATACTCAGATTTGGAAACTGCCAGCTCAGAGTGATGGCAGCAAGCGAAATTGCACCCAGCAGAGGTGACGGCATCCAGCGCCCACAGAAATCCATCACTCACACCCTGCATCGTCCCAGCCGGAGCAGGGCCCCCAGAGAGGCGTAACTGGGTCTGAGTGGCCATCAATCCCTTCCCCACACTGCAGCCCCTGGCCCTCGGGAAGCAAAGGGCAGAGGTTTAACAGCATGTCCCAGAGTGTGGCAGCCAGCTGCAGAGTGGGATGCTCCCACGGGAGGTGCACACATCCACACCAAGGAGATTGTTTACTGCTGGGCAGGCAGTGCACAGTCCTTGTGCTGGGATGAAGCATGGGGAGAGAAACTGCCTTGCCTCCAAAAGGAGTAACCTGGCAGTGCCTTGTAAAGCAATTTAGTTAACAAGAGTGTGCATCTGGGCCTGATGCCTCCTCACGGGGTTTGTTGGCTGTTGCCAAACTGTCAGCCTTGGCAGATCCTGGGCTGTAAGTGCTGGCTCTGGCAGCACCGCTGCCGCTGGGATGGGATGAGGGCATATCCTGGTCTTTCATCTCCCCTCTGTGCTGTGACATCCCAGTGTGCAAGGGAAGGGGAGTTGCAGCATACCCTGTAGTGCCCTGTTCTGGGCAGGGAGGCTCAGACCCAGCATGTGTCCCCTTGTGTGACAGGGTTGAAGTGGGAATTTCCCCGCCATGTTTGCTTACTCCTGTGCCATGAGGACTAACAGAGGCACCACGGTTAGCCCTGCACTGGGTGTAGTGTGGTGTCCGCAGTTTAAACATGAGGATGGAGTTTGATGTTCCTCAAAGCCCCTGTGTTGTAGGGAAGCAGGAACCTTTCCAATGACATCAGTCACCCCAGGACTGTGTCCAGCCCAAGATGCAATCCCTGCTGCCAAGGTGCCTGCATTGCCCAATGTCGCCCCTCCACAACATTCAGCATTTCACAATATTTATGGCTGTTCCTCACCCTTGGCTGCTTAGACAAATAAAGCTTGATGCAGCCTTAGGCAGTTAATCCCTGGCTCTCCAGCCTCCCAGCAATAACAAGGTCTGGGTGGCATTTGAAAGAATGCACTGGGGGAGAGGGGGAGTGCTGGGATCTATTTTTTATATGGAGGGGGAAATCCAAGCCTGCCTTCATTGAAGATAAGCGACGTGGCTGGGCTGAGCTCTGGCTCAGAGGTTTTAGTGGTGACAGAAGGCAGGAGACTCTGCACAGTGTTGGCCCCACGGTAACCTTTGCCAAAAGAAAAACACTTCTTAATACAATAGTGATTTAAAAAAAAAAAAGAAAAATAAACAGGACCCCACGTGAACTTAGGAAACCTGTTCTGGCATAAAGAGAGATGTGCATGATGAAATGAACCTGAGTAGCACTTGGAAGGACTCTGGCCTCCAGACCCACATTTCTGGGAGTAGGAAAGGGCCAGTATGGTGCCAAAACACCCCCAAACAGCTCCTCCTGCATTTGTGGATTAAGCCAACGTGTCTTCCCTTCAGCCACAGCTTGAACGTCCATGGGGCTGGAGATGCCATCCCCAGCCTTACCCCACGGCTCTGAGCATCAAGTACCCACCTCGTGGTGACCAAACAGGGAGAGCCGAGGAAGCAGAGTGTTGTTTCTTCAGCACGGTTTCCCTGTTGGTGCTTGTGCTCCTTGGCTGGAAGTTATTAGCATGTGTAAACGCTTCCTTCCCATCGCGTCCGCTTGCGTGCTCTTCCCACTGCGCTGCGTGGCAAGGGAAGCACCTTGGAGCAGGAAAACAACAGTCAGCCTCTGCGCACTAACAGAGAGTAACTGCGTGTTTGTGGAACATGGTCACCCTCTTGTAAGCTATTTTTAAAAAGCAGAAGAAGGAGGTTTAGCTTATTGGCCTTCAAATAGCACCAGAGTCCGATACCGCCATTTAGGCTGTTCCATTGTAGGAATTGCGCTGTGATATACAAAGTGTGACATTTCAAACTCAGCCTTTCTTGGAAGGGAATTAAATTAGTTTCATAGCTGCACGAGGGGTGTTATGTGGAGGTGGAGAGAGAAATCTGTGCAGATGTTAAACAGCCAGCTAATCTCAAGTGACGTGTATGCCCCAATACCCTTTGGCTCTCAGAGATGATGATTATCATCTCTCCTGCTGCAGCGGGTCCTGGTTTGTGGTCACAGCTCTGTGCCAAGAGAAACTCAGAGCGTGTGCATCTCGCCATCAATGCCCTGGACAGCCCCACAGGGCCAGATTTCCTTCCACTGCCTTGAATCTCTGCATCTCCCAAGTCTCTTTGCCCAGCAGGGAGCAGATGGGATCGCTGACCCAGGGCTGAGGTGCAGCCCAGCAAAGCCCTATGTGGGGGAAGAGCTTTGCTGTGCTCTTTAGAGCCCATCCCTCCTGGGGATTCTGCAGAGAACAGAGTAAGATTTCATTAACCACATCAGGGAAGGCTCTGGCTTTGAGCAGCTCTGGCTGTTTTCAGGAATGGCAGAAAGCCAAGCTGAGCTGTGCAGTGGAGGGTTGAAATTTCTTATCTCCTACATGCTGTAGGTGCATTTACCCCAGGGATCCCACCTCCCGTCCTGCTCGCGCCGAGGGCTCTTAGATCTGCAGCTAGCGCTCAGAACTCCTCCGTCAGCCCTCACTGCTTGTGTCTGACCTCGTACCTGAGCCTTCCTTCCTCTGCCGCTACCTCTGATGACTAATTCTCCTTTGAAGAGTGTGTGCCTGTGATCTTCCTGGCTCCCCTCGTGCCCACCCCGCCCGGGGTCGTGCTGACGCTCGTGTGTGCACGTGCAGGTGTGCACGGAGAGGCTGCGCGGGGAGGAGGGCTCATGCTCCCCAGGCAGCAGCTCTATGACCCTGACCACTCTTCCCTTTGCTTTATTATTATTATTTTTAGATTTTACTCAGTACTTGAAGCCCCCTCTTTGATAATCAGGAAGTTTAAATTCCTCCTGCGTTTTGCTTGTGCTTCCTACTTTCTGCACCCATCCATATCTAATATAGCTTTTTCATGTTGCATTGACTCTGGGCTAAATTAATTTTCTTTGTTACCTGTTACATTTAATTAGAAGGAATAAGGATTCCTCCTTTCTTGCACCAGTACATGTTTTTCCAAGCCAAAGCAGCCCAGTTTCTACTGCCCTACCCTCTGTGGCTCAGGCAGGGATGGAGGTACATGGAAGCTGCATGACAGCCTTCCTGGGAGCCTGGAGCAGATGGGGAGTTGAATGCAGGTTTTCCAGGGCCAAGATAATCATCTAATTGCAAAACTATTTTTTCCCCACTTACCCTGTGTATCAATCAGCTTCTCTTGCACTCCGCAGCTGGAGATCAACTTGAGGGTGGGTTGAGCTGCAGAGAACAGGCACTGCCAGCTCCAGGGCAGCTGTTTGGTTTGAGGGCTCTGAGTTGATTTCAGTTCACAGCTAAGTAGTAAACATCTGGATGCAGACTCCAGGGACACGAAGATGGAGGAGCAGGTCTTTTCCACTTGGTACATTGTATCCCAACCCAGCTGCAGGGCTTGGAGACCTCTGAAAAAGCCTAGCACAATCAGTCTGGCACAGCAGGCTGGGCAGGAGGCAGGCAGGGCACCCCAGGCTTTGCTCACATGGGAGAAACCTGCCCTGAGTGGTGTACAAGGTTTTTTTCAGTGTCCTGCTCAATCTGTCCATAAGCCAACAGTCTTGGGAAGAGTTAAATTTCAAAGGCCAGCAATTAAGCCCACACACATCAAGGAAAAAGCAAACCTATGACTTGGTTTTTTCTTTCCAAGTGCTGCTGCCCTTTTCTCTCCGTGCTCGGTGCCGACCCTTGGGCTCTGTCTGACTTCCCAGTCAGCTGCCTCTGCCTCCTCATCTCCCAGTGAGAGTTGGATGCTGAGGCCTCACATAGCTTGAACTCCATCTTTCCCCAACAGAACACCTGCAGTTTACTTCATCAGGAGTTCACCTGAGCTCCTGGAAAAGGCTTGTGATGGAGCTGTACTTGATGATGTTGAATCTGAGGGTCTCTCTCTGCTGTTTGTCAAGCCTTTTCCCTTCCTCTGTGTTCATGCAGCAAAGTCCAGGTGCTGTGGTTGGAAGCCTCTGCCCAGGCACTGGAACTGGTCTTAGCTTCGCCAAGCCCCAGCATGGGCAGTTGGAGCTCTGGGAAAGGGGACAATGCCCTGGCATGGACAGGGGAATTCCTGGATGTACCCACTCTGTTATGGCAGTGGGCAGTTGGGAGACTCCTGGACCTGGATGTCTCACCTGGATCGCTGGGTGTAAGAGCTGGTACTGACTTGTCTTCTGGGAGCTTATATCTCTTTGGGAATCTCTCTGTGGGTATCCCACAGTGGAAAAAAACACAATTTAGCTGAGTTGCATGAAGAGGTAGTTGGTCATCTGCCTCATAACTCCATCAGGTACAGCATAAGAAGCAGTGGATTGTAATTTCATTCCATCATTTCCCTTTAATCACTGCCATTTCTTCTCCGTGGCCAAAGATGTGTCCATAGGGTTCCATGGGTTTGTACCCACTGCTGCCAGAGGTACCTCAGCCCAGCAAAGCCTCTGAGGTTACACCTGAATAGTCATGGGGTGGAATTAACCTCTGAATCCTGCAATGGTCAGGCAACTCCTGAGCAATCCCAAACAGGTGAACTGGAGGGAGCAGCAGTACAAGCCTTTCCCAAGACACTTGCCCAGAGATTCCAGGGCCCACAGGGGGATGTCACTGGCCCATCCTGGCCATCCACTTGTGCTGGTAATGCTTTATGCCCAGTAGTGGACTTGGACCAACATTCATTTCACACAAGCTGTGGACCATCCTTTGCATCCCTTCAAGTTAGAGATGTAATGAACGGTGTTAATTGCTGCTATCAGTCCCCTAAAGCCATCCGATCCCTCTGCTCCTTCTACGCCACATTAATCACATCCTGCTGGGGCAGAGAATGTGAGCAGGGCAAGATTTTGAAAGAAGTACATTAAAACAGGAAGAGAAGCAACCTGACAGTCCTTAAGATGTGGGAGGATAATTTTAATTGAGTTTTGCAAGGGTTTAGCCGTGCAGTTAATAGGGGCCACTGGAAGAGGGGTGGTCATGTATGCTAAGCAGGGCGGCTCGCCTAGGGCTCCTGCAGAGCCACGGCTGTGGCAGAGTGGGAGCTGCCACAGGAATCTGGGAAGGTTTGAGGATTTCTGCCCCTTGGGGAGTGAATCCTGTGGACAGAATAGGTCCTGTTCCTGTCTGAAGGCGCTGGGCTCCCCCTCCCCTCCCTGCGCATCCCGCTGAGCTGGAGCTGCCCTCTGAAATGTCAGGGAGAGGAAGCAATCCTTGGCTTGTTAGTTTCTACAAGGAAATAAAACACACAGATGGCTCGAGCATCCTCTATCTCAAAGGCAGGAAAAGGGTTCTCCGGGCAGGAGCAGGCAGCCAACAAACGCGGAGCGATCCAGGGAATGGGGGACCAAACAAAGCAGCGTCTGGCCAGCCCTGGCCCGCAGCAGAAAGGGTGGGCCGGCGGCCACCGAGGGGAAACCAGCCCTCTGATGTGCCGGAGCATCCCTCTCTGGAGCGAGGGCAGCAAACAGGCGCTCCCCTGGGGCCCGGGCAGGCTGCTGACAGCAGAGATCCTGGAGGAGGTCTGCAGGGTGGCCCGGCTGACCCGCTGCCCCCGGCCGGACATGTGGCTACCTGACACAGGCTAACTTTGGCTCAGGACGGAGCCTCTCGGGGAGGATGGGGTAGGGAGCGAGCGCGGGGGGGCGCGGGCAGGGAGAGGAAAGACGGCAGGAGACAGAAATGCAAACATGGCCTGACAGCCGTGGGGCAGGGGGAGGGGAGGAGGAAAAAGCAGGGTAAACCTGGCAGGATGGAGCAGGAAACCGGGCTGGAGCGAGCAGGGCGATGGTGAGATAGTGCTTCCTGCTGAGGGAGAACGGCAGACAGATAAACACTCCCAGACAGGCGCTCGCTGACCTCTCTTTGGGATGCTTTGGGATGACGTGGTGGCAGGTCCCTGGGGCAGAGCAGAGTCCCAAAAACAGGTGAGAGCATGGTCAGGCATTGGGTGTAGCCGTGCTTTGCTGCCCAGGGCAGCTGGTTCGGAAACACCCTGATAAATCCCTCCCTGAAGGCACCGAGGGACCAGGACTGAGGGATACATGGGTGACTTTGCTCCTCAGGACAGCCCATCTCTCTGGAAAGTGGCTCCTGCTTTTGAGCTACTCCGTTTCTCTTCCCTGATGGACTCCCAGCTTGGAAGTCAAAAAGTCGAAGGAGCCCAGAGAGCTTGTGCCTTTTTTTTCCTCATTACCTATCAGTGCAGGTTGTTAGGAGGTACCAGTTAATTAAATTTTTTCAGCCATGAGAGGCTAAAGAGACCAGTTGGGGTGCATGCACTGAGGCCAAGCAGCTTTTTGGACTGAGACCTGTTTGGCCAGAGCCACAGGCACTGTCTGTGCAGCTGTGAAGTGCCAGGGGCTGGGGAAGCAGAGTGGAATTCCCAGGCTCAGGGTGCTGCTGCTCTAGCTGTGGCTTTTGCTCGTGTTGTGACCATGCTGCTGTTGTGTAATGTGCTGCTTGTGTCCCATCCCATCCCATCCCACTCCACTCCCCAGTTGGCTGCCAGACAGGGGGGTGCTTTGTCTGGGGTCTCCCCTGGTTGCAGGTGGTGAGCTGGAGGAGAGCCCCATTTCCTCATGTCCCCAAGTGCCCTGTCTGTTTGGACACATGTCCGTCCTCCTCACGTGGCATTGCTGCAGACCCAGGATGCTTAGGGCATCTCTGAGTCTGGTGCTAAGAAAAAAACATTTCCACCAGCTTTGGTGGTCCTCTGGTCATCCTCAGCCCTCCTCTGGGTTCCTGCTCAGGGGGCTCCTACCTTCACACACCAACTTGCCCACAGGTGTTTTGGGGCAAAGATGATGTCTCATTCTTTTGGTGGTGAAGAGGAAGGACCAGACACCCAATAATGGTGTGTTTGTATTGATTGAGTTTTCCCTTCTGTCCCCTGAGAAAGGACACATGTCCTAGTTGAAGCAAAGGAATATCTAATACTTTGGGGATGTCCTCACAAAGTGGGGAGGATACAAATCTGCCACATTTTGTTTTGGTGTCATTTCAGGGCTTTGAGGTCTGTGGATGAAAATTTATAGACTAAAGGATCAGTACCTTGCCATTGGTACTGCTCACCATGAGAAGGGGAAAGCCTGAGTGAGCTCCTGGCGTGTGAGTTCAGTTGCGTGGCTGGGACTGTGATGCTGCTCTAGCACAACACAAGGATCAGAGGGGCTGATCCTGCACTGAGAAGCACAGCCTCCCCTGTTTAACCCTTCTGAGGCAGGTCTGAACTGAGGGTCAACCCTGAGTTATGGAACAGGGAACATCTTCCATGAGCCTTCCATGAAAAGAAGGGATCTGCTCTGTTTGTCTTTGTGCACATGCATATTTTGGGCGTGATTTTCAGTGTTCTATCATTATAATTTTTCATTTGTTCATTGCTTGCTCATTAGGAAAATCTCTGTTTTCCTCCCAGCTTCACTGTGGGCATGGGTGGTTGTCACCCTGTCCTTCAGTTGTGTGGCAGTCCTTGGGCACAGGCTGCTGAGCAGAATCTGCTCCATTTTGGTGTCAGTCCCCACCATGGTTTGGGACTTGCTCTGCCGGCTGTGAGGCTGGAGAGAAGACACCTGGTGTTTCATCCCTACATTGGCTGGAGCCTGACGTTTATTTCTCAGCCTCATGTGATATCTCACCTCTCTGCAAAACAAGCCTTCCTCCCTGCTGGAGAGCACTGGGAGGAGGAAGAGGAGGAGCTGACAGCCCTTCTTCAAATTTCCCCTGCTGCTCTGCCAGCTGCCTNTGCCATCCCATCCCATCCCATCCCATCCCATCCCATCCCATCCCATCCCATCCCATCCCATCCCATCCCATCCCATCCCATCCCCACTTGGCTGCCAGGCAGGGAGATGCTTTGTCTGGGGTCTCCCCTGGTTGCAGGTGGTGAGCTGGAGGAGAGCCCCATTTCCTCATGTCCCCAAGTGCCCTGTCTGTTTGGACACATGTCCGTCCTCCTCACGTGGCATTGCTGCAGACCCAGGATGCTTAGGGCATCTCTGAGTCTGGTGCTAAGAAAAAAACATTTCCACCAGCTTTGGTGGTCCTCTGGTCATCCTCAGCCCTCCTCTGGGTTCCTGCTCAGGGGGCTCCTACCTTCACACACCAACTTGCCCACAGGTGTTTTGGGGCAAAGATGATGTCTCATTCTTTTGGTGGTGAAGAGGAAGGACCAGACACTCAATAATGATGTGTTTGTATTGACTGAGTTTTCCCTTCTGTCCCCTAAGAAAGGACACATGTCCTAGTTGAAGCAAAGGAATATCTAATACTTTGGGGATGTCCTCACAAAGTGGGGAGGATACAAATCTGCCACATTTTGTTTTGGTGTCATTTCAGGGCTTTGAGGTCTGTGGATGAAAATTTATAGACTAAAGGATCAGTACCTTGCCATTGGTACTGCTCACCATGAGAAGGGGAAAGCCTGAGTGAGCTCCTGGCGTGTGAGTTCAGTTGCGTGGCTGGGACTGTGATGCTGCTCTAGCACAACACAAGGATCAGAGGGGCTGATCCTGCACTGAGAAGCACAGCCTCCCCTGTTTAACCCTTCTGAGGCAGGTCTGAACTGAGGGTCAACCCTGAGTTATGGAACAGGGAACATCTTCCATGAACCTTCCATGAAATGAAGGGATCTGCTCTGTTTGTCTTTGTGCACATGCATATTTTGGGCGTGATTTTCAGTGTTCTATCATTATAATTTTTCATTTGTTCATTGCTTGCTTGTTAGCCTGTTTCCATCTCTGTTTTCCTCCCAGCTTCACTGTGGGCATGGGTGGTTGTCACCCTGTCCTTCAGTTGTGTGGCAGTCCTTGGGCACAGGCTGCTGAGCAGAATCTGCTCCATTTTGGTGTCAGTCCCCACCATGGTTTGGGACTTGCTCTGCCGGCTGTGAGGCTGGAGAGAAGACACCTGGTGTTTCATCCCTACATTGGCTGGAGCCTGACGTTTATTTCTCAGCCTCATGTGATATCTCACCTCTCTGCAAAACAAGCCTTCCTCCCTGCTGGAGAGCACTGGGAGGAGGAAGAGGAGGAGCTGACAGCCCTTCTTCAAATTTCCCCTGCTGCTCTGCCAGCTGCCTGCTCCTTGTGTGACGTGACACTCACGCTTTGCTGCTCCAACCCACAGTTGGATGCTTGCCCTGTGCATGAGAACGAGTCGCTCCATGGGGGAACTTCAGTCCTGTAGGTGGGAATTTGGCCTGGCTCTGCCTCCGGCACGTGAACTTCCCACATGTCTGTGGGCAACCACAGGTCCTCCAGCGCGAGGGCAATGAGTTATACCAGCACAGGGCAGGTGGGCAATTGTAACTGGACCGGGGTGGGGGGGAAATGGCACCTGAGGTGCTGGAGGTAGTTCCTGTGGAGCATGTGCAGTTTCACCAGCAAATGCTGCTAATTCAGACAAGTCCAGGAGGAGAGGTCTGCAGAAAGAGCAGAGCAAAGCTTCTCTTCCCTCTGCCCCACTGCTAGCTACTGCTGCTCTTTTGCATAGTCCCTGTTGGCCAGCAAGGTACCAGAATTTTACTGTTGGCTGTTCAGGATCAGAGCTTTGTTCACACAGCAACAGGTGCAAACAAATTTTTCCTTTTTAGAAAGTGTCCAAATCTTGATTTCCTGCATTGCTTTGTTGGACAGGTGCTCACTGACTGAGAATTTTTGTCTGAAAACAGCGAAGTAGAAATGGAGCAATAGGGTCAGGGGAGCTTTGCTGGGAGAAAGGACACTCCTTTTTCTCTTCCAGCTCAGTACAGCACTGGGGTGGGCAGGCTGGGCTGGGTATGCAAGGTGCAGGGAGACAGGCCTCACCTGGACCAGCTTTCTTTGAGCATGTTACCTTGTAGCTCTTGTCACAGAACCCCAAGGCGTGGTGGCAAGAGCGTGAGCTGGGCCGGTGAGCTGGGGACAAGTGACGGCTGTGGGCAGAGCGATTCAGCCCAGCGCTGGGGAAGGAAGTCAGCGAGAAGGACAGAGTGTGAACAAAATCCCTCTCCGGAAAGGCGTCCCGTTAATCAGTCAGCGGGGCCGACTCAGCACAGGGAGGGAAGGGGAAGCAGAGAGGGGCTGAGGAGGTGTGTGGGGGCTTGGGGAAGGATCCGGTGCAGAGCTTCCTGTGCGTGGAAGCAGACGGAGAGCAGGAGCTGTGTTGTTCCATACTGTACCATACCATGCTATACCTGCACCTTGCCCCACACACAGCCTTTGCTCTGTTCCCAAAGCCATAGCAGGCTGTGGCGGTGCTGGCTCTCGCACTGATGCTGCTCTCCAGGGATTCAGCATCTGCAGCCATCCCAAGGCAAAACCAGGCCTCGTGCGAGGCTTTCCCACAATATGCCTAAGGGCGGAGAGATGAGGTCAGGCGGCAAGATGCCCTGGGGTGAACAGCACTTTCCAGGGTGAGCACGGCTTCCCCATGAGGCAGGGAGAGCCCTGGATGCAGGATGCAACACAGAGCAGCAGTGGTGTCAGGGTGCAGAAAGAGGTAGAGGGGCCTGAAAATGAAGCAGCCGCCAGTGATAAGGAGAAGGCCCTCAGTGCAGCCTGGCTCTCTTCAGAGCCATATGCTGCAAGATCAAGGAAAGGAAAACTGCTGGGAAACGTGCTTCTCTGGAAATAGACAAGGTGTGAGTGGCTGTGGGATCCTGCTTCCTCTCGCCACATCCCATCAATCCCCTCTGTTTATTTTAATATCCTGCTGCCAACTTGCCCGAAAAAAGCCACAACCATCTTGAAAAAACAAAGCCGCCAGAGCTGCCGCATGCCTTTTTAATTACATTAATGCTCTCCCTGTGCAAGGGCACAATTGGGTGTGCGGGAGAAAGTGGGATCTGCTCGGAGGGCTGAGGAGATAAAGCATCACAGGGGTTGGAGGTGGGGAAGGAGGGACCTAGAGGAGAGGAGACACTCCATGCTCTGGAGACATCTCCCTCGCACCCTGGGATTTGCCAGAGACACAAACCATCTGTGTGTCGGTTAGCAGAGGTTTAATGGCCAAACCCAGCACCAAGTTCAGTGCTGGGGAGAGCAAAACGCAGGAGAGAGAGCCATGGCGGGACACACGCTCCCTCAGGGAGGGAAAGGGCAAGGCCAGCAATGGGGTGGATCCATCTGGCAAGCACAGAGTGATAGAGAATATTTGCAGGGAAAGCTGATGGCTTTGAAGATGATTTTGCAGGCTGGGAATGGCTCTGTGCATCCCTTTGCCTCTCCTGTATGCCATGGGTGGCTCTGGGCATTAGCATCCCAAGATGGCAGGCTTAGTGTGGGGGCATCATTGTGAGTAGTGACTCCCCAGCATGAGCCAGTGCAGGGAGTCCCCAAAGTTCCCAGCAGTCCAGGGCCGGTGAAGAGGCTGGATGGCCACAAGATCTGGCCCAGCAGTGCTACCAGCAGCAGGAGTGTCCCCAGCCCCACGCCATGGTGCTTTCGGAGTGAGCAGTGGTTCCTTTTCCTGTTGTACTCACGGAGGGCCATGGACAGGATGCATCTGCAGGAATCCCACAGCCCCAACCTGCACAGATCGTACTTTTCCTTTCTTCCCCTCCACCCCCTGGTGTTGTTTGCTAACAGGTCACCAGGCAGCACGTGAAGGGAGGCAGGGGGTTATTTCTGCTGCTGTCCTGCTCCCCCCAGCCCCAGTGGTGGAGCGCAGCATTAGCCAAGAGATTTCTGCCACCTTGGCACTTATTTAGTGGTTCAAGCAGAGGGACCATGCCAATTTTAAGACCTAATTCAGTGCCTGTTGCAGCCAGCACTGGACCTGGCTGTGACAGGGTTTTGGGGATTACCTTTCTGCTCATTGCCTCAGAGAATGGACAGGATGAGAGGGTTTGCTGTCCCCAGCCAGCCCCATGCAAGCCATTATCTTCTGCATTTTGGGCTGAGCACTGTGGGGGTGGCAGGCACCCCCAGCTGCTCCCTGGGGCGATGGACAGACAAGCTGTGGCCATCTGGAGAGCAGTGTTTGCACTGGGATAAGTGTGTCCGGCATTAATAGGAAACGCAGCTTAGCAGACAGATTCCTTCCCCCGCCTCCTTTTTTTAATAAACCTTGTTACATTTTGAAGGCATTTTACAAAAAATGCGGCCATTTATTTTCACAGCCCCGGGGCACATTTTTTCTGTGTGACATCTGATGTCCCCTCCGTCGGGGAAGGGGAGGTTGGAGGCGCAAGGCGGGGTGTCCTCCATGGGGGCCGAGCACCACGCAGCCCCAGGGACCACAGTGACACTGACCCTTGTGCTGAGCGATGAGCAATGGCTGCTGTTGTTGCTGCTGTTGTTGCTGCTGTTGTGGAGGGAGAGGTGTCTGTAAGACAGGCCGTGGCAGCGGGACACGCACTCAGGTGGAGGTGGGCCAGGACAGGCCCTCGGCTGACGCTGCTTCGTGCAGGCAAGTGGAGGGGAGGAGGGAGATGGCGGGGGGAGATGGCTGTCACCCTACTGTTGCCATGGGGGCAGCCATGGGGACACCACCTCAGAGCCGCGCGCAGGCGGGAAGGAAGTGGAGAACAATTGGGGAGAGCAAGGCCGGCAGCCCGGGCCTGGCAGTGCTGGCGGTGCCGCTCCGCACGTCCCTCTCCGCCGTGTCCCCCTCAGCAGCCTCTCCTGGTGGCAGTGGGCTCTGGGCACTGTGGCTTCTCCACCAGCCTGGATCCCCATGCCATCCCTGTGTCCGAGAAGTCGGTGGCCATTTGTTGTCTCCTGGGTTAGGGTTCCCCATAGAGGAACATCACTGGATCGTTAAAGTTGGAAAAGATTTCTAAGATCTTCAACTATTAACCCAGCACCACTGTGTTCACCACTAAATCATGTCTCCAAGTGCCACATCCACATGTCTTCTGAACACTTCCAGGGATGGTGGCTCTGTCACTACCCTGGGAAGCCTGTTCCGATGCCTGACCACCTTTCCAGAGTAGAAATTTTTCCTAATACCCAATGTTAAGGTGCAACCTAAGACCATTTCCTCTTGTCCTGAGGCTCTCATGGCTTTACCACAGCACTTCTGAGACCTGTAGTCCTCAGGTCACAGTTTTGGCAGAGAGGTGTCACAGCTGCTTGTGAAACGCGTGGAAACACTACATCCTTGAGACCTCTCCAACCCTGCTATATCTCTCTGATACCTGGGTTTGAATGTTACAAGGGAAGGAAACAGACATACATAGAACACAGTTGCAAAAAACTTCATGTTTTTGTAGAAAGTCAAGCTAGCAGCATATTTTTGCATTCTTTTCTTCCTTAGCATTTAGCACCAACCTGAGTCACAGCCTCACATTCCATAACATTTTTTCCCCTCTCTATTTCTGGTTAGTTTGCTTGTTTTTGCAGTCAATGAGACTTCTTTTGAATTATCTCACATCTCCAGAAGCTGGAGTTTTAAGATAAAGATCATGAAGTAATGACAGTCAGCAACACTATGCTGATGAAAAACAACAGTAGTCTCTGGGAGTAACCGGTACTTCAAGATGTTTTGTCCATGAGGAGCTCACTTAGGGTGCGTGTCTGGCATGCCAGAGATGCAAACACAAAAAAAATAGGACTCTCCCTGAAAAAAGCTGGAAGAAGAGCATGATAATGTTTAACTGCCTGTCCTTGAGCCTGGATAATTTCACTCTTGGAATGCCTGTGAGGTGGTGCAGGGAAGGAGGCTGCTGCCATCCACAAAGGGTTGGTCCTGTTCAGGTCACTGTACCTGAGAGTGCGCCACAGGAGAAGGGCATTCCGTGAATGCCTCCTGCCTCTGGAGAGCATCTGTGTACAAACACATTTGTTGTATTTGGGCATCCCTCATTTGTCCCCCAGATTACAGAAAGCTGTATGTGTATGGAAAAATCTCCTGCCAGACTCCCTTCATTTGGCAGAGGGAATCATTTTAGAGCCTAGTCCAAGCAATCTCAGTATCATTCACCTGGTGAGGAATGGCCACAGTGGAATTCCCCAATTTCTGGTCTTCCATTCTCTTCATAGGCGTCATCTGTGTTAGACTGTCCATCAAAGCCCAGGGGAGCTTTGATGGACAGAGCTGAAGATCTGCTCAATGGAGCCAGGAGGGCAAACCTCTTGTGTCCCGCTGAGCCAGCATTAACTACCTTGTAGGAGCAGACCGTGAGAAGATGTTTCCTGAAGCCTTTGCCCCTCTCTGGGCTCATGGTACCAGGACAGCTGCTGTCCACAGATGTCTGCATCATCCCCTCTCTCCTGTCTCTCCACAGATCTGGTGAGCAGCTATTCTATGACCCCTCCTACTCTGAGCATCACTGAGGAGGAGCACGTCATCAACGCCAAGGACACGCTGACCATCACCTGCAGGTAGGCACCAGCAAGTGTGGCTCTTACTTGGTGAGTGTTGGGAGGACCAGGCAAGGAAAGCCCACCAGGAAAACCTTGGCTGTAGTACTCCTGCAAATTAGCATGTCTGACTAGAAATCTTCCACATCCCCCAAGTGTGAATTCATCTAATTAATTGAAAAAGAAGCAAAAGACGTCTCAAAGGATCAAGTGATAACCTCTGCAGTAGTCTTTCAGAGAAGAAGAAAGATAGAGAAACATTTTTTGCAATTTGATACCATTTTTGTAAGCTCTTCAGGGAAACTGGTCTTCCTGACTCTCCTTGTCTTTCTCTGACGTTGCTTATTCTCACCTTATTGGGGCCACTAGGATTGAAGTTCTGGTTTCTTAATCTGGTGGGACATATGGGGAACATTGAGAAATATCCATGGGAGAAAGCAAGGCTGCCCTTAGTGGTGGCTATGAGAGGCTTCCAGCTTTTCTAGGCAGGTGGGATTTAATGCTTTCCATTTATATTTGCGGGTGAAAAGAAGTCCCAACCGGCGAGGTGAATAACTGTGAGAGGAGCTGGACAATCTCTGGTTGTTTTGGACACTGTGGCTCTGAGAAGGTGGTGTGCCTGAACTGATTTATCCACGCCAGGACACTTGGCTGGACATGTTTTCTGGACTACCTCCTGTCTCAGAAAAAAAATAAAAAATTAAAAAAAAAAAACAAAACCAACAAACCCATAAACAAGTGGGAGAATTGCCCAAGGTCAATTTTCCTGGAGTTTCCCTTCAGCAGCTGAAAACAGATCCATGCTTGGGATCTGAATGCTGCGTCCAGTGGGTATCTAAATTCAGTGTGGGCCTCAAATGGGTGTTTCTCAGTGTTATATATAACCACAGAGCAATTACTGCAAACACTTGGCTGGTATTGTGTTCATGTCTTGTCACAAACATATTTAACTTTTCCTGGAACAGATGGCATTGCTTTTCCTTTGTGAATCAGTTCATAGCCAAGGGGGAAGGACAGAGGAAAGGTTGTTGATGTTAATTACTGAACTGATTTCACTTGGTCTGGGAAGCTGAATGGTTGTGGGCTTGTTTTCATGTGGTGACTTGAAGAGCCATGATGTGTGCTGAGATGTAGGAAATGTGTGATTTGGAGGACTGTCCATGGCTGTCCATGGGGGACTGTGGTCAGCTATAGAGCTACTTGGGAGCATAGAGGACGAGAAGGGAGTTTGGGGGTTCCAGTGCTCTGCCATGGTACTTTTCTCCACAGAGGGACATGGGAACTGACACTCTCTGTTAAAACCTTGGAAGAGGGGAGACTCAGTGAGGTTATTCTCAATGAGTTTATAATCAGGGAAGACCCTTTCTCAACAGGGGCCCAGAAAGGGACACAGAAAGGAGTTTCAAGACTGTTGTCTATAGGTTGAGCCAAGGCTAAAGGACATACTGAAGTTAGAGGTGTGGTAGAAGAAAGTGTCTTCTGCAGCTGTGAAAGAACTGAACTGGCCAGTGAAGGAGCACAGAGTCATCTGCAAACAGCCCTAAAACCCACATACCCTCTGCCCATATTGCTCTTTGGCTGCTCCTTGCTTCTGCATCCCTCTGTCCCAGATGTGCTCCTTGGGGCTATGGAATGTCCTTCACACCATCTGCAGGTAGATACATCTCAGTATCTCCTGCACAGCTCAGAGGCTTCCCCTTCTCCTGAGCTATCAGTCCTGTGTTTGTCTGTCTTGAGGAGAGGACTTTGACTGTGGGATACTGTTACTTCATTTGAATGACGAGTAAATCTTTCCTGGTCCCTGGATCTCTAATTACACCCAGCTGCTTCTCCAACCTCTTCTCTGGACCATGGCCCACCCTGGGAAGACCTGGCTAGTGTTAATGGGAGCTGAAGGGAAAAACACGCAGACCACCAAGAGAACAGGCAAAGGAGAGAGTGGTGGGGCAGGGTAGGGCAGAAACAAACATGAAATCAAATCCAGGATCCAGGGATTTCCTGCTGAGCATCATGTTGGAGGTGACTTCAGATTGACCCTGGTCTTCCCTTGAGAGCAATGTCCTCTGGCTGCTCTTTGAGCTGCCCTGGAGCCAGGACTACAGGCCTGCTTGAAGCAGTGCTTTAGCAGAAAGATGAGCTCAAAACCCCTGTGTGAGACTCCCTGGAGACCTTTCAAGCTTCACCCACCAAGCGTGAGAGTCCTGCAGCCAACTGTGCTCTCAGGCTCCCTCACAGCAGCCTGGATCTCAGACATCCACAGCTCTGCAGCCCTGCTCCTGCTCCACAGCCCACCAAGCCTCATCGGTGACCAGAGTCCACCCCAGGCCACAGGATAATCAATGCTTGTGGTCCTGGGAGTGCTTAACAGATACCCAACACACACACACAAGGAGCCACCAGATGCTGGGGCTCTGCTTTTACAAATGGCATCACATACAGTCATGTTCCTTTGTCACCCAGCCCTAAGGCACCCTTGAGAGGCCCAGATAGAGCAGAGGACCAGTGAAGGAACAGTCCCCACAATAGAGATTGTGCCAGGGCTGGCTGAGTGCCCCAGGGATGTTTTGATCCAAGCATGTGGCAGAACAGGGGGAAGGGGATGATGGCCAAATGGACAGTGAAGCTTTTATTAGCTCCCATCCTAAGAAGGAAGGAAAGAATATTGTGAATCTCTGCATTCATGCCCTCAGCAGCTTGCGTGGGGGGAAAGCAGAGAGCTTGTGCTGTTCCAGCTCATGAGCATTGGAGCAAATCCCACAGGACCCAGCTGCACAACAGCAGAAACCTCTGGAGGGATAAACTTGGTGCTGGCTGTGCCATCCCATCCCATCCCATCCCATCCCATCCCATCCCATCCCATCCCATCCTGCAGGTGCTGGGCACACAGGTGGGGAGCAAAGCAAGAAAAAGAAGGACAAGGATGCCCTTTGCTGCCCAGTGACCTGTTAACAGAGCTGACTTGCAGATGTGCAAACCCATCTGTGACAGAGAGGAAATATTTGACCCTGGAGCCCTCTTGGCTCCTGTGGAGGAAATGAGCACTGTGGCAGGGCTGAAGGAGCCTGAGGATAATGTGGAGCCCCACAGCCACTGCTCTGGAGCGGTGTCCGGGAGCACACAACACCTGCTGCTCTCTCCTACATGTGTGTGGCTGGTGTGAACATCCTCCATGGTGCTGAGGGGAATCTGGTTTGTCCCAGCTAAGCCACAAAGCCACAACCAGCTTTGCCCATCATACCACGCATGGGAGTTTCAAAGAGGATTGAAGGAGAGGAGTGCCAATTGCAGCATCTCCCTTGAAGAGCATCTATCCTGAAAAGATTGAGGAAAACAGCTGTGGAGAAGCCTACAGTGCATTTTTTTCCAGCTGGCATCAGCAGGCTCCATCGCCAAGAGGCACATTATCACCGAGCTGAAAGAAAACAACTTGGGAATAAATCTTGGAAGGTGACAGATAGGAGAGAGGGAACCATCCAAAACTGCTGCTTGGACCCTTCCCCAAATGCAGAGGGTAAATTCAGATCCACGTGAGCCTGGCCTGCCCTCATTCCTGCCTTCTTCTGGTCCTCTTAACACACCAGTGGCACTAACTTGGATTCACAGTAATGCCCACACCTTCTGTGGCCCCACCAAGTCTATGGACATTGAAAGGAAATGAAAGCACGGATGAAAGGAATGCCTGGGTTGAGCTGCCCACGGGCTGGTCTGTGTGCACTGGCCCATCCATGTTTATATAAATACATGTCACTCAGCTACTGCAGGCCTTGATGGTTAATGAAACAAGTGGATCTGATAATGTGTGAAAATCCCAGTAGGTAAACAAACAGAAAACGGAAACGCTGGAGACTTTTACAATTACCCTCCTCCAAGTGGAGTGCCAAAAATGCCTGGTCTGAAGCTCTCAGCTCTGGGCGAAGAGTGGGGACATGGTCTGTGCCAGTGCAATGGGACTGTGGACACAGCAGCAAAAGGCAGAGGCCACCAGGTGCTCCTGGCTTAGTGATCAGTTTTACTATTATTTTCCCTGTGCATGAATAGGATAGGAAAAACTCAAAATTCAGTTCTTATTTTTATTGAAATGATCTTGAGACTCTGGTGCTTGGGAGAAGCTTGCCTGTTCCTCATGTACACAAGCTGCCAGAGCTGTACTTACCGTTCTGCCTCAGGCACTGATGGCATCTTTAGTGAAAGCAGAAGTTTGAGCTGGGTAAGAGGGGCTGCGTGGCTGTCCCCAAGGGCTCTTGTGCCTGGCGACACAGAAAGAGTGTAGCACAGTGTCTCCAAACTCATCTGCAGTGAGCTGGAAGAGAGCAAGGTCTTCAGGAAGATAAATCAGCTGCTGAAGACAAACACAAAGGGGCAGGTCTCTCCCCCATGCTTGGATAGAAATCCTGTCCTCATTGCGTCTGAGCCATTGTGCCCTCCAATGGCACCTTATCTCACTTCCTCCTCGCTGTCTCTTGCTATCTGGTGATGGTCACAGCCTGCCTGTGCTTAAAAGCATCTGCCCACAGAGCTGCCCTGGCAGAGCCCTGGCAGAGGAGCTGCATGTGCCAACATGTCTATTCCCAACCTACATAATAGATGAACCCAGTTTCCCCTCATAGAGCCAGTGGTGCTGACAAAAGGCCATTTTTACCCCACAGCTGTCTCTTACGACAGCTTCGTTTTTCCCATTTCTTTTTTTTTTGCACATACTTAAGTGACTTTCAGCTATATTGGCAAACTTTCAAGTAGGGACTGGGCCTTCCTCTCAAAGGGGCTCTGATTTCACAGAAGGAAACTTCCAGCATGGAATAAAAGCTTGTTTTGTTTGTAGTAAACAAGTGCAATTAAAAAAAGCTACGGTGGCACGTGTGTGCACATGCGAGCTCCTGCTCTGGAGATCCTTGGCTATATATAAATACACACGTGCACGTTCTGTCTGGGGGTTTCTTGAGTTCTTGGACTTTTCTGTCTGTCTTTGGGCTGCCGGTGTACAGGCTTTGTGGTCGTGCCATCAGAGAGGTGTCTGCAGCTCAGTGTCTCTGCAGAGGTGGGAAGGGGTGGCAGCCCCAGGCCAGCTGGGGTTTTGAGGGGCTGCAGGGTGCTGTGCAGAGCAAGGGAACCCTCTCCCACTGCAACAGAAAAGGAAACAGCTGGCAGGTGGCCAGAAGGCAGTAGGCTGAGCCTCCCCTTGTTTTCCCCTTGCTGTCTTTTATCCCTGACTCCCTCCTGCTTTTCTCTTTTTTGCTTTCTTTCCAGTCTGCTCTCCTTCCCCCATTCTTCTTCTCACTCCATTCATCACACAATGAGCCCCGGCCAGCAGCTACACTGAGCCAAGGGAAATCATCACATCCATGTGTTTCCCTAATAGCTCTGGACCCTTTTAATAACGAGAGGGAATAGAAAATAAATGGAACCTCTCCCTCAGGGCCCTGTGTGTTTCCCTGTCCTGGCATTCATATCAGTAGGACAGTACCATGGGACAGAGGGGCGTGCTTGTGAGTGGGCTGATATCTTACATCTTAGCATGGCCAGAGGGGTGGCCTGGGGAAGGAGATGAGCCTTTGCTTGCCTAGCACTTAGGGAATCTGTTTGCCGTTTCCTTGTGCCTGTTTTTTCCCTTGGGAGGATGGCCATTCCTCCGTGCCTCAGCCCAAGACTGGTGGCTGGCTGGGCTGTGTGCAGGTGTGCACAGAGTCACACAGAGCAGTAAAGCCACCACCATGTTCACCATGCTTGGCCCAAAGCTAATGCTGCTTTTTGCCCATGTCTAGAGGCCAGCACCCTTTGGAGTGGTCGTGGCCAGGGGGAAAGGTGGATCCTGCTGGAAAGGAGGAGACCGAGTTGGTGGCTTCAGCAGCCCCCAGCAGCGGCCGGGCAATCCAAGAAGAAGACTGCGAGGGGACCGGCACGAAGCCATACTGCAAAGTGCTGGTGCTGACAGAGGCACAGGCAAACCACACAGGTTACTACCGGTGCTACTACAAGTACATTGATGCCAAAATCGAGGGCACCACAGCAGTCAGCACCTATGTGTTTGTGAGAGGTAAGAGCTGTCAGTGGTGTGCACCTGCATGTTGGGGGCTCGGGGCAGCCAATGCACCAACATAATATCTTAAAGATTAAACATCTCAGTGTGCCTCCCAGGACAGAGCGTGACTGCTGCAGCCTCGGGGAGGGGGCCAAGGGCTGGTTCCCTGGAAGTGCAGGGGACCAATATCCGTCCATGGCAGCAGCGCCTGGGATTCAATTATGTCCCATCCCGGGGGCATCACTCCAGCCGGGTTGGAATGCAGGAATTCAAGGAGTGAGAGCCTGGCCTCAGAGACGCTCCACCACTAAAAAAAGCACAGGAGTTATCTTCTGGGCAGCTGGGGGCTCCCTGAGATGCTGGTGGCCAGGGGTGGTCGTGTTTCATAAAACTGACACTGAGAGGGAGAGGATGCGTGGTACAAACACTCCCTGTGCAGCCTCCACCTGTTCCCGAACTTGCTGGCCTGAGCTGATCCACAGTGACAGATCCAGATGCTCCTCTCCACACTGTGCAGGGGCTGCCCATGCAGTCAGGGTTATGAGGTGTATTTTGGCAGAGGAGGGATGTTCACCAGGCTTGGGGCTGGAACCTCAGCTTTGGGAGTGGCTGTGGGGCCAATACTCAGCATCTCTGTGCCCCAGGGGTTCCTCCTCCTCCGTCTCCCCCACTGCTCACAGCAGGCTCCAGCAAGATAAATGAACTCTGTCCCCTGGAAACAGTTGGCTGAGCTATTTCTCTTTCCGCCCCCATTTATTAGTTGGTGCAGTTGTCATGAGCCAGGCAGGTCATGACATATAAGATGCATTTTTCAGAAGTCCCAGGGCAAAGCCAATTTTGCCTCTGCAACTATGCAGAGAAAAATGCAGGGGCAAATCAGAAAAGCTGGGCAGCTGTTGGAGAGGAATTGAAGTCTGTTTGGTGAATTGCCACCTCTTTCCATGGGCTATGCCGTCCACCCTAAAACAGGACAGAGCCTGCCTGGATTTCAGTCATCTGTGAGTTAGACAAGGGTGTTCTAGAGGGTTATTTCAGGATGGAGGCAGAGAGTTTCTTAGAGACACTGAAAATGAGTGTAACCCCACAAGCTTCCATGCAGGTAGTGCTTTTGCAGGAACTGATTTTCTTAGCGATGCAGCAAATGCCACTTTGCCCCCTGATCCACCTTCTCTCACCTCCAGCCTCTCTGCAGCTCAGGAGTGGCTCTCCTGTGCACCAGAGAGTGCACATGGGCAGCTTAGGGGCAATAAACCCCACACCCTCAGGGCCTGTAGGACTCACAGGGCCTGCGGATGGTGTGCGTGCAACAGATCCTGCCAACACCTTGCAGCACTGCTGTGCACATGGCTACACAGCACATGCTCATACTCAGTCCAATCAGGCTGTCCCCTCTTATGGTTATCAAGCATCTAGAAAACCTCAGAATCTGCCTTTCCAGACAGGACAGGCTTTCAGGCAGGAGAAGGGACATGTCAGGGAAACCCAGGCATATGGTAACCACAGCCATTGCAGAAGGTTCAGATAAAGCCTGTTCCTGCTGAACTGGGCTGCAATGTGAGACTGTCCCCAGAGAGCTTGGAAGGGCTGATGTAAGTGTTGGGGATGTTTGGAGACAGGATGATCAGACCACAGGTTTATCCATCAAGCTCATTTCTCATGTTAAGAGCTTGGTGAAATTGCCAGGAACAAAATATCTGTGCTTGCCTGGAAAAATAGGTTCTTCAGTATTTTACCTGCAGCTCAGTTCTTAAATGAACTCTCCATGCGTCTCCTTCCCATGTGTCTGGTTAGGTGTGTATTTAATTACAACTACAGATAGCACTATAGACACAGAATGCCTCATCAGGGTAGGATAGGTTATGTAGAGCCCACATCTCATAAATCTTAGCATATATTAATGAAGAAGATGCTAAATTATTCCCATCCGACCCATTAAGGCAGCCTTAAGGATATTTGTGATGTTGTCAGAGAGGGGAGTTAGTGCATGAATCACAAGCTCATTGGCGGCAGAGCCAGCCCAGTAAATCAGTTAGTTCTTGGCTGCCATCTGAACTTGAAGGAGACCTCATAGTCTCACCTCTGGCAGTTGTGCAGCAGCTCCTTCTCACATGCCCACGGCTCAGGAGAGGAATAAGGAACATGTTCACACTGGGAAACAAATCTGTGGTTTCAGAAGTCAGCAATCCTGTGGCAGCAAAAAACCCCAGGAAATAAAGATAAGAACTCTCTGGGAAATCCGTGTTTTCGTAAGAGCTGACCAACACAGTTTCTTGAGTGTGGGTTGTTTCACCTGCACTTTAGAAAAAACCACTTCGCCCACAGGAGAGGCCTTTGCAGCATGACTATCACTCAAGCAGCAGCTTTATAGATCAAAATTTAAAGGTTTATGCACTTAACAGTGGGAGCACTGGGTCGGATTGAGCTGGGCCCAATGTGATTTGAACAACAGAATCCCCAAGTGAGGATCATTTCCAAATTCATCTTTGACTTGTCCTTTTAGATGGGTCTCTTTAGTGGTTGAGTATCAGAGGAAAAGAATCTCGGGTTGGACAAACAGATGTCCTCATGCTACACTCCCTTGAAATCAATGGTTTAGCTGAAACACAGGTAAATAAAACTAAACGTAGGCTACTGGGATCATTTGATCTGATTCAGCATTCTCCCCTAGCAGGACTCTGAGGCAGCCCAGTGTCTCCCAGATGGAGACCCATCCCCTCCTTATAGAGCCCCCTTCACCTAGGGGACAATTTCCATGAATAAAGCCAATCATGACCATGTGCTGGGTGGACATTTGCAGAGGAGAGATGCTGGCAACACCATGCCTTCAAGACACTAGGAAGTGTGCCAGATAGCATCCCATGAGGCATAAACCCCTGTGGAAAAGGGTAGGCAGGGGCTGATACTACAGAATAAATCATCTGTCACTGAGGCCACCAAGCAGCCTCACAATTCTTTGTCTTTTCCAATTTTGTGTTCATCCCATTTAGTCAGCCTGGGTCACTGCTGATTCTATGCTGGCTCTGCACAGAGTTTAGTGTGACATCCCTGGCCTTGCTAAGTCATTCCATAATGATTATTTTTGGGTGGTTTTGCTCTTCCTGTCAATATTTGTGCTTGCAGCAGTTGGGCGGCAGTGGGGTGGCAGCCCTGGAAAGCTCAGCTCATGTGTTTATCTGCCGGCCGGGATGGCTGCAGGATGACATCTGCATACCATTGCGCTGCGGATCACTTCCTTGCCCGGGAAGGTCGCGCTGCCTGCTGCTGCACCAGGGCGGCACAGCCCCACCAGCCCCACGCCAGCCCTGTGCGGGGACACAGCCACCAGCTGGGCTGGCGCCAAGCCCAGGACACGACACGCTGGTTTCACAAAGGGTCAGACTCAGGCAGAGACCTTGAGGGCTCCAGGAAAGGGGAGGTCATTTCCCGCACTGCCCAAATGTCACCCAAGTGCCGCTGCACCGGTGCCGTGTTTGGTGCGGAGGAGCTGGCTGCCTTTGCATTCCCAAGGTCCAGGTGTCTCCTCTGACTGTCACGTGCAGCAGGTGGGGCTGAACAGCTCAACACCACTCCCTCTGTGAAGTTTGTGCTGTGATAAGGAAATTCAGAAAGCCTCTTTTTTTACTGGTTGTTGCCTTTTCCCAGTTTTTTCTTCTTTTTCAGTAGTTGTTCTCCTTGTATCTTTTCTTCAGATTTTGAACAGCCATTTATCAACAAGCCAGAGACCCTCCTCATCAGCAAGAAGGAGAACACTTGGGTACCATGCCTCGTGTCCATCCCAGATCTTAACGTCACATTAACCTCGGTGAGAGCTCGGCTGCTGGGAGGCTCTGTACCGAGATGTATTGCATTTGTTCTGCATTTGTAATTGCCTGAGTGGAAGCAGGACAGGCACTACCAGGAAAGGAAAACGCATGGGATACATTTTCCATGGAAAGTACAAGCCACTGGCTTCCTCATTTTATTTGCTGGTTGAGGCTGTGTTGTCAAGTTCCCTTGGGCAGACCCCACGGGTTTCCTGCCAACCTTGCTTCTTTTCCCTGGAGCTCTATAAAACAAAACAAGACTTTTTTTAAACCCATTTCCCCACAGCATCCCCTGTTTGCCTCGTCTCTGTGATCTACAACCCCTGTAGGTGGTCGGCATCCCCACAAGGGAGGAGGCTGCAGCCCTGGGGCTCATGACTAAAAACAGGTCTCTTATCAGTTTGCCTTTGCCTTTTTTTACCCCCTTTTTTTTTTTTTTTTTTTTTTTTTACAATGCAAATACATCCTTCCAGGATGAGTGTTACTATTGTACAAAGGCCTCCAGGGACATTCTGGGGGCCAGGGGCCTTTCCCTTGCCCAGGAAGGATACTACCCAAGGTCAGCACTCATCCCGATGGGGCTGATGTTTGGGACATCAGCATCAGTTTCCTTAGCTATCTCTAGAAGTTTCCATTCCTGGAAGTCTCTGGCCCACTCTGCAAATGGGGAGGTTCATGGTGCAGGATGTGGCTGCTCAGGGTAGAGGGGAGGCCACGATTCCTAGATGGCAAACCCTCGGGGGGAGAGGGCAGGAGGCCAGCACAGCATGATGTTGCATCATGTCTTCCCACAAAAGGGATGCGTTAGCCAGCATAAAGCCTGGGAGGGGTGGAGGGGGAATGTTGTTACCCTCTTATTTCAATTGGCAAAATCTTGATTTTTCCAGCAAAATTTCTTCATCCACCCTGACGGGAAAAGCACTTTCTGGGACAACAAGAAGGGAATGCAGGTACCCACACACTTGATCAAGGACTTACTCTATGTCCACTGTGAGACTGTAATTGACAAGAAGGTCTTCAAATCCAATTTCTTCATCATCCATATAGCAGGTGAATATTTGAGAATGTTCAGGGGAGCAGTTTGGGTGGCTCTGAAGTACGCCAGTGTGGCTCATGGGATTGTTATGGTCTTCTCTAGCTACACAGACTCTGCATGGTGCTTATATCTCTTCTGCTATGTCGGACAGAGATACACCATGCAGCAGGAGGTCATTCCCCAACCTCCTGTAACTGCACAGTCTGAGTCAGAGTTACTAGATCAGAAACATCTTTTCATTGCCTCTTCTGCATCAGGGAGCGAGCTGTATGACATCCAGCTGTATCCCAAGAAAGCCATGGAGCTGCTAGTGGGAGAGAAGCTGGTCTTGAACTGCACAGTGTGGGCTGAGTTCAACTCTGGCGTCCGCTTCCAGTGGACTTACCCGGGCAAACAGGTACCAGCAAACAGAGCAGCTCCTCATGCACTGAACTGTTACCCTCTGAGTCGCCCCCTCCTGACCCTTCATTGTTCCTCTTCACATCATTGGCACGCTCTGGTTCATAATCCTAACCATGCTGTGCCCTGGACATCTTGGTCAGAGTGTTTTCCCATTTTTTTCCCCTGCAGCAGAAGGCAGACAGAAGGAAGATCACTTTTCCTGGCAGAAAGCTCCCTCCTTGTCCAGATATTATTGCTCTGGGGTTCTCAGGAAAACACTGGCTTCACTTTCACCAGTGCAAATCCAGAGCAAACATGGTTGGTTTAAAAGGAGCTACTCTAATCATAGAGCCCTTGTTACCAAGAGCCTGTGAGGTGGTCCCTTCCTCACTGTGTTTTTCCCCTCTTGTATCCTCTGGGGTTTTTGAATGGTGAGACAGGGGAGTCCCCTAAGAACATCACTCGATTCATGGGGTTCCCAGCCTGGTTCCTGGGCTACAGACAAGAGCAAAACATGCTAAGATCTGATCCCAGCCTCCAGCAGTCAGTATACAGAACATGTGCCCTTCCATGCCTGTGAATGGCAGTCAGTTGTGCAAAAACCTGTCCACGTAGAGGGAAACACTGAGCATCAGGAATCACAGCTGTGAGGAATCCATCCACACAGCCCCATCCTGTTGATGTCTTTAATCCCCTTCTCTCTGTCATCCCCCACAGACGCAGCGTGCAGTGATCGAGTCTGAGCGCCGGTCCCTGCAGACACACACAGAGCTCTACAGTATCCTGACCCTCCACAACGTCAGCCAGCAGGACCTGGGGAAGTACACATGCACTGCCACCAATGGTGCCCAGATGCTGGAGGAGAGCACCGATGTCATCGTGCACGGTACGGCACCTGCCAGTGCCCTGCAGAGCCACAGCCAGAGCCCAGCTGCAGCAGAGCTATCCCCAGACTGCTTGGGCAGAGTGGCTCCTGAACGTCCATCCACTCTGCTTTAGTGAAACCCAGCCCTCCTCCAGCCCCTCAGCGCTCCTGCACCCCAGCACCATGCTGGGAGTGCAGTCACATTCAGCAAGGTACCTCAAGGGAGGGAGAGAGATACTAACACCAAATTGGCCCAAATGCAGTGGAATGTCAGGACACATGTACCTTGTGGCCCTGTGGCAAAGGCAGTGCCCCTGTGGCACAGCTGGCCTGAGGGGCACCAGCTGTGGGGGCACAAGGCACCGTCTGCACTGGGTGGCTGTTTCTTGGCAGCAGAAAGTCATGGGGCAGCCCAGCCTTCCCGCATCCCCAATGGTTCCCAGGAGGGAGACAGAGGCAGCTCTTCAGCTGCCAGGATCTCAGCTGCCCTGTCAGGACACCCTGCCTGTCCTTGATCCTTGCCATTGGGCCCTGTGGAGAGCAGCAGAGCTTTGTGACAGCCTGTCCTTTTGAGTTGTCCTCCATGGTCCCTTTTTTCCTTGCAGAAAAACCCTTCATCACTGTGGAGTGGAGGAAGGGCCCAGTGATAGAAGCCACTGCAGGAGATGAAGCCGTGAAGCTGCCAGTGAAAGTTGTGGCTTACCCCCCGCCAGACTTCCAGTGGTAACTTACCTTTCTTAGCTTGAGCCACCTTCTCCTCTCCTCCTTTCCTCTGCCAAATGGGGAAGCTTAGCCTGGCTTCCTTGCTAGGTCTCTCTGCGCCAAGATTGTGACAAATGTCACTTTTTTCCACCCATGGGGGTCCCTTCTCCAACAAGTCCTGGCTCTCAGCTGCATAGCCTGGCTTGGCAGCTCTGCACAGTCTGGAGGGGTCAAGTGGAGTTCCCACAGGACTGTCCCTCTTGTCCCTCCGTTGTGGCAATCACAGCCGCCCAGCGGAATGAGGTAGTGGGATGGGTTGTGCACCTCATCATGCTGCACTTCCATCAGAGCTGACTGGAGATGGGAGCTTCGCACCCACTCAGTGTTCAGGGCAGAGCTACGACATCCCCAAACCCTCATACATCCATATGACACAATGTGCAGACCCATAACTCGGGTCCGGGGAAGGCCCAGGGGTCTCTCCAGAGAGGTCCTCAGTGCTAGCAAGGGGCACCCTGACTGCGCTCTAGTGGGGATGAGCAAACCCCTGCCCAGCTGCCAGTGGGACACTTCTTCCCGATGGCTGCATTTTCTCTCTGCCTCCCTGCAGGTACAAGGATGGAAAGCTAATTCCCAAGCAATCTCAATCTTCAATGCAGATCAAGGATGTGTCGGAGCAGCACGCTGGGACATACACACTGGTTCTGCGGAACAGGCTGGCGGGGCTGGAGAAGCACATCAGCCTCCAGTTAATCGTCAATGGTAAGGGGGGCCAGGGCTGGAACTGGGGGGAGGGTGCTGAGTCCATGATGCCAGTTTTTGGGTTCCTTCAAGACCCAGTCCCCATTGCTGTCCCAAAGCAGTTGGTACCTACATCACCTCTTTCTCCCCCATTGCTGAGGGATGCTGTGGCTCCTGTGAGGCTGCTTCTTTCTGGCTTTGGTGACACAAGTTTTGTTCCTGGCTCCCTCACTTTGGACAGGATATGTCCTCGCTCAGGGATCACTTCCCAATTGCAGTTGCAGATGCTGCTGAAGGTGACCCTGACTGATGCAGACTTGAGAGCAGGGCAACTGCCACACAGATGAAGTCTTGATCTGGAGTAGTTCCTCTGGGTGGGAAGCTCCTTTAGAGTTTCCTCACAGCAGAAACTGGTGCCTGTCATGCAGGAAACAAATGCCAGCTAAAGAAGTGCTGGAAGGGCACTGCTGTCTGAAGATGTGTCTCCAGCAGGCTCTGTGGCCCTGTGCTTTGAGCCCTGCAGCATCCAGACAGTTCCACTCACCAGAGAAAGGAGAAGTGCTGTCACTTGAATCTGCTTAAATATGACCTGCTATGCTTTGCAGGCCTGAGTTGCCCTGAGAGCCAGACAGCTGTAGTGCCCAGGCACTCTATAAATGGGCCTGGGGAGGGCTGTGTCAGGCCTGGGGATGCAGTGGCTGAGCCTGCAGCCACTCACAATATCATTCTGATCCTTATAGTTCCTCCACGCATCCATGAGAAGGAAGCCTCTTCCCCAAGTATCTACTCCAAGAGGAGCCCCCAGGCCCTCACCTGCACTGTCTATGGCATCCCGGCACCGGAAGTGATCCAGTGGCAGTGGAGGCCGTGGATGCCCTGTCGGATGTTCTCCCGACGCAGCCTGTAAGTGCCATTTCTTCCAACACTTTTTTCTTATCAGGCCACCATCGTGGTGTTATGAGCTTCTTATGACAGTGGCTGTGTCCCCAACCATGTCTCACTTTTGCTCTCCCACCCACAATATGTGGGAAGGCGGGGTGGAGACACTTGTTCTCCGTGTTGGAGTTTTGCCCCAGCTGGCTGGTCTCAGACACCAACAGCTTCCACAGCATCCTCTGCATCCTCAGCCACCTCCATCTGTCAGTGGATGTCCATGGCCCAGCCACACCTCACAGCACCTGCAATGAAACCCCTGGTCACTGTGCTAATGGGCAAACTGGGGCAGATTGCAGGAGAAATCGTCACAGCCCCTTGGTGAAGACCCCAAGACAGCAGCTGGGGCTCACACCATTCCTGCTCTGAGGTTCTCGTGGTTTTTCTGCCCTTTGTCTTCTCCTGGGTGTAACGATGGAAGCAAAAGTGCTCATAGGCAGCTGCTGTGTGTGGGGAAGAATTGCTGAATCCTGGGGAAGTGCCAGATCTTTGCCAGCTGCTGGGATGATTTGCCAGCAGGGTGTTTGTGCCAGCAGCACCAATAGGTAGGCAGGAAGGGTGCATGCCCACTGCCTGTGCCCTGGGAAGCTGAGGCAGCATCAGGCAGGGCTGCAGTGGCATTTTTTAATGACAGCCTCACCGGAAGAAGGAAAAGGGATGATGGGGAGTTGTAGCCAGAGCAATCAGGGTGGAGGACATCAGGGTGCTTGGAGGAAGCCAGGTCCTGCAGCCCTGTGCAGGCTTTTGCCAAACCAGGGACGCCAGAGAGCTTTCCATGGCATGCAAGTGCACTGTGGCCTTGTCAGGAAGCAGAGGGGCCCATGAATTACGAGCACTGTCTCCCAAGGCCACCATATTTCTGCCTAGCACAGCTCCAGAGGATGCAGGAGGCTTCTTTCCAGCTTCCTGTTGTTTACACAGCTCACCAGTGTGTTTGCCCCGCCAAATGCTCTGCCCAACACTGCCAGCACACACCTTTGCCACTGTTCCTGGGCCTTCAGCTCTCCTCTGCTTCCCTGTCACTCTAAGCCTCTCCCTCCCATCCCAACCCACATTTTTGGGCAGACCCTCCCATCTTCCACCCCAACCTGCATTTCAAAAGCATGCTGCAGGCTGCAGCATCCCAGATCTCTGACAGATTTGGGCATTTCTCCCCATCTGTCTGTCTCAGCCTGAAGAGGTACCATCATTCCCCTGTGAGACACCTGCTGCACCTCTACTTGGGATGTCTCCCTCCTGGCTTTTGTTGAGTCAGGGGCAGCAGGAGCACCCCTGGGTGCTGCGCCCTTGGGTGTTGCACCATCTGTTCTCCAGGCCAGCACCAGCCAGTCAGTGACACCCCTGACTCTCAGTCCCAGCAGGGCTTTAAGGCTTTGGTGCTGAGCAAAATGACACCAAGATTTGCCCTAGGCACATGTGAATTGACTTCACCCCTGCCTTTCTCCCTTAGCAAGGAAAGATGAAGCTCCAGGCCTGGGGGTGAAGACACTTCTTGGGACACCTGTATCTGTTCCCTGCCTCAATTTTCACACCCACAAATTTTTGCCTCACTAGTGGTTGCAAGGCACCCTTATAAAGCACATCAGAATTGTGTAACTGAAAGACCCAGGAAATTTTGCAGCATTATAGTTTTGCAGGACAGGGCCATCAGTTCTCTGACACAAGGCTGCTTTTACTGCCTTTTTCTCAGCTGACCTTCTCTCTGTCTCTCTTCTCTTTCTCCTGCTCGTCCCTGGCTGCTGGATTAGCAATAGCAGGCACCGGGCAGCAAGGCGCCATCAGCGGGACCGGATGCCCGAGTGCAAGGACTGGAAAGATGTGTCACAGCAGGATGCCGTGAACCCCATCGAGAGCATTGACACCTGGGTGGAGTTCGTGGAGGGGCGGAACAAGGTGAGGCTGTGTTCCAAGCCCATCCTGGGACAGGGAGCTGGAGATGGGCATGGGACTCCTTTGCAATCAGCCAGGAAAAGTGGCCTGGAAAAGAGCCTGGCAGAGACAGATTTGGGGAGGGCTTCACACCTCTGCTTCTAAAGTAAACCATCAGCGGCCGTTCCCAGCCCTGGGGCTCCGCAGTACCAGGCAGCCCCAGGGCGAGGGAGAGCTGTCATCTTTGAGAAATTACCCCATGTCCAGAGAGGCTCCCACTGGGGCTGGCTGCACAGGAGGGATTTCATGGATTGCTTTTGAACTCAGGGCATCCAGCTAGGGAAGGCATGGGGAAGAGGTGCCATGGGAGCTCCCATGGTCATTTCTGAGCATTTTGCACGAGCTGTTCTATAAGAACCAAACCCTGCAGAGCACCCTGGTCAGGAGAGCAAGAGTGACAAACTGTCCAGGAAATCTCTGGCCTTGGGAAGGTGCATGTGTCTGGTGGGGCATTTCATCTAGCTGTCCTCATCCTTGTGGGGTGAGGGTGGCTTGGAGAAGCTGGCGTCCATCCTCTTGCTAAAGCTTCATGAGTGGGAGCAATGCGTACCCCACAGAGCCACTTCTCCATCACAGCATTTCCTCTCTGGAAGGAACATCTCTCCCTCGCTGCAGTGTGTGACCTGCTCGCTGCCTGTTTCTTTCCGTCTCCCTGGTAGCCACGAGTGTCAGGTCTGCGCCATGACGGGGTTCCTGTCCCCACTGGTGTCAGGCACCAGCCTCTCACAGAGGGCTGCAGAACAAACAAATGGGCCCCTGTTTCCGAAAGTCACTTCCTGTTTTCCTACACACCTCTAAAGGCACTTCCCGTCCCCTGGCCTGGCCGGGAGTTCATCACTCTGCCAAAAGGGTGGCAAGAGCAGATGCTTCTCTTCCCAGAGCAGCTGAAGAGAGAGTGAGGGGTTGATGTTCCCCAGGGATGCAAGCAGGGGTGGTGGGAGCTCCTGGGTGAGAAGGCCTTGTGTCCCACTACAGATGTGACACTTCTACTGGTCCTTTTTGATCCTTCCCTATTTTTCCCCATTTTCTTCTTCCTATTCCTCATCCTTCTCATTCCATCTATTTGCTTGTGACTGTCCTGGAGCTTCAACTTAGATTGTGCATCCCGTAGATGTGCAAGAGCTCTGGGAGAAAAGAGCTTTTCCATTTACAGTGGGATGCTATATCCTCGAGTCTGCTTTCTCTCTCTCTCCTTGTCCTTTCTGCCTGTCTTCTCTCACCATCCATCTGTAAAGGCCAGAACAAGCCACAGGATGCACAGTGCACAGCCATGCACTGCAGGCAGCAGGATGATGTCAGATCAAGAAACCCCAACTCAATCATAACACTGCAGATTAGAAGGAAAATCCCCAAGAAACAGGAAAGGCAGCAACAAAAGTGCCAGCAATAGGGTCACTTTGGCTGTATGAATAACCCCAAGAAACGGAAAAGGCAATGCATAGAAGTACCAGTAATAAAGTCACTTTGGCTGTGTTGAGTATGCACTGAATGAATGACTGTTCCTTCTGGTTAACACAACCTAATACATTGCCCCTCAGAAAGGAAATGCTTCCCGAGGCCTATGGGATGAATACTAAAGGCAAAGAAGTTTCCCTGTAGGAACATGTTAATTTTGCATTTTAAACACTCTCTCATTAGAGGGATTTCTGCATGTGGTTAACTTGTCGTTTAAACTGGAGCCTCAAACTGCGAGTCTCCTCTAAGGGGAGTGCTTGTAACACATTTGGTAGCTCACACATGCAGTGTGAGCCAAGAGGAGGAGGAGAGCAGCCTTATTCCCCAGCTGCTTTTCCTGGTTTATTTGGAGGCAGCATCCCCTGGGTCTGTGCTCCCAGGATGGCAGCCTGGCTGTTTGCCCAATCTTAATCATGTCTCGCTGGAAGGAGAGACAAGGAAGCTTTTAGGACCATGTCTATGTACACTTGGAATTCAAAGGGAGAAGATGACAGCTCTTCCTGAAGGGATGAGAGCTGGGATGTTTTCACAGGTTCGATTTCTCCTTATGGATAAAAGGAGTGCTTGCAGGTCTGTAAGCACCTGTAAATTCCACTGAACCCTGTGGGACACTAAGTAGTCACTTAACTGCAGAGGGCTCTGGGAATCAAAGCCCTGGTGTCCTTTCCCTTTCTTCCCACTGTTATAAATAAAGCTTGGCAAGATCTTAGCCATCCCCGCAGCCCTGCATCATGTTACTGTCCCCCTTGCTGAGCACTGTCCCCATTGTGACCTGAGGAGCTTAGCAAGAAGTTTGCTTCCATGGAGAGGCATCTATGCTGACTGGGCTCCATGAAAAGAAGCAGAGATTGGGAATAAAATCATGTTGCTGTCGCTAGAGTTAACAGATAAAGCTTGAAATGCACAAAGGGCTGTAGAATAAGGGGCTATTTTTGCATAACACTTTCCCAGGTACAGCTGTTGGGAACTTTGCTATCTGCCAGAGAGCAGCAGAGATCCTACTTCTCTTCCCTGTTGCTATTCCTAACTCCTCCTTATGTTCTCTTCCCCCATCAGACAGTCAGCAAACTGGCCATCCAGGAGGCCAATGTCTCAGCCATGTACAAGTGTATTGCCTCTAATAAAGTGGGTCGAGACGAGCGGCTGATCTACTTCTATGTGACTAGTGAGTACTGTAAAATCGCCCCCATCCTGCATCAGCCAAGCTCTCTGCTTGAAATAGGCAGGTCCTTAGAGCAGCCAGATCCTGCCATTCACAGTTAGGATCTTCAACAGTGACAGCTGGAAAAGCCAGCAGAAAAGCAGGGCTAACCCAGAGCTCTGCTGTGTGGCAAATGCCTGAAGCCTTGGCAGCAGATAGCACAGGCACGGTTTGGCAGGCAGACCTGGGAATGAGCCAGCGCTGCCTGTGCCTAGGTCCTGAAGCAGCCCTGGCAGGTCCTGGGCAGGTCTTGGGCTGGGGACATCCCGCTGGCTCGGGCCCAGGCAGCTCCCTGGGCTGGGGATGTGTCTGGTCCAAGAGCATCCTCTAGTGGCACCGCCCGACCCTATCCCAGGCCAGGTCCCGCTGGCCCCAGCCCCGGCAGTGATCCCACGGGATTTTGGTGGTGGGAGGAAGTTGAGAAACCAGAGCCCAGCGGTGCGGGCTGGAGTCATGGCCCGTAGAGGACTGTATGAGTCTCCTGCCAGTGGTACCCCGTCCTGGCAGGAGCCTGTCCCTGTCTGCTGGGACACAGAGCCCAGCAAGGGCACAGCAAAAGCTTATCTTATGGAATAAGAATTCCACAATAAAATTCCCAGTCTAGAAGCCTGGGCTCCTGGCCCTTGTGGTAGTACCTGTTCTGTCAGGGCCACCAGCTGTTGTGAAGCCAGATGAACATCTTCAGTCACTGCTTAAGTAATACTCTCTGTGTTGTCCAGGCTGCTGTATCACTGCCTGCACATGTAAAAGTGAGCATGTATGCAAACCAGAATGCTGCAGCTGAGCTGGGAGCAGTAACAGCCTAATTCAGACCTCCCTGGCTTGTTTCATTTTGACCCCATATTAATTTGACCCTGGGACTTGAGCCTATCCTGTAGCACTCACTGGGCTTAAGCTATGGTTGCCAGAAGTTTGCATGTCACAGTTCTGGTCTACAGTGGTTTCCTTCACCCTGGGTAAGGACAGGTGGATCTCAGAGAGCTGAGCCCAAGGAGACAATTTCATTGTGTCTGGCAGCTTAGCCATGAAAACTCATTCACGTGTTCATTTCCCTCCTGAAAGCCATTCCAGACGGGTTTGAGATTGAGTCCCAGCCCTCAGAAGAGCCCATAGAAGGTCAGAACCTACAGCTGAGCTGCAATGCAGACAACTACACCTATGAGAACCTGCAGTGGTATCGGCTGAACCTCTCCAAGCTCCACGATGAGGAGGGCAACCCCCTCGTGCTGGACTGTAAGAACGTCCACCACTATGCCACCAAGATGCAGGGGGATCTGCGCTTCCAGCCCGACTCCAGCTATGCGACCTTGCTGCTCACCATCCCAAACATCTCCCTGGATGAGGAGGGAGATTACGTGTGTGAGGTGCAGAACAGGAAGACTCGGGAGAAACACTGCCACAAGAAATACATCTCTGTGCAGGGTGAGGGTCCACAGGGCTGGCGGGAGTGACAGAGGAGAGCTGGTGCTCTTGCTGCCATTAGCTTCCCAGTCCATCCCCAGGGGAAGCCACACAAGCAAGCTAAACTCAAGGTGGCAAAGGCAGGGCACCTGGGTTCTCAAGGCACCCTTCAGCAAGGGTCAGAGACCCAAAGCCCCCCAGGAACACAGATATTCTTTTGATCAATCAGTATCCCATTTTCCCCTCCTCCTCTTTGTGCTGCTCCTCCAGCCCTGGAGATCCCCCGCCTCAAGCAGAACCTGACAGACATTTGGGTGAACGTCAGTGACTCCATAGAGATGCGCTGTAAAGTGGACGGCAGCCACGTTCCTGAAATCAGCTGGTACAAAGATGAGAAACTGGTGGAAGAAGTGTCAGGTACAGTGGGCTGGGGGTGGATCACAGGCAGGGCATTATGTCCAGCAGCTGGAGAGCTGAACACTGCTGGGTTCTAGGAGTTGCTGTGCCCAGATAAAGGCACCCATTCTCTGAATCAGCCAAACCCTGGTTTTAATCACATTCTGTCCTAATTTGATGCAGTCTCACTGGCCAAGTCTATGACCTAGGGCCTGGCTCAACACTGTCTGTCACATTCAGCTGGACAGCAGGGAGAGAGAAACCATTCATGTTCTTACTCTCAGCCCAGTACCTGGCATCTCTAATTATGCAGGGACCAACTCAGATCTCATGGAAGGAACATGCAAAGGATCCAGGCAGACTGTAGAGGGAAAGGAACAGGTTCTGAAGTTGAAGCAGAACTTGACACCAGCTGGATTGCCTGGGCATTGTCCCTATTCAGCATGTTCAGTGGGGGATTTGTACCCTCCATACACTGCCTGGGGAAGGCCCCTCCAGGGTATTTCTGGAGCCATCAAGAGAAAAGCCTCTACCAGCTGGTGCGATGTCATTCTGCCATCAAAAATGAATCAGCCAAAAAATGCAAGCCTTATTTTGAGCCTGAGTCCAGTATACTAATCTTCCCTCCCTGTGAGTGACCACCACAACCTTCTGTGCCTTACAGGGATTGACCTGGCGGACTTCAACCAGAGGCTGAGCATTCAGAGGGTGAGGGAGGAGGATGCTGGGCTCTACCTGTGCAGCGTCTGCAATGCTAAGGGCTGTGTGAACTCCTCAGCCAGCGTCTCTGTGGAAGGTACCAGCAGCCACAACACCCCTGGGGATGTGAAGGGGTGGAAGAGGAGTGGTGGTCAAGGTCCCATGTCTCTTCTCTGTGACAGTGGGAGGCAGTGAAAGCCCCTTGGCCTTGCTGGTTACATGATGCTCTCACAGGAGAATCTGTAGCCCAGAGCATGTTTAGCTCAGGCAAACATGTCTCCAGTTACCCCACATCCTGATGCAGGCCATAAGGAATAGCTGAGTTAGGGCATGGAATGCAAATCCCTGAAGCTATGATTTCCCATCCATCCCACAGGCTCTGATGACAGGACCAACGTGGAGATTGTCATCCTGATTGGAACTGGAGTTATTGCTGTTTTCTTCTGGATCCTACTTATTCTTATCTTCTGCAACATCAAAAGGGTACGTGACTGTCTTTGCTTCAGGCAGGGGGGATGGCATAGCAGGGCTTCGGGCAGCACCAGTGCTGTGATGTGGGGCTGCATGACAGCACCTGCTAAAAGGAGGTCATTGAGTGATGCTTCAAATGTTCTCACTGTCAAGGACAGCATAAGGGCTGTGGTAAAGGAGGTGACTGGAAAAGGCCTTTGCCTGAGGTGGTAGCAGATCAAGGCAGGCAAAGAATCCAAATCCCATTTGGGAGTCAGCACCCAGGGCAGGGAGGGCACCTCCTCACCCTTTGTGTTGGCTGGTTCCTGCAGCCGGCCCATGCAGACATCAAGACAGGCTACCTCTCCATCATCATGGACCCTGGCGAGGTGCCTTTGGAGGAGCAGTGCGAGTACCTGCCCTACGATTCCAGCAAGTGGGAGTTCCCACGAGACCGCCTGCGCTTAGGTGAGCCAGACCCTGTTCCACCACTGCACACTGCAGCTGGGGCTTCCCACCAGCCCTACAAACCCACTCTGTGAGTTTCTTAACACACCTCTGTGTGTTTAATGCTTTCTCTCTGTCTCAGGCTTCCTATCTTCTTTCCCAGGCTGATCCTAAAGCCCAATTGTGCCTGGGAAATCTCTTTAGGTCTGACTGTAGACAGGTCTGAGGCAACTGTAAGCCCAGACCTCCTCAGTGTATCCACACAGGTATTACTGAAAACAGAAGGCCTCTGGGCGTACTTTAAAACACATCCCCATATTTTCCAAGTGGGAGTCTGGACAGAACAGCCTAGTTCACAGCAGGTACCCTGAGTTCAGGGCCAGGATTGCATCCATTATTTTCTCATGCTGAGACACCTACCTGCAGCCTCTTCCCTCTGTCTGGCAGAGTTTAAAGGGCAGCAGACTACCTTTGAGGCACAGAGCAGTGACATTAGTCCTGGCTGCCGTGCTGCAAGGGGTCGTTTACCTTTCCCACACACAACAACTTGTTGCTTGAGGGCAACAAACAGCCCCTCACTTCTTCATGGCCATTTCCTTCCTCTGCTTTGTCCATGCCAGCTCTGTCTCAGTTCCTCCCATCGTTCTTTCCCTTATTCTCACCGACACAGCAAGCAGCCACCTGAAAGGGCACATGTTCCACTCCTTCCTTTTCCTTTATGATGTTTTTTCTTTCTTCTTCCCATGGTTTCCTGTTGGGATTTTTGTTTTCCTTCATTCTATTCTGCCTGTTCTGCATCTGCCTTTCTTCACACTGACTCTCCTTGTCCATAGGTAAAGTCCTGGGTCATGGTGCCTTTGGGAAGGTGGTGGAAGCATCAGCATTTGGGATCAATAAAAGTAACAGCTGTGAGACTGTAGCAGTCAAAATGCTGAAAGGTATGTGAACAGTGAAGCAAAACATGCAATGTGTGTAGACAGTAACTAATGAGGCACCTGCCAGGGAACATTCACCCTGTAAATGCCTGTCTTTTAATTAATGGCTTCTTGGCCGCAACACAGTTGGTCCTCTTGGCCCCATTCAGCTGCACTGGGAGGCTGAAGTGGCAGAACAGACAGCAGGGATTTGGGGAACTCTGCTTTCAAGGAAATTTAGCTATCTGCAAAGGCAAAGAACAAAATCTGTCTCAAAGGACGAACAGGAATCCAGAGCCCCTCTTTGGCAGGTCACCGAAGGAAGTGTTGCTCCGAATTGCCTTCTTCCAAACGTGCCTGTATTTTGTGTTTATGGGCCATATCCAGAGCTGGGTAAGGAAGCAGGTTGCAGCTCTCATCCAGCTCTGAGGGCTCAATTGGCTTTGCACCCAAAGCCTGGTGTATCCAGAGTGAGATTTTAAGCTTTTATAGACATGCTTTCAAACAGGCATCCAAAACATTATTCTGTAATTTGGCATCAAACAAAACATTGAGGCAGTCTGTGGCCAGAAGTAGCCTGTACATGGAAATTGAGTCATGGCTCATCTGAGCAGTGTTTACTGCTGCAAGTGTACAGATGATCTGCACAGTAGAGGGAAGCCCGGTGGGCAAGGCTGCCTTACTGTCCTTTGAAGCAAGGCCCTCACCTGGCCCATCAGCTGCAGCTCAAGAGGATGCTTCTGTCTCAAAGGCTAAATTTACAAACTTTCCAGTAAGACAAAATGCATATGGGGAAGCTGAGAAGTATGAAAAAGGCGGACAAAACTAGAGAACATGCTCTCGGGGTAAAGAGAGGGTCAAGAATTGATACGAATTGGACACTTGAGAGAAGATGCAGTACAGAGAGATGGCAGGAGCATGACACTGTGTTAGGAATCATCAAAAGATATCTGGGTTTGAGTTAAGATAGCTCCTATCTTCAATTGTGATAAAAAGAATTGTATGTCTTTTGTTCCTAATTTTCTTTCAAATTGTTTCATGGCTTGTTATCTCTGTTTGGAGGCCAAAAGGGCAGAGATTCAAACGGGTGCATCCCTGTGAAAGTCTCAAGTGATCTTTTTCACTGCACAACTATCATAAAGAAAAACCTGTTGGGCACAGATTGTGTTGTCCTTTGTTCTGAGTCCCAGCACTTGCACAGAGCACCCTATGTGTTACAGCAGGGATCCTGGGATCTCCAGACAAGGCTCAACATTTCATGTGGGAACATGCAATAACAAAATGTACCAAGGCTTTGAGGTCACAGCCTCCTCAGCAAGACTCACATTAACATGCTGCTAAGAGAAGGGTGGTGAGGGGGAGTGAAAAACTGTGAGGAGGTGTCATGACATGGTCTGTGTGTTTCCAGAGGGAGCTACTGCGAGCGAGCACAAGGCACTGATGTCAGAACTGAAGATCCTCATTCACATCGGGAATCACCTCAACGTGGTGAATTTGCTGGGTGCCTGTACCAAACCCAATGGTAAATATCCCAGGGCAGCAGTCTGTGCCTGCTCCCAAAAATCAGAACTTGTCCCCTGTGTCTTTTTGCTGTCCACATGTCTGATCACAGGGACATGTGGGGAAGTTATTAGTGTACTTGAGTACTTAGACCAGATGTCACAGCTCACCAGGGCTGCACATAACACAAGTTATGGCAAATTCTGACCAGCTCAAGCCCTTACCTCTTGCACTAACCTTTGGTCTCTTCTCACCAGGTCCACTCATGGTAATTGTTGAGTTCTGCAAGTATGGAAACCTCTCCAACTACCTGCGGACCAAGCGGGAAGGATTCAGCCCTTACAGGGTGAGTAGCTTCCTTTTCCCCTAGGGACCTGTCCCATGACTAGGGAGGAAGACGTGCAGCCTAATACATGATCTGACAAGGTGACAAAGATACCTTCTGTCCTTCTTTCTGCAATGGTAGATGCTTCCAGACCAGAATTACAGTTTAAGAGCAGGAAGGGACTGTGCAACTCATGGTTGCAGAGGTTACACTGTATGTTGCCTGCTGAGGGTTTTGGTTTGGTCCCTTGCCAGGAGAAGTCTCCCAGGCTGCGTATTCAGGTGCAGTCCATCGTGGAGGCAGTGAGGGCAGACAGGAGGAGCCGCTCTGGGACCAGCGACAGTGCCATTTTCCACCGCTTCCTGATGCACAAGAGCCGCACAGCGCAGCCCATCCAGGAAGGTAACACTCCAGCCTTGGCAGCAGCTCCTCACCTGCACCACCAAAACTATGCCAGATTTGGCTAGCTTGGGGAATGGGTAGGGAAAATCACTGGGGAGCTGAGACCCAGCCTTGGAGCTGATGACTGTTGCATGGCAATTCCCTGAACAGGGCTGTTATATAATCTGTTGTCTCTTGTAATAGACACCAGAAACCCAGAAGGGAGAATTAAATCCCTTTGGGTATTTTAGCCTGAAGAAAGGAGAACTGAGGGGATCTTGGTGAATCCTCCCTAGGATGGAAATGATGAGCTGACCTTCAAAGCCCCTTCTGGTCCTGTTCCCCACAACTCCATCTCACTGACCTGCTGGAGGCTGGACTCATTCTCCTCACACTTGAGCAGGTTCCTGCCTTGTGCCTTCTGCCACCTAAGCAGAAAAGCTTAGAGGAGAGTGGATTACTCCAGTTAGGACTGAGAACTAACTGTATTTCACTGAAGAACTGGCTGTATCCTGCAGTCCCAGAGAGAAGCAAAGAGAACAACAGATTGTCTAATCATTTTCTTTTACTTCTGGACAGTGGATGACTTGTGGCAAAGTCCCTTGACAATGGAAGACCTCATCTGCTACAGCTTCCAGGTAGCACGCGGCATGGAATTCCTGGCATCCCGAAAGGTGAGTTCAGCTTTCCTTTGCTCACCTGACCTTTTGTGCATGCCTGATGAAAGAGCCTGACTACAGCCACCTTTCAGGTGACACACAGAGAGATTCAGTGATCTGTCTCACACTTCTCAGGAAATATGATATAGTTGTGGATACATAAAGCTGGGAAATTGGTTCTCTTTCATTTCAACCTCTCCTTAACCATCCTTTTTTGAAATTTTTATCTTTAGCTTCTTCCCATTTCCACCATTCCCCTATTACAGCTCAAGCTTATGGGGGAAGGGAGGTGCTGTACACTTTCTGATTGTGGTTCCTGTCCCTCTTATTTTGCCCCTTCCTCTTTGTGTGCCCTCAGTGCATCCACAGAGACCTGGCAGCTCGCAATATCCTGCTGTCAGAAAACAACGTGGTAAAGATCTGTGACTTCGGCTTGGCCCGGGACATCTACAAGGACCCCGACTATGTCAGGAAAGGCAGTGTGAGTGCCATTTCTCAAACCCTTTACAGACTAGGCCCCCTTGATGAAAAGATGAAAAAGCAGGAGTGGAATTACTTGCATGGCTGGGACCAGAAGCCACTGCACCAATGACTCATGTCCAGCCCTCCTCCACCAGCAGATCTCTGTCTCCTTCCTTCTGCCCCTCAGCCTGTCATTAACTAACTCTTCCTTATATTCTTTCATCCCCCTTTCAGTGTCTCCATCCCTCTCTCTGACGTAACCAAACCTCCATTCCTCCATGGAGAGAGAAGCAGGGCTATCAGATCTGAATTCCTTTCATCCATTTCATCCCTTTGCTACAAGAAGGGCTGTCTTGGGACATGTTCCCGACTGAACATTTGTGTCTTGCCTCTCCCTCCTGCAGGCCCGTCTCCCACTGAAGTGGATGGCTCCAGAAAGCATCTTCGACAAGGTCTACACTACCCAGAGTGATGTCTGGTCTTTTGGGGTCCTTCTCTGGGAAATCTTCTCACTAGGTGAGTGCTAATGAGAGTCTCATGCTGCTGAGGGAGACATCTCTACCCACGCAGCAGTTTGTGGGTGAGTCTGTGCAGGACAGACATTCTGAAGCACATCTAAGGACTGATGGGAAGCAACACTGATGTAGGCAAAAAAATATGGAGGCAATATTCACCCATGAACAGAGTGAGAGGGACACAGGCATGCAAGAGGTGGCCTCCAGTTCACTGAGGCAGAGAAGCCTGACGCAAGCACCAAGGATTGGGTTGTGTATGAGAAGTGACCACATCTCTCAGTGTTCTGGGATGAAGGGCAGTCTCAAGAGGGCAGTCTCAAAATGACTGGTTTCTGATGGCACATTTAATTTTCCCACCCTTCTCTGAACCTTCTTTAGGGGCATCTCCATATCCTGGAGTCCAGATCAATGAGGAGTTCTGCCAGAGGCTCAAAGACGGTACCAGGATGAGAGCCCCAGAGTATGCCACAGCAGAAATGTGAGTCAGAAACCTCAAGGATTCCAGCACTGGTCAAAGCAGAGGCCTCTGTGGGAGGGCAGAAACCTACCAGATCCCAGAATAGAGCAGGACAGGCCCCTCTGTGGGATGCAGACCTTTCAGCCAGGGTAGGGGATGAGGCAACACATCCTTCACTCGAGGCAACTGCCTGGAGAGCAAGGCAGATGGGTTCTGATCAGAAGTCCCTAGGTATCCTTGCATGCCTGTGATGGGATGGGTCTGTGTCTGTAAGTGAGCCCTGTGCTTTCCTGCTCTGAAGGGTATCAGAGGAGTCTGAATTAGCTCCTTGTTCCCTGTTATAGTAAGTGCATAACAAACCAACACCCTGCCAATAAGTCCACCTGACCAGTTCCTTCCCACTGCAGGAACTGGCTGTCCCAGTGGGCACCATGTGGGTGGGAGCTGTGGAGTGGGGCAGGAGGGCGTTTCTGTGACATAAAACCAGCATCTCTTCTTGGCAGCTACCGTATAATGCTGAGCTGCTGGCACGGTGATCCCAAGGAGAGACCAACTTTCTCTGACCTTGTGGAGATACTGGGGAACCTTCTTCAGGAAAACGTCCAGCAGGTGAAAACCTCTCTGTGTCCCTGCTCTGCTCCAGACAGCTCTTTCTTCTGCCATCACCAGCTCCCTCACTGTGCTCTCAGCTGTCTCCACGGTCAATGCAATACCTTTGTATAGGCCAACCAATAACACAGATTCCTGGGTCAGAAGTCTGTTTCCCAGAGCTGTTGGAGAACTCATTTCTTCAACAGCCTTTTAGCTGCATCCTCATAAAACTCTGCTCCTTGCAGGCAGAAGCCCTCTCAGTCGTCATTCTAGTACTTCCAGCCTAATCCCCAGACGATAATTTTAAATTCTTCAGCTGAGTCAAGGCTCTGGTACTTCTGCCTCCCACATGCCTGCATAATGAAAAACAGGACTTGACCAGGGTTTCTGAAACTCTGTCCTCAGATTGAAATGTCAGGGCCATATGAAGCAAACAACTGTTACATTATGGCAGTCAGTAATATAGCTTTCTTTGAATGTATTACTAATCACTTCCATGTGGAAACTCACCAGGACATTTTAACTGTGATGAGCGTGCAGCTCTGATTTTAACTTTTTCTTGATGTTCCCTTTCAGAAAATGATAGCTAAATGCTTGAGTACTGTGTCATCCTGACATTCCTGACTTTAACCTTTCAGCATTAGTTCCCAGCACAGGCATGACTAAGCTGCAACAACATTGCCCTGGAGCACAATACTCTGTCCATGTAAACTGGAGAACTACAGGATTAGGTTGTTTTCCTGCTCACGCACACCTCCATGCATCACTCACAGCTACTTAACACAAAGGTCACAGGAATCTCCAGCCAGATATTTTGTCTCAGAGAAATAATATTCATAAACCAGAAATTTTCCTTCCCAGCTCTGACAGCTTCTGCTTGTGGAGCCTTTTCTTGTGGGAAAGTCCTCCCCTTCTTGTAAGGCCACTTACTGTTCTTCCTACCAGGAAGGGAAAGATTACATCCCGCTGAACGACTCTCACAGCTCAGAAGATGATGGTTTCTCCCAGGTGCCTTCCTCTGCCCAGCAAAACTCAGATGAAGAGGACTTTGACATGAGGATACGCTGCCACAGCCTAGCAGCAAGGTGAATCCCCTTCGAAAAGGGCAGAGAGAGCCCAGCAGGCAGCCAGTAGCCTGACCTGTAAGAGAGCCTGAGGGATATGGGGAGAACCCAGATGTTCAAAAAATCCCAGGTGATAAGGTGTAATCCAAGCATTTAAGCCATAGCATCTTGCTTATAAAAGCAAAATTACTTTATTTTGCTGATGAGGAAGCTGATTTGTAAGCCTATGACATTCCTTCTTTTCCTCCAGCTATGCTGCCAGCAGATCACGTAAGGACCTTCATCCTATCTGTTCATAACTGACCCAAACAATTAGTCCCAGGCCTCTCCTCCCTGGTGATCTATGATAATGTGATGCCTGGGATCTATATGACATTTTCTGCTTATCCCGAGTGGAGAGGTCATTGGGGCCTGATTCAGTCAGGAAATCTGGGTGTTCCCTACTGCAGAAGTATGGGGTTATGAGGCCTAAGGTGACCCCATTACCCTCTCCAAATCCACCATTTGGGTCATCCTCCTCCCTGCATAGTTTAGTTGCACAGTGAGGAGGTTGAGTTCAGGTCCTGTTCATTCAGGACATTGATTCTTGCCTTTACTGAATGCAGTATGCTTCTGTTGGCAGATACTACAACTGTGTCTCGTTCCCTGGTTGTTTGACGGGAGGAAATCAGATCAGGTGTCCATCCAGGATAAAGACATTTGAAGAGTTTCCCATGACACACACAATGTACAAGGCACACCCGGTGAGTAGCATCTGAGTGGATTTGAGCGGGGGGCATCTCTATTCTGACACCTTTACCGTTAAGACTGTGGAAGGAATATCACTCCTATCTTATGTCAGTCTGTGTCATTCCTGTTCAGTCCATCCAGTCATTTCTTCATCTGGCACACAGGGGTTTCTCTCCAGCACAGTTCACACTGCCTTAGTGGGAAACAGGGAGGTTAGATATGCAAACGGGGGGACTATAAAGGACCTCAGAGAAGAGCCTGCTCTTCACCCTTCTCAAATCTGTGAACACAGCCTGGTTAAGCACACTGAAATTCTGCCAGGACTAGGTACACGAAGAGTGCTTATCTGCATCTCCTGTATCTTGACCCACATGGCAGTGTGCAGTAGGGACCCTCCGGGTCTCTCTGAATTGGACTGGTACTGATATCTCCTCTAGCGGCAAAACTGAAGTGATACCTTTTGTCTCGGAGGAAAATATCACCTCTCACAGATTTGATGGTAATATATTTTCCAGCCAGGGAGCACTCTTTTTTCATTCCCCAAAAGTGGAACTGAACTAAGCAAACAAATCTTACCTTTTTATGTGCTGCTTTTAAGAAGGTACATAAGAAAATCAGATTCAGCAAAACCATGGAGCATGCTGGTAAAGTGCTCCTACCCCTTCTTCCCCATCACACATACACACGATCTTGTCTCCTGAATGATTTCTCCTCCCTTCCCACTCTGATCAGTCGACAGGGATGTTGCTGATAACTCCTGTTGCTTCCTTCCAGGACAATCAGACAGACAGTGGGATGGTTCTGGCATCTGAGGAATTTGAGAGGATAGAAAACCGACACAGGAAAGAAGGTGGATTCAGGTACTCCTTAAGTCGAGCCACTGAGGCCTCCCTGCTGCCAAATGCAGTGAGACCAGGAGGCAGCTCCTGGTATCTCCCCATAGGCTGCACTGCTTGGAGCTCTCAGCTGTGGGCCCTGAGCCAGATAAGTCCACACACTCCTTAACGAGAGGCAAAACACAGGAAGAACAGACAAGCCTGCTGTTTTCTAGGGTTTAAAAATATAAACTGTGCCCATCAATGAGAACGTGCCTGTTCAGATAATGAGGCACAGTGGAGTGGTGGTGTTAATGAGACTGGTAATGCTTATTGACATTTTCTGGTGAAATGTATCAGAGTTTGTTCAAGCAGTGGCAGATGGAATGGGCAGAAACTGTGTCTGCTACCTTCATCCCACAGCCCTGACCCATGGGGTACAGGGCCCTGATGTGGTGATGCAAGGATGGAACAGGCCTTAGGAATTCCCACATGCTGACATGGAATCTGGCAGGTTGAGCTGGCACTCTCAGAGCTGAGGATGTTATGGATGGTTATGTCCTTGCCCTGGGCATTGAAACTGGATCAGAACCTGAGCAGCTCATCTCTGCCAGAGCAGGCTGAAACCTTGTCTCTGTGACAGTGTGTTGAGCAAGCCACATCACCTCATATGTAGACATGGCCAGTCCCAAGCCTCTTCCTCACCTCCTCTGGCTCCCAACATCAGATTGGACTGGTCATTGTCTTTTCTCTTAGCCATAGCTCTGTGGGCTTTCTGCTCTTGTATCAAACTGTCTCCTGCTTCTTGTCCTTGTCCTCTTTTCCCTAAGGCATGTTCCTGTTGTCTCCTACACTTGGTGTCCCGTCTCCTGGAAAACACTACTCTTAAACCTCACCTTGAATGCGTCCCTGCACTTGCTCTTGAGATTTCTTGCCAGACACCTGGTATTGGCATGCACTGAGATGGGCCAGATGATTTCCTCCCACATCTTCTTCATCATCTTTGTTTCCTTTCCCCCATCCTGGCAGTTGGTTTGTATCAATTTCTGTTATTCCTGCCAGGTCTAGAAGCAATTGAGGCAACGTCTCTTGTCTCTCCCTATTCATTGGGGTCCCAACCCTTCCCTGTATCTAGAAGGTATCCCAAAGGTATCTAGAAGAGCTGAAGTAAGTGTACCAAGTTATGTGTAGACTTGTCACAAAACATACAGGCTGTGCTTAGATTTAGAGCAAGGCCTGGTTTTGTGCTTTGAAATGGAGGTGCAAGTCCATTCCCGATCCTCTCTCAAACACGTGCATTAGAAGATGAGATTTCCTGAAGCTGGGATTCCTCTAAGCAGGACAGAGGCTTTCTAGGAGTGCCAAGGTTAATTCTCTGTATCTATCTCCCTCACAGCAGTAAAGGGCCCAGTCGAACCGTGGAGCTGTCAGGGGAACAGTCGGACCTGCGGGGCAGATGTCGGCCGTCGTATGGGTCCCAAGTCGGAGGCCAGACTTTTTACAACAGTGAATACGGGGAGCTGTCGGAACACTCTGAGGATGGCAGCTGCACCCCGCCTGGAGAGGGGGCCAGTCCCCCCACTCTCCACATTTCCTTCTTCTCCGAGCAGTACTAATGGCACCAGGCCCTGGAGGCGACTGCCAAGGCATCCCACTCACACTCCAGGCACGTCATCAGGGTCAGTCAGAGCTTCTCCTTCAACCTATGCCCAAACCCAACAGGGAACCTACCCCAAACAGGCGGGGAACACTGATGTCCTTGGAACCGCAGCATGAACCATGCAGCACCTCCAGCTGCAGCTTCCCCGTGCCGTGACTGGAGAGAGCACCTCACTGATTCCTCATGTTTCTTTTATTCCTGCACCTCAGACAGATGCATTCTGCCGGAGAGTGTGTGCCTGTGTTCAACACTATGGCACCTTCTGCCTAACATCCAGCCTCCGCTCAGATCAGCTTCCCATTCAGAAAGCCCATTTCAGGTCAGATATAAATAGATCTGCCTTAGTCTCAAGTTTCTTCCTGGTGTGCAGCCTGAATGTTTTTCCTTGGATTCCTTCCTCCTCCCCTCATCATGATGTCAGCTGCTGAGCTGTGGAGCAGAATCAAAGGAAAAAAATCCCTAGTGGTATCAGCAGCAAGCGCAGGACATTTTAAAGAGGTGTACGGAGAGATCCTGAGGGATCTTTGTAAATGTTCACGCATGCTGCTCATCCTGAGTAGGTGCCAGTCTCTCCATCTCCTCTGCAAGAAACACCCACACCTCTCTCATCTCTGCTGGGGGGAAGCCTACCAATCTGCCTTATCACTAGGATTATTTCAGCCATCTCAACACAGCTAGTGCTGCGTAGGTCATCAGCTGATGGCTAAAGTGCTCCCAGTGAGATAAACAGCAACTCTTTTTGCAGGCCCTGTGCATAACAGGCTGGGAGCAGGTTATTCATGGGTCTGCTGCTCTTGCCTTCCCCTCCTCCCAGAATGGTGCTGAGATCATTTGTTGCTTGAGTGAGAAATTAAAGCAAAGCTGGGTTAATTTGAGCTGGCTTCTAAACATAGAGTTTGCTGGGAGGAAAAAGATCAAAAGGGCAGGGAGTGAAATGTTTATTTTCAAGCTGCTGCAAAGCATTTTGGAAACAATGGAAGGAACAGTGCTCCAGCAATAAGGTGCTCTGGGTTGCATCCCCTTGTGTGTTGACATCACTGAACCCATGGGGAGCAGCACTTGGCCAGGGATCAAGCCCTGATTCTCCTGGATGGACAGTTCTGCACCATGACCTTTCCTGTCTCCCAAGTTCCCTGACTCAAAGGAGGCACTCTCTGCCCAGCGGGCTCCTCTCCAGTTTCTTTTGCAGATCTTCCAGCAGAGCATACCTGTCTCTAGAGGATTAAGAAACAGTTATTTGCTGAGGAAACATATCACTTTGGTCTTCTATTTCCAAGAGACACCATGTGAATTCAGAGCTCTGAAGAACCTCCGCAGCCCCTCTCCATAGATTTCTGTACTGCTGCCTCACCACTTCCCACCTACTTCTTTCCATCCTGCTCCCAATCCAAGAGCTCAGCCACAGAGCACGGTTACATCACCACCTCAGGAGTCTGGGTGAAAATGCTTGTTTGAACAGCTTGTCATCATCTCTTCTCCCACATGCCCATGGCTGGCAGAGCTCTGTGTACCAGGGCATCTCAGCACCAGGGAATTTCTGCTTGTGGGCCACACCTTTGTCACAGAGCCAAGGATTTGGACTTGTAAAACTGTGTTTCCTGTCAGATGTACAGCTTTCCTAGACTGTATTTCTTTCCCAGCAGAGGGTTTTACGTGTTTCCCGACGTAAGCCCGTGAGTCCTTATGGATGATGTTGCCAAGTCTTAATTATGGTTCTCCACACGAGTGTAATGGGGAGATTTATTTAGCACATGGGAAAAGCACGCCTGTCATTCAGATTCTCTGAGCCTGTGCAGCTCGTTCAATGTTCCCCTCCCTTTTTGTGTCAGCAGGATGACATGGCTGCAATTTCCATGGCAAAAAAAGAGGCACAAATCCAGACCAGCTTGAGCCAAACTGGCTCAGGATGTGGAATTGGAAACCATATATGACAATGAATTCCCTGACTTCTACTGGTGTCCCCTTAAGTTGCCAGGAATTCGAGCATCTTTAAGTAATTGTTACGACTCAGTAAGAATCCTCTGGCAGGACCTGCTGGGGAGCCAGTACAAGGAAGTAGGACAGCCAACAGGGTGTAGAGCAGATCAAATTCTCCTGCCCTCATCTTGCTCTGCTTTTTGAACTAGTGGTTCCTTTGGCAGACAGAATGCTGCATGTGCCTCATGCTGCTAGAGATTTCCACAGGCATGGACATGGGTAGAAGGTGACCAGCTGAGCTAAATTCAGGCCGCTCGCTGGGTGATGTGCATCTATAGGACCCAGACTCTCTTGTTCCCAGTGTTCCACAAAGAGTTCTCTGCCTGGAAACAGCCCCATCTGAGAGAGGGCCCAAGAAAGAGGACTACAAAAAAAATAATAGTTAAAAAACAGAATTTCAAAGTCCCTGTCCATATGTGAGGGATGTGAGGGTATGTGCCAGCAAAGCATGACATTTTCTGGGCAGTGGCAGGATTCCTCAGCAGAAAGGGGACAGAGGAATCTTAGTGCCCAGGCTGGTTGTCAGCATGGACATCCAGCCAGTACAGCAGCACTTTTCCTCTAAGTTTAGCTGTAAATTGCTCACAAGCACCCCTGTGGAGAAGGGTTATGTTGTTAAAACCATTGTTAACAATCCTCTGCTTCACCCTGGGGAAAGCACATCTGTATCATCTGATTTTTGAACATTCAACTCCACAGAAGTTTATTTTCCCTCTCTTGCACCATCATGATGGGGGGTGGAATCAGATCCTATTGTATCTGTGTCAACAGCATTGCATGAACAATGCAGCATGATAGGAGCAAAAGCTGGCTCCTCTTCAGACACTCCTGCTGATGAAGAACAACTGTAGTGTGGGATACTGAAGAGCTGTTGAGACAATTGTACTTTTGCTCTCTAAAGGTATACTAAAATTAGATGTGCAAACCTGATAACCCTTCCCACTCTCTTGAATTATTTCTGGCTTTTTATTTTTACAGTCTCCAGATAAGCATGAAGCTGGTCTGTTTTGGTTTTAAGATGTGAGACAGGAGTGTTGTCTACCTTTCCACAGCAGCAAAGGAGTATTTCAATGGGTTTGATAATTGTGCCTGCTCTGTTCACAATGCACTCTCTGTTTTGTTTTGTTTGGGCTTCTTACTGGAACTCAACATTGAAGCTAAGCTATTTATCATCACCACCTAACTTTAAAATGGCTGCTTCCTCTCTATGCTCAGTCTCACTTTTCCTTACACAATGTTGGTATTGAGAGGACATTCCTCTCTCCTGAAAACAGTGTTGGGTCCCCTATTTGCAAATACATGTGTCTCTGAAGAAAAACCTGTGTATCAAGCAACACTACATTTATATTGCAATATTTTAACCTGGTACCTGTTGTTGCTCTAGCAGCATTCAATGTTTCAGTGGGCTGCCTTTGAAGCAAGTAGGCTAAAACAGGGGTTATGTGTGAGTACAAAGCATGGTCTGTGTGTGTGTGAGTGTGCTGTGGGTGAGTGCGTGGGTATTTGCACCTGAGTTTTCCTACCAGTGAGCGTATGTGAGTGATTGTAACTCACGTTGAGTCTTGTCTCTGGAAGTTCACGGTTATATATCAAACCAGTTAGAACATTGCTTCCTTTCCTCTCTTCCTATAGTACTTGTTATCCTTTGTCATTAAGAGTTTTGTTGTAATATCTAAATGTGAAAATGAATAAAGTCATAACGGCAGCTGCTCTCTGGTTCCTGGGGCCAACTCTGCCCCTGGGGCAGCCCAGCCCCGGCCCAAGCCATCTTTTGGGTTCATTATTTTTACTTTTGTGTCCATTTGCATTTCCCCACATCCTCTCAGAAACAGCTGAACCTTGTGACGTTTCCATTCAGGATGAAACTCCATCTTTTCTCATGGTGAAGTCGGACTCTCTTTGGCTAAGCTCTCTGGCAGGAGCAAGCACAGCCCTGTGCCCCGGATCCACGATTCTTATCCGCCACCTCGGCCCTGGAGGTCTCGGCCCTGATGTCTGCAGCCCTCCTGTCCTCTTTCACCACACCAGGGGAACCAGAGACCACCGGGCTCCCCTTCTCCTCAGGGAATCGAACCCCTCTCTGACCCCCTTTCTCAGGGTAACAACACTCCTCCTCATGTTACCGAACCCCCACAGATTCTTCTTCTCCAAGGCATCAACCCCCCAGGACCTCTCTCCTCAGGGCACCCAACCCAACCTAGGACGCCCATTCTCCTCAGGGCACCGACCCCCCGGCCCCGGACCCCCTTGTCATTATGGCACCAAATCCCGTCCCTGTTCCCCTTCCCCTCACGGCACCGACCCCCCGGCCCCGGACCCCCTTGTCATTATGGCACCAAATCCCGTCCCGGTTCCCCTTCCCCTCAGGGCACCGACCCCTCGGCCCTCGCCCGTCCGAGCCCCTGGCGGTGCCGCTGCCGGCCCGCAGGTGGCGTCCTTTCCCCGGCGGCCGCGGGCCCCGGCGGGAAGATGGCGGCGCGCCCGTGGCCGTGTCCCACAAAGCGAAGGGCAGGAGCGGAGCGGGGGCGGCACCGCGGCTGAACGAGGTGTTCGCTGTGAAGGGGACACAGGTGGATTCATGAGTATTTCCCTAAAAAAAAAAAAAAAAAAAAAAAAACCCCCAGAAATTAAAGAA
>VZRF01015441.1:128246-210853 GCA_013396875.1 Vireo altiloquus | reverse complement strand
GAAGGGGACACAGGGGGATTTAAGAGTATTTCCCAAAAAAAAAAAAAAAAAAAAAAAAAAAACCACCAGGAATTGAAGGAACGCTCAGACACAGCTCCCTCGTTACCTCTAGGTTGACCTGTGAAGGCATCAGCACCATTTATCTGACTAAAATAGTGTCCCCTGAGAGCTGTCAGTGGCAGAGGTACAGCTGAGGGGACAGAAGGAGGACATCTCCGCTCCTCTTCACCGCCATCCCTTCATCCAGCTCCACCATGGGATGAAAGCATCCAAAAGGACCTTTTAATTCTCCTGTCCCCATCCGGTGACCTGCCCATCTGGGGAATGAGGAGATTGAAGCTGTTCTGCTCATGAAATATCCCATTTTGGTGCATCCTGGAGCAGTGCTTGGCTGTTCCTTTCCTGGGGCCATGAGCAGTCCCCCTTGGCTGCTCCTCGCCTGCCTTCCAGCCCATCCATAGGGCATCCATAGGACAGGCTGGGAGGCAGGTGAGGAGCAGCTTCCCAACTGTGTGAGGAGGGATGGGGATCGGGATGCGGATAGAACCAAGGAGGCAGCCCTCACACAGACATTGGAGCACCTCTCTCCAGTAAAAACACAGCCCACAGGAAACCAGACAGGGCAAAATAAAAAACGGCCATTTCATGCCATTAGCAAAGAACTGAGAGTGCTCTGGCTGGGCCCCTTGTTTAGCTTCTAACATGGCCAGTGAATGCTTCCTCAATGCTTTTCAAAAGTGCTTTGAAATCCTTCTCTGAAGTCAGTGCAGTGATAGTGAAGAATCCTTCAGGCTCCCAGGACTTCTTGGCCTCTTCTGAGGACATTTCGGCAATAAAGCACATGACTTTGCATCAGAATGATGCAGAGCTCTTAGTGCTGAGAAATCAAAGCAAGAACAGCTCCAAAACATGTTCTCCACCCTGCAGTATCAGTGTGTCAGCCATAGCTCTCACCCTCAGGCTGGGGTGAAAGTTGGGGTGAAATGAGAAGGCAATCAATAGCATGTGGTTCCTCAACCAGCATTTACCAAGAAGAGAAAAATTAAATTTAAAAAAAATGTAAGCAGAACATTCAGTTGCTGCTTCAAAATCATTTCCTGGATTGTATTGACATTTCTACAGAGCTTTGCAGAAACAACTTCTCAGAGGATTTCAAAGAACACATGCCTTTAGCAGAGTCCGTAGGTCTCTTCTGCTCCGACATGCAGTTTTGCAAGCATGCTGCTTTCCTCGGAAATGGAAGAGATCTCTCCAAGGGCAGGATTAAACTACTTGCATCTCAATGAAATAAATAGACTATGCTTCGACAGCGTTATCTTACGTGGACGTGTGGCCAGGTGCATCACAAATGAATAAAATACAAAAGCTTCCAGAAGAAAACCGGTTAATAAGATGCATAGGTTAAACACCAGGCTTTGCCATGCAGCTGGGGAAGTCACCAAGGAGACCATATCTCAAAAGAACAGTTTCACAGCCATTTTTTCAGAAATTTAGAAAATATCCTAACTCACATCCCTGCAGTTATTGTTCTCCTTGCTGTAACTAATTTTCAGTTAGTTTGCCTTTCAAAATCCAAGGAGGCCATTACACTATTTTGTTACATCTCCCAAGAGGCTGAAATCCTTAAAACTATGTTAGTTGATCATTCATCAAACCCTGTTTTACAGAATTTCCATTTATTAACAATATTTGAGTGTTTGTACAATTTCCCATTTTAGCATGTCAGAAGTGAGTAACACCAAATTAGGTAGGAATGACTGAATTCTTACACAGAGGCTGTGCTGTTCCTGCCCTAAAAGCCCTTTCAGTCCTACCTGGACAGACTGAACACATACCACCTCATTTTCACACACACACAGCTCTTTCACCCCCTGTTTCTGGCATGCTTTAAAACTCTTTCTTTGTATCTTTTTGGTCATCAGCACTCCTGAACTGGAAATATTTTTCTGAAAAGATGCTGAGGAGCCATGGGAACCTGTATGTGTCACTACATCTTCAGCTGCACTAGGGGAGGTTTAGTTTGGACATTAGGAAGACTTTTTTCACAGAAAGGTGATTAGATATTGGAACTGACTGCCCAGAAGAGGTGGTGGTGTCACAGTCCCTGCAGTTGTTGAAGGAGAGACTGTATGTGGCACTCAGTGCCATGGTCTAGTTGACATGCTAGTGTTTGGTCACAGGTTGAACTCGATGAGCTCAGAGGTCTTTTCCAACCTATCTGATTCTGTAATGCTGTGATCTAATTCCTTATGGCACCGCGGGTCGCTGGAGCCCGCTACCATTCCAGCCACCCTCGCTCGCAGATCCCTCCACCGCCGCAGCCACGCCCACAATGACATCATACACCATGACTCCGCCCTTTTCTCCCTGACCCCGCCTCCCCGTGGGCGTGGTCATGGTCCAAACCCCGCCTCTCGTCCTCGTGGCGCGGGGCGGGGCGTGCGGCGCCTGCGCAGAGCGCGGGGCTGCAGTCGAGGCGCGGGCGCGGAGCCGGTGGCGGAGCCGCGGGACGGTGTGGGGGCCCCGCCGCCCCCCGGGCGAACCGGGCATGAAGCGACGGCTGCCGGCTGCGGACTCCGGGCTGGCCACTGAGCTGTGCCGTCCGCCGCACTAAGGCGGCGACGAGCCCCGAGGCGGCACGGCGGGCCGAGGCNGCCCCGCGGCTGTGTGCGAGCGCGACTGAGGCGGCAGCGGCGGCTTCTGCCAGCAGCCTCCCCTGGGCTGACGAGGGGCTGCGCGGGGAGGGGGCCGCGGCGCCGCCCCCGCCTCGTCCCCTCCCCTCGCCCGGCCGGAGCTTCCCCGCGGCGGCGGGCGGGCGGTATGAGCGCGGCGCTCTGAGGGACCGCCGGAGCCCCGAGAGAACTGCAGAGCGCGGCTTTCCCCGAGCAGCCTCCCTTGGGAGCCGCGGCGGCGGATCGGACTCGGCTGGGACCTGCCATGACTCCCCTGGCTCCTCCCATGGCATGAGCTCGAGCTCTCCTCCCCGCTCCGCCTGCTTTTGGTCTCTCTCAGCTCCCGGGCTGTCAGATGGGATAGGACACACCCGGGCGTGCGGGGCTCGACGCTGCCGAGGGGGAGCGGCGGAGGCAACCGGTGACGGCCGTCGGCTCGCCTGGAGTCGAAGATGAGCTGGCGGTGGCCTCGCCAGCACTGGAACGGCGGCTCCTCCGTGCTGCTGCTGCTGCCGCTGCTGCTGTGGCACGGCCGGGTCCGGCCGGCCGGCGCCGACAACGCCAGCCAGGCGTACTACACCGCGCTCATCAACGTGACGGTGCTGAGCCCCGAGCGCGGCGGCCCCACGCTGCTGCGGATCGACCGCGGCCGCTACGGGCAGGACTCCCCCAAGGTGGAGGTCAAGGGGCTGCTGGTGACTCCCCTTCCCATCAACGGAGGTAACGCTTCCCTCACTCGCTGCCGGGTGGTTGATCTTTGCCTGGGCTGGGCAGGCTTTCCTAGACAGCTGTGATAAACGAGGATGAAGTGCATGCCCAGAGGAAAATAAGATAAATCCATGATCTGAGAGTGCTGGCTTGAAAAACGGCTCAGCAAAGCATAATGTGCTTTCCAGCATGGATCCCAGTAGATTTGGCATATTGAGCGGTGAAGGTGTTATTTCTTAACTAATTACAGAGAGGTTAGCGATAGTTGACAGTATTTGGTTACAGCGTTGCCTTGAATCTTAGAACAGCTGCACAGCCATCTCGCTGTGCATCTGGATAGCTTTGGCAGCTGCATGAAGTCACAGTTTTTCAATGTGCAGTTCCTAAAAACACTGTTTAAGCTGCCCATCAAGACTTGGAAGGACTGGAGCTATCAAGCTGTTGCTCTTATAACCAGGCCAGAATGCGCTTGTTTGCAGTACTAAGCACTGGATAGAGTGTCCAAATAAGTTTTCTTTTAATTAAGCAAAGCTGTTGTCCATCAGTTGGTTTTTTGATAAATCTTGGGGTTTATGGAGAACACTAATTTGAACAGCTGAGAATAATATCATTATTTTTGCCTGAAGTGAAACCGGTTTCTTCAGTAATAGTGATGTAGTTTTAATAGGTATTTTATTTTGAAAACCATTCTTGACATTGAACCGCCGTCTTTAAGAAATGGACCACTTCATGAAATACAGTGGTCCCAAGCTGTCTCCTGAACAGTAAACATCTGAATAATGTATTAAGTGAAATATTGTAGTTAGTTAAAACTGGAGTCTAAGTGGTGAATACTAAGAGTGTTTTAGAAGAATTGGTAATACTAAACTACTGTATTATGAGAAGCTTTAGAGAATTTGCCGAATCTTAAGATTAGGGAAATACTTCGATGCTTCTTCAGAACAAATGCATTTTGCTAGGCAGCCTCTGTAAGCTTCTGGTCCGGATGGATCAGGCAGGTGCTTGCCAATCTCACTGGAGCTCAGTTTCATTAGCTTTGCAAAATATAACTGGAATATATTAATGGGGTGGATTTTTGGGTGGAAGGAAGAAAGAGGAAGCAGAAATTGCTGAGGAAGTCTGCTGTAAAACGATTTTTATTTGTACTTCAAATCTTCTCTATTAGGTATCATTAAATATGTTGCAGTCGTTCTTCTGCTTCCTGATATTCCTCACTTACATCCCCACACAGCCTCCGTGAAATCAGGAGTCTTGAAAGTTTTAGGCATGTAAACACTGTTATTGCAAGTAGTGTTTTTACAGGTTTTAAAATGCTGCCTTTTAATATATGCAAGGTATCAAAGCACTTTATTTTTTTACAGCTGCATTGTTTGTCAAGAAAAACTTTTGATACTAATTTCCTTTTAATCTGCCTCTTTAACTTTTTCTGCTTTCTTTTGATACGCCTTCACTAAAGTGTGATTAAAACACAGAGGGAGGCTTCAACAGCATTTTCAGAGGTAGCTAATAATGAGAAGATCTAAATAAAATTATGAGCAGTCCATAAACAGCATTTTTATACCTACTGCTAAGTACTATGATGAATAACTTTGAGAAAGCACAGCAGGAAGTGTGAAAATGTCAGAGCTGACATGGTTTGACATGGTGCAGTCATTAAAACTTTGTTATCAGTTTTTGGGGAAATTCAGTTTTGCCCTTCTGTTTCACAACAGACAACTTAAAGCAAGCACAACAGCAGTTGTTTTCCTTACTTTTAGATACTCTGAATAGTTCTATGTAGGTTGTTATATGCTTACATTTTGTTTGAATTTTGCTGAGATGCTTGTGGTTTAAAAATGTTCCATGTAGTAAGAAAGACTGGAATGTTTTATGCTTTTAGTTAAGCTGTTCTTGAACATCTTCTGCTTTTTTATATTCAGATTTGATAAAAGAGTATACAGTCTTGCTGAAGGTAATTGCTCTAATGTTTTTTTAATTAGCATTTTAATACTGCTGTAGAACTTGTTTGCAAAATTTTTTCTAATAGTTCTAAATGTGAGTAGCTGCCAGCCACTGCTCTTAGAGCAGTAAATACTCTTACCCCAGTTTTCCTGTATCCTCAAAAGAAAAGGACTCTACAATTGTTAAGAACCTTCTTTGAAGATACCTTGAATTTGAAACTGCTGTGATGTCAAACATTCACCCATTTATGGGCTATCTTTGAAATTTTCACAAATGTGGGTGATCTGTTAGCACCTTGGTGGCATGGACTGTTTTAGAGCTGAAGTGTCCTTAATTTCACATTTTTGCATGCTCTGTAAGGAATCATAGGATCACAGAATGGTTTGGGTTGGAAGGGATCTTGAAGATCATCGAGTTCCAATCCCCCTGCATGGGCAGGGATGCTTTCCACTAGACCAGGCTGCCCAAAGCCCCGTTCAGCCTGGCCTTGAACACTACCAGGAATGGGGCATCTTACTCCATCCCTTATTCATTGCCTGCAGGGAAATAAATGAGTTTACTAATTCAAGATTTAGGGCCAATGATATGCTGCTGACCATATACCATTTATAATAATACAGCCTGTGATTTTAAGGGTTCTGTGATGTTTTTTGGCTTCTATTCTTGATTATGCCCAATATTTTATGTACTGCTTTTCGAAGATGCCAGTCCCATGTGATCACCCATCTTTTAAATCTCAGTGCAGCATGACAGTCAATCACTTCTCCCATTTCTTTTGTAGGATTTCTTTAATGGAATTCAAGCATGCCATGTTAATACATATATTAAAACTCTTTCCGTGTTCTTTTTATAGAGCTTGTATGAAATTGATAGGGGCTTTCAAAGGCTGTGTTCGCCTAGGAGTGGGGTGGCAGTAACTGACATGACCACCTGTCAATGTGACTTGTGAAAGTGCAGCTCCAGCGAGCTCTTGGTCACAGTTGGCTGCTGGGTGTACATTCAGCACCTGTGTGGGCATATTTTTCCAAGTACATTAAATGCACAATAGCATAAGTTTCTTTATTAATCTCTCTTCCATTCTACTTTGAGTTCCTTTTCTTACCTCCTCTAACTTGTTCGTCTCTTTTCATGACTTAATTTCTTATTAAAAGAGTGGTTTAAACCATTTCTGAACATGAATGCTTGCAGATTGAGGGAAAAAAAAAGCTCCTCTTGCTGTGCATGGAGGGATAATAGTGAAAGTCTGCTGCAGGTTTTCTGATAGTTTAGTTTGGGTCTATAGTATTCCTTTTTTTGAGGTTCCAGAGTACTTTTTGCTCAGTCCCTTACTCTGTTATTTGTGACTTTCTGCAACAAGACATTTTCATAGAATCATAAAGTGATTTGGATTGGAAAAGACCTCAAAGATTGTCTAGTTTGAAGCCCCTTGCCTTGGGAAGGGACACCCTCCTAGACCAGGTTGGTCGAAGCCTCGTCCAACCTGGCCTTGAACACTTCCAGGTCATTTCAGCCCAATCCTCTCACAGCAGCTGCCTGGGTGCTCCTGGATGTCTGTACGTGCACTGTGCAAGTGTTCAGCCCTGTGCTGCTCCAGTGACCTGTGGTTTTAATCCTCTTTGGTACTGGGTGCTTGACACCAGTTGTGGTGCAGACCTTTAGGTAACAGGCATGTTCCTCTTGCCATGGCAAACCAAGCTAGAAGCCACTGGCTACTCACCTTAATGGTTCTTGGTGGAAACTGCAGTGCCTTGTGACTTAGTTCCCTCAAAAATGTTCTCCATGAGGAACAGGACTCTTTGGCTGTTGAGTCTGGTTTATTGCTTTTTGTTCTGTTCTTGGATTCCAGTGTGCAGACTGGAAGTATCAGTCTTGTGTGCTTTCAAGAATCTTCTTGCAGGTGGTCACACCTTGCTAGGAGGTAAGTTTTTGGGCACCTTGGGAAGCTGAGAAGCAGGCAGGATGATCAGGAGTGGGGCTGATAGGGAGGGAAATAGCAGCAGAGTCAAACTTGAAATGTAGGTCAGGAACAAGGGGATGAGGAGAGGTGGAAAGGAATGGAGTCTAAAGAGCTTGTGGGGAGGTGATGGTTGTACAAAAGCTGCTTTGGAGAAAGAGCTCATAGAAAGGAGAACTTTCCCAAAGGGGTATAGAAGGTTTGGGACTGGGCAAGGAGACTGAGAATGTGAGGAAAAACATATGTTAGAAAAAGGTGAAAGTATGGGAGAAACAATATTGGCTCAGTGTTAGGAAGGAGGTATATCTTGTGCATGGTGCTGTAAGTACAGCATTCTGTAGCAACTGGCACTTCATAAACATGTTGTGTGAACAAGTTTTCGCTGCAGAGGATTTGAAATGCCAGTTTCCTGGTAACTGCAGAGCTTTAGGCAGCATTCAGACAGAAATTCTGGCCCAGAATCCAAACCAGTAAGGCTTAGGAAAATGCAACAAGGAAATATATCAGTAGAATAGGGTAAGTAGAATCTTGTGCCATGCTTCTGTCCTTCATCATTGGTCTCAGTATCCAGCTTAATTAGTAGTCATTAATTGATTGCAAAAGTGGAGGTTATATATTGGAGTTTATCGCCATAATTGTAGAATACTTACTGAGCTAACAAGATTAAATCTGAACTATTATAGGACTCTTCTAAGCTTCAGTGATTTTCTTTTGTTTAACTTCCTCCCTGAAACCAGATTACCTCTCATTCAAAGAGTTCCTTTTCGTGCTAAAGCCAGCTTTAGTCAAAGCAATTACCTGAAAGAGCTATTGAAAATAAAATGTTGCTGTACGTAACTCATTGATTCTTTGGCACAACCTTAAACAGTAGAAATTATGACTGGCTTGAATAAGGACTGTGTTGATAATAACGCATTGATAATAACAGTAATGCATTGAAAGAAAATATGTTCATCGCATGTATTAAGCCCTAACGGGATAGCAAATAACTAGTACTGTTCCTTGAAATAAGAATCAATCAGAACTGCTGAGTTGCCTCTGTGAATTTCCCAGCTGAATTCCTTTTCTGGAAATTTTATCACAGTATTATAATTAATGTGTTGCACGAAGCTGTCTTATTTGACCGTTCAGGTGTTCTACATAGGACCTACCTGAGCAGCAGAACTGTAGGGAGGGAATGCTTCAGGGTGCAGCCTGCGTGGCACTGCATCTTCCCATGTTCCTCTGGTTTCTTTCCCAACAAGCCTCTTGATCTGTCCCTCAAAATACTAATGGTGTCTCTCCAGCTATTGTATTACAGTGACTGAAGGTCAGATTTTAAAATGATTTCTGTATGTGCAGCTGAGACAGACCAGCTCTGGCAACTGGCGCTGGCTTCAGAGAGTACAGTATTAGCTGAGATGAAATCAATAGCAAGATATCTGACCTTTAAAGGAAAAAAAAAGGAGAGAAAAAAGCCCTGCATAGAATGAAATGGTTAATGCCCAGAGAGTGGAGTATTTCTATGAAAAGAGGACAAAGTCTGATAGCAGCCAGTGCAGCAACCTTGGCTGAAGGGGGGTGTCGCAGTTGTGTTCACAGCTATGCAAGAGCAGTAGGAACACAGTGTGAGAAAGAGCAAACCTAGCCACAGTTCAGAGCTAGGGGACAGTCTCCATTCAGACAGGTGTGCACTTCTGACAAAGCCTCTGAGAGCTGCTCTGTTCACTTCATTTTTCTCCCACAAAATGGCTCTCCTTCTGAAAGGAAGAAGGCTAAAACATGGTCAAGCAGTTGGGAAAGAAGAGGAGGAAAGTACTGTTGCTGTGCTGATGTGATCTTGCCACTACTTCAGTAGTTGAGGAACGTTGGTTGGATCTGTTGCATTATTAACTATTTTTTCACATGAATCCCTAAAATGCTGTCACAAACTTTAGTCCTTCAGGAAGAAGGAGTCTTGAATTAAAAAATGTGCTCAAGGAAGAACAGTTATCCAAATTGACCAGCCCTGTGTATTCTGCAAAAGGAAACTGAAGCTCTCCTAAAGCAGAAAACAAACACGAGCCAAATGGTAGATACTTAAATCACAGCTGATTCTTCTGCAGTGAGGCTCTTCTCTTTACAGTGTGTTGGGACTTACAAGGTGTTGGGACTTAGGGTAGGAAGGGAGATATTTACAGCAACATTGTACATAGCTCTTTAACCCAGCAGGCTGCCACTTCTAACGGAAAATTGGGGTTGTGCCAACACATGACACATAGATAAACACAGAAACAGTCTAAATACCTTATATTTCAAATAAGCCAGAAGAGTAGTACACCTATAGGGGAACTTACTTAAATGGCTTTCTGTATGCTTATATCTTCTGAACTTCCATGAGTGGCTTCTGATCATATCTTTTTCTGTGCAAGTGATTTGTTTTAGAATAATTTAATGTGAAGTTGCTTTTCATTCTGGCAAGTAACATCGGTTTTGGGCCTCTCACTACAAGAAAGACATTGAGGTACTGGAACGTGTCCAGAGAAGGACAGAGGAGCTGGGGAAGGGGCTGGAGCACTAGTCTGATGAGGAGAGGCTCAGGGAGGACCGTCTTGCTGTCTAGAACTCCCTGACAGGAGACTGGAGCCAGGTTGGGTTCAGCCTCTTCTCCCAGGTAGCAAGTGGCACAATGGGAGGAAGCTGCCTCAAGCTGTGCCTGGCGAAGGTTAGATTTGATATTAGGAAAAATTTTCATCACTAAAAAGATTGTCAAGCACTGAACCAGAGTGCCCAGGGCAGTGGTGGAGTCACAGTACCTGGAGGGATTTAAAAGGCTTGTAGATGTGGTACTTGGGAACATGGTTTAGTGGTGAACACAGCAGTGCCAGATTAGTGGTTGGACTTGATGATCTTAGAGCTCTTTTCCAACCCAAACAATTCTTAGATCATCCAGGCAATACTTGCAACCCATGTGTTGTTGATTCTGTTTGAACTTTGGATACCAGATCATAGATGGCAGGCTAGTAGAGAGCTGTCAGTGATGATTCTGGCTGACCCTGTTCTTGTGTGTCCCTTGCAGTGCCCGCTGATATCCCTGGCACCTGCGCTTCACGAGAGATGTTTTATTGTAACCATCTCACTATTCTAGAAAAGTGACTGTGATTCTAAGACTTCCATGCTTTTTGGAGTATCTTCAATCTATAGAAAAGACAAGCAGAACACCCCATATTTTTCACTATTGTTTCTGAATTTTATTTAGTTAAAAGTGAAAAGATTACTTAGCATTTGTGTGGTGTAATAGAATGCTAATGCAAGGAAAAGAGGGTTGTGACTTTTTATTAAATCTCAATTGACTTGCAGACACTCAGTTGATATTTATCTAAACCAACCAGATTTTCCTCAATGTTTTTGTATTACTTAAATAGTACTGAGATGATATTGTCAGCTGTTAAATTTTCATCAGGATATACTGAATACACCTCGTCAGGAGTAACATGCTATAAGCATTTGAGTGGTGTTTGTTGGTCTATATCTGGAAAGATTTAATCTCTTAATATCTTGTTTCCTAATTCTGTTGCTTTATCCAGTAACATTTCATAGCTCTGTCCACAGCTGAGAGAGACTTTGATCTCTACTGTGGTAGAAAATTTTGTGCTACTTTTCCCACAGATGCAGTTTCTGTTGCCTTTTACTGCTTTCTCTGTTGCTTTTTAAGATAAAAATTTTCAAGCATACAAATTTCAAGATGCCTACATAAATGTTGAGAATTCTACCTCCTCATTCAAGGTGCTTTTTGTTGCTTTTATGGTTTTTCACTGTAATAACCCATTACCTTGTTCTTGAGGCCATTTTTGTTTTCACTTCATATTTTAGTTTTGATCATGATTGTACTGAAGCAAACAGTACATAATCTGTAGGATTACTGTTTTTAATAATCCCATACATTTTAGGTAAATTTATGTTGGCTATAGTGTCTACTCTTCAGAGTTATTTTTGGCAGTTTGAGTGGATTCTGTGGAATTGTAGCCATTTAGAAAATGGTATTTTCCAACAGATGTATCATACATGAGATTCTTGAATATGATTTCATGGGAGAAGGGTGGGATTTTTAGCTTTCAAGCCCTGGAAAACTTCCTATCACAGTCTGCTGGTGCTTTCCCCCTAACGTGTTTTTGGGTAAAAGTGTTCAGAACGATGGGGAATTGTGCATTAAACAGCTTTTATCTTAACAGACGGCAAAAACGGTTGGTGGCTTATGCGCTGTGTTGTGATTCTTCCACATTTTCAGAAAGGACTGTAATTCCCTTTAATACATACTGGTCTCAAATTTAAGATTACAAAGTCAAGCTGCGAAAGTGTAGTGGGCATGAATGTGCTGTTCTGTGATTGTTGATGTTTGTGATGGCCATCACCAGTGCTGCAAAGCAACATGTGTGCATCAGTGCTAGCTAGCAATTTCCACAGGGATTCAAGTAATAATGTCAGGGTAATGGAAGAAAACACTCTATAAAATTTGGTTTCAGGCATCTGTATTTCAGATTTTCCCTGATGCCTGTATGAAACAAAAATGCAGCAAATAGCCCTCCATGTCTGAGATGTCTATAATAAAGGCTTGAAAAAACAATTGTGAAAAGGATGTGCTGGTATCTGGCTCCCCACCCTCCTTCCAGAGGAACAGGGAGAGGCCCTTCTTGTCCAAATTAAGAGATGCAACGACTTCCTGTACGTCTGCCACAGTATAGATTCATCTGCACTAGTTTTCTTGAGACAAGCAGAAAATTTTCTTTCTTGTTTCAGAAAACATCTTTAGCTCTTTGAATCTCCCTTGTTACAGATTTTAACCTCAGCTATGTTCAGCTGAGAGTGCTTAAAAAGACCTTTTGTTTTGTTTCTAGCTAATATGTTAAATTGGATATTTTTTTGGTGGTAGATTTTTTTATGAAATCTCATAGTTGTGCCGAACTCAGTTCTTAAAAAGGAAAAAAATTATGGGACACTTAATTTGAATTGCTCTTACGTTACAGAACTGTAATGTTTTCTGAGATATTATGCAAATAAATTGTTTGTTTGTCTTGAAAAAAATCACTGTTTATCCCAACTATTTTTAGTAGCCAAAGATTCTTATACTCTTGGCATTTGAAAGGATAAATATATTTGCATTATAAACTGCCAATGGCTCTAAATTTATGAAGTCCTTTAATGATATGACCAGCGTATCAGACTAAACTGTCTTCCATCTTTCGTCGGGTTCAGCTGCTGTGAAGTTATCTTCTGCCTTGGGTTTTGTGCCTTTTGTAGACAGCTCTGTGGGTTTGGGTTATTCTGGGATATGTTACACCATCAGAAAGGACAAAAGAGCTTTGCACACTGTTGAATTCAGACATCTGGTATTTGCCATTTCTGTTACTTTTCCTTTATACCATCAATACCTGTTTAGCTGACGAGTGCATTGTGTTTGCAAACCCATTTGTTTCTCTGTGAACTTGAATATATTTCCTTGTAGACAAAATGTGCATACATAAAAAGCTGATGTTGGCTGCTGGGGTTTTACAAGATCAGCTTTTAATATTGTCCTTTTTTACAGTAGCCTGCACATGGCAGATAACTCTGAAATCTTGTTTTCACAACCTGCTTTGTTTAGTTGTATTTCCCACTGCAGTGATATTTATGGCTGCATTAGAAATTAAAAAAAAAAAACAACAAAACTTGTACTCCCCAGAATGACTGATAAACAGCTGTTTTGTAAATGCCTATAGCAGATGAACCATATTCTAATGTTTTTCAGCCTCTAGGCAGGTATTGATTTGAATGTGAATTCATTGTTCTAGCTGCACTGGAGTTAAAAATAGCTTGTGTTAGGGAGCCTAATTCTCGGACATATAGTCACAGCTTTCAATGCATGAGACTGAAGATAACTGTATTCTTAGGAAAAAAAGATTTTTAAAAAAGCAGACTTTTTTAAACAAGAGGATATTGGCTTCCTAGTGTATAACATTTAAGTACTTCAGCAAACCTGGAATTAGGATTTTTCTTTTTTCTTTTTTTTTATTTTTGCCTGTTAGAAGAAATTGGCGCCTATGTAAATTTGTTTCCCATTTCAGTTGCAGATCGTCTGGGCTGTGACCCTCGAACACGTTTCCAGGTCCCTCCAAACACCAAGCAGTGGATTGCTTTACTACAGAGAGGAAACTGTACATTTAAAGAGAAGATACTGCGAGCAGCTTCACATAATGCCACAGCTGTGGTCATTTACAACAATATATCCAGTGAAGAACCTGTCACGATGACTCATCAAGGTAAATAAAATGTAATCTCCTTCAGTATAATGCTTTTGCCAAATAAACTATTGCTAAAGATTCTTTGGCATTGGACAGATGGTATTTGAAGCAGCCCATTCCCTAATGATATTTGCATGTATGCAATATAGTGAAATAAGCCAAAAATTCTGAAAAGTTATTTATTATATGTTTATCCAATGAGGAACACTTTCTTCTGCAGTGGGGTTGTGGGTGTGTTGGGGTGAGGAAATGCCTGTAAGGTCTGAGGAGCAATCTTTCAAACCCTTCTGCAGAAGAGAAGCTAACATAGATATATGTGGTAGAAGAGCTAGAATTTAACAAAGCACCTGAACCTGAAAAATTCTGTAGCAGCATGTCTTCAACTCGCTGTTCTGGTGGGAACCTTCAAATGTTAACAGTTATATTTCGAGATCTGAGCTTGTATGATTTTTTTAATGACAGCTTACAGAGGGTTCTCTTTCTACAATAAAAGTCTAAATGCCATACAGGAATCACAAAACAGTGATTTGGAGGGCAGTTGCCTCTGTAAATTGTCTAGAATAATGCTGGGAATCTGTTTTTCTAGAGAGTTCTACTTTTTTACAACTGCCTATGTGTAAAATTTTACTGTTCCTAGTGACTTACTTTTGTTGCTGGAAACCTCATATGTAAACATTTTCCTTGGTTAAAAATTATTTTTGCAATTCTGATAACTACCTTTTTCATTTTCTAGCAGGTTTTCTCATTTTGGAACTATCTAGCTTAATCAGAAAAGGCATATCTCTATATTTGGTGGTGGTACTGCTGGCTGATTTTTTCTTTTTAGAATATTTTCAGTCTCAGCATAGGAGGTTGCTTGGAAACTAGAATTTCTTAATTATTGCTCTGCATATTGTCACACAATTAGAATTGAATTCTTTTACTAAAGAAATGCTATGGTTGTTTCTTCCTTTTTTTTAACAAGGAAAATGTCTCACGGAGATTTGACCTTCCCAGTCCTGTATGCCACAGGAATTTTGCAGGGAGATTTTGACCTCCATGTAGCAATTCGAAGCCTGATGACAATTGATAATACCTTCCTTAGACAAATTTACAAGTAAACTGCAGGCAGAAAGTCCCATATTCTAAAGAAACATTTTTTACCGCCTTTTTTTTAAACTTTTGTTTGTTTGTTTGTTTTTGCCACTTCTCTCTCTACAGTTGTAGTGCCCTCCCAAACCTTCAGCTCTGGACTCTTTGAACTACCTGTAAGAATGTAAATTCTACAGTCTCTGTTTAACAATGATTTGTGAGTTTTCCCATGGCCTGGAATACCTCAGTGTGCCAGAAAAAAAAGGCTACTACTACTAATGCAGCTTTAGCTTTGTTGGCTCTATTACATGTTAAATCATATAATGGGTTTGATTATAACTTTAATACTGTCTTTCTCATAATGCTGTTAGATTTGGCAGTTGCTTTCACAGCAGTTGGATGGGGTCTTTCTTTTATTAGGAAATCCTTGTTCACTCTCTCTCTGTTTCATCTCAGAACACCAGTGTGTTGCCTTTGAAACTTTATCAGTAGGCCTAGTAGTTGAAATGTCATCTCAAGATATAAAATATGAGAGCTGCTCTGGCTAAAACAGTGTCTTATAAGGTAGCGAAGCAGCTGTTTGGGTAGTTGATATTTGGGGAAGAGACCAGTACTGTCTTTGGCATGGTGAGTTCCAAATATTTACTCTTACTTATGGTAAACTTTTTAAAAAATGTAATTACTGGAGATAATGCATATTTTAGCTTTGTGTATTTGAAATACTGGGTTTTAGGTGCATGTGCTCAGTCTGCTGCTCTGGAATCTCTGTCCTGATTTGGGCTGAAGGCTCTATCTCAAAATTAATATTGGACTTGAAGTGTTCAAACTACGACAGGCTAAAAGTAGTTTTCTAGAACTGAAGTAGTACCTGTAATGAAGAGAAATTCTGTTCCACAGCCTTTATTTTGATTGTGTTACGGACATGTAAGGGATTTCCTCAGCAGTCACTTTGCAGAACTTCCTGCAAATAACTTCCTTGTGGGTTGATGGAGGAACTGCAAGTGTGTGTAACTGAGATGTAGAGTAGTCCTTTGGTCCCAGCACAGGGAGGGTTTGGAACCCAGCATTCCCCTTCTTGAGAGTTACTCCAAGTGGGAGAATAGATTCCTGAACCTATGCTTACGGGTTGAGTCTTCTAACACTGTGTGTAAAGCAGACTTTCACACATTCCCTGGTGTGAAAGGAATGTTCCCCTATTTCTGCCTTTTCAACCATATCAATGCTGGTGTGCTTTTTAGGTGGTGAACAACCACGTCGTCTCAGAGGTCTCTTCCAACCTAATTGATTCTGTGTGAATCTGTGTGGTTGGCTAATTAGATATTCCTGTGCACTACATCACTTCTCTTCAGTATGTTCTGTCCCTAAAGGTTGGGAGGAGCTGACCCTGTGTATTTGATAGCTGTACTGCACTGATTAAGTTAACACGTGTTAGAGTTGATAGCAAGTGGGAATGAAGGTGAGCCACCACGTTGGTGTTAGCTCCACATGATGTCTATTGCTGTGCAATATTCCTCTTTCCTTTAAAAATGCTGTCTTCACTTAACAATTTTGCAGCTGTGTTATGGTGACCAAGTTAATGACTCTACATTTTCTTTCCATAGACAAAGGAGAAAGTAGACCTTGTGTTTTTTTATATTACTGTAACATAATCTTTGTACTGCTGCATAGCAAGCCTTAGAAATATTCTGTCTTCCTGGTGAAGCAGAGAGGAAAGCAGCAGCTGCTTATAATGCACACTATGAACTGCAAGCTTTTCCTGCTTGGATACTTGCATGAATTCCAATCACCTGCTTAGACAGTTGTCTGTGGTAAAAATAAATAACACATTACACAGATTTATGTATGTTGCCCACCTGCAGAGAGGTGATTCCCTGTGAAAAGAGCTTAGGAAGCAATTTTCACCTGTAGGATTAATATTTTATCCAAGCTATTTTATGCTTGAATACACATTTGAAAATTTTATTCTTATGAAAATTTGTTCATACTCAAAATATTACTTAGCAGGATGGCAGTTCCTCCTGGTGGCTGGATAACAACTGTCACTGTGGGATCAGTCTATCATCACAGTGTCAAATGAACAGTTTCTGCTGCTAATAGCAGAATTTGCTTTCTCTTGTGTCAAAGTCCATCAAGTCTCTACCTCTTCATTTTCACCTTTGCCTTTTAAAGTAGGTAATTACCTTCAGAAATTGGTCAACTTCTTTTTTAAATACCAGTACTTCTGTTAATGTTATTTGCAACATTATTTCCTTTTCTTTGTGCACATTCTTGTATATGTTACTATATACTTATTTTACGCCATCTTGTAGATGTCTTCTATCAACCTAAGCAAAGGACATCTTTCCCAGCATAGGTTTTGTTAGGCTATAATGTCGCTGACAGGAAGGCAATTTTATGAGTGGTTTTGCTTGGTGCTTCTGTTAAAGCAAAACTGATACTGTCTAACATAAAAGAGAGCCTGTGTGGTAGAGAAAATATGTAGTAGCTGTCTCCTTTATAAGCAGCTATGGGAATAGGAAGAAAATACAGGTTAAATAACATTTAAATTCCTTTTTTGTTTGTGTGTGGTGGATACAATCCTGTTAAGTACAAAATAGTTAAATCTGGGGAGGTTGGAACTGGATAATTTTTAAGGTCTTTTACAAACCCAAATCATTCTCTGATTTTATGATATTGTATTTCTCTCTTAAAATCTAGACTTTTATTTGGATTTACAGAAAAGAATATAAGCCAAAGAAGGTCAAATTTCATACTTAGGATTTATGGAACAAATATAGACAGAAAAAGAGAAACACATATAGAAGAGAGTGTCAAAAGGAAGTTGCTGGGTTCTGGTAACTGTAGTTTATCAGCACCCAAGAAATTTCCAGAAGTATGTAAGCAACTTCTAATATAACACTGTTTTTAGAAGATTTACCTGATGCAGGTAAATCTTTTAAGGTCTTGAGAACCAAGATGCAGATGTGTCGTCAAGATCAATCTTCGTTGCTCTTCTAAAGAAACAGCTCATTAATTTTCTGGAGGAACTTTTTCCTGTTCCATGATGTGCACGGGTGATGTTCCCCTGCCCTGGCGCTGTGCAAGAGCTGTCCAACATGGGCTCCCAGAAACAGCTTCCTTCTAAGGGAAAGCATTTTTATGGCTCTGTTCGCTTAAAAAGCACACTGGCATGGGAAGCGAGGGCTGTACTTGCTTTGAACTGTGCTAAAACTGCCTGTATGTTCTGTGGATTGTTTTAGGTCAGTGGGTCAGAGGCAGGAGGGACAGGAAGCAATTTGAAGTTGTTGCCATCTAATGGCTGTTCCACGTTCTTGCCCTCATTCGGAGTGGGTACAGTAGACTGCAGAGAGCCGGCGGTCGAGGTGCCACTGTCCTCTCTTGTGGCACTGATCCCTGAGCAGCTCATCTCTTAACTCTACTGCTTGCCTTTTTCTCACAAATGTCTCTTTATGTAACTCTGAGCTGAACTGATGCATGAAAGCTCTGGCAGGGTGCACTGCAGATTATCTTGCACAAATGTGTGCTGGCGAATATTTTAGCTCTATACCAAATCCACTGCGAAATGTGCCCTGGATTACTGAGACCTACTTTTAATCCACAGGTCAAAACTAATTTTATTGTATATTACAATATTGTTATTAAAATGTATTATTATTAATTTATCTTAGAACATTAGTGAAAAGGAAAGAGCTGAGTCATTAAAGCTGAAGCTTTAAAAAAGGCCAAGCAATTAGTAATCTAACCATAGTTTACATATATTTGATCATTTTTTGTTTATGTTTGCTAATTGGAAATATGGAGGATGAGTGTCAACAGCTTTTTGTTGATTATGTTTCCCACTACATTCCTTGGAGGTGTATCATTTGGGAAAATCTGTCACAGGGTAGATGGAGGTGTCTGACAGGCGTGGAGGGGAATGTGTTTGACATGCTGATTCTGGACCATAAGGAAGTGCTTCTCTCTTCAAGGCAATCCAGGGAAACCCCTTTACAGAGGGGTTCTGCAAGCCTTGGTGCCTTGCAGAACTCCTTACCAGTGTTTCTGTGTCATACATGCCTCATCCACAACTGAAATAACAGCAGTCAGGCTCATTTTAACTCAGCCAGCTGAAAGGGTAATTAGTTCTGTGACTGTGAAAAGGCCCACGAGACTGTTAGTGACTGTAAGTAATTACATTCTTCTTCTTATCCAAAGTCTGAGCTGCAGCAGCAGAGTAGTTCCCCATATCTATGGGCTCAGTAGAACCAAATTTATGATATTAATCTATGAATATGCTATTTATAAATCTCTCAAAGTATTTTGTAGTGTCCTTGAGTAAAGAGAAATGGCAAGACAGCCTTTGTGCTTTGCTGAATTTGTTTGGAGAGACTGTCCATGTCTAGATTGATAGATCTGTACATAAGTTGTGTGTCTATAGAAGAAAATACATGAGCATGACAAATTGCCCTTTTTAGAAATCCCTGAGTTTTTTAGCTGCACCATCCATTAGTGGGAATGCAAACTGCTGTCCAGAAATGGCAAAATGGAAGCCACCTGCTAGCACCTGGTCACACTATGGAATGCAAGAGACAATTATCAAAATCCAAGCGTGTCTTACACTGATGAATGGACCAGTGAGGTGTATGCTTTCTTAGTATTATTGATGAATCAAGAATGTGAAACTGTAACAGGTTTTGGACACTATTCAGAAGCATAGAAAGTGAAGAAAAGTTGTTTTCAAATTAGCAAAAATATCTTTTGAAGATAAGTGGACATAGATATTTCAGAAATATGTGGAACTGTGACACAAGGAACCTTTTTTTTCAGTGGTGTGTAATGTATTAGGATTACACCATTTCCCTAGTCAAAATTTAAAGTGATCCTTCAGCTTTTTATTAATTTGCATTTGTTCAAGGTTTAAATACAAAATTTGGTCTACTTTGTTAGCATACCGATACCTTAACAGTACCAGTATTTATTCCTTACAAGAGACTGCAAATTAGTTTAGTCACCATAAAATGTGGTTAATGCTATGTAAAAATGTAAGTAAAAGAAAAAAAAAATCTATGCACAGATTGTGGAAAGGGGATGATCAAGTGATACATTTCTTTGTGCCAGGCTTTTTTTATTCCTCCGTCATTATTTAGGTGGAATGTCTGTTTCCTTTAAAAAAGATAAAACTGTTGTGCAAGCAGATGCAAAGAGGCATTGCTAAGAGAGAAAAGGATGTGAAATGTTTGTAAAGTCTTTGCAATATCTATCTGCTTTTCCCTTGTCTAGGCTTGGTTTTCCCTGATGTAAAGAACCCAAGAAGTCATATGCACTAAAAATATATATATAAATGTAATACCCAGAACCTAAATGTCCTTCCACAGAAGGGGAATATGTGATGCAAGTGGAATTATCAAGGCAATTCAAAGGAGGGGAGCCCAAGAAACCCCAAGCCCCAGAACCCAATGTCCTTACCATTCTAGGGGAACTCTGCTGCAGTTCAAATTGTAGGGATTTATAAATTCTCTCCCCTTCTTGGCCCGGCCGTGGGTCTGTCCTCCTGCTGCCCATCAGAAGCATTGCAGTAGCATGTTTAAAGACAGAGCAGAGATTCTGGAACTTGTGGGGCTCTTAAAAAGGTGGGTGCATCTTGTAGTGTAATAGAGAATCTTAATTTTTCTAGCAGTGCTTAGTGTCATATGACTTGGGATGGAATATAGAAAGGAACTCCCTGGGTGAGGCTGGTGGAGGGGAAAGGGATCTGCAGAGAAGCCAAAGCCCAGTGCCTCTTTTGTACATACTGAAGTTTCGTTGTGTCTTTGAGAGGCTGTGAGTGTTGGTTTTCTGGAGTGTGTTGGGTGTAGGAGAGAGACAGCTTGACCTTGACAAGCTTGAGGAAATCCAAGGGCGTAGCTCCCCAGCTCACGTGTAGCAGTGGGATTTGGACTTGTGAATGAATCGGGATGTGGCTGTGACTACCTGTTTTGATTGTATGCAAATTTCTCCTTAAGAAACATTTCCCTGAGTGTCAGAATAGAGGAATTGGGTTATGAAATAATGTATCAGCAGTTGTCATCTAAATACAGCCCAACAGTTTTCTCAACTGATTTTGTGATTTAGCTCTCCTTTTAGGAACTCTTGGTCGGAGTAGATTATAAAACTGATCAAAAATACAGCAAGGACATTATACTGAGGCATTGTTTCTTGTTTAATGAAGGAGGATAGGCTTATAAGTTTATTATTTATCACTTACGGACTTAATTTAATGTGCTACAGGCTAGCACAACAAGAATCTGATTAAGCTTTAATATTTGTTTTGAATTTAATTGTGTCACACCCATCTTTGAAAAGCTGCTCTTGCTGTTTCTGGTTTTCTAATCATATGCCTGAATCAATGCCTGCTTTTCTTAAAGGAGCAGGACTTCGTGATGGTCCATCATGTCTGCAGTACAGCAGTGCCTGGCATGTTGCAGAACACTGAAGTGTGTGTAACCCTGTTTAGAGGGCAGAGAGCAGGACCCTCTCTTCCCCCGACAGAGTGAAATCTGTTGAAGCTTTTTGCTACAAAGAAAAGTTGTGAGTGCTCTTCAGATTCACATTGACAGTATTTCATAGAAGCCTGTTCCTCACTGAACTTGAAGTAACTTCTTTGTCCTGTTGAATAGACAGAATTCAAGTTTTATTTTCAGAAACTTTTTTTTTTAGATTGTTTTGAACAGGTTTGTGCCACAAAGAGACTTGTAATTTCTGCAAATACCTGCTCAGTGTTTTGAAACAGCAAGTTGTTCCACTGGTTGTATTTAACTGAGGCATCCTGTAAAAGCCTGATGTTTGGGTAATAGTTTCATATGATGCTGCCCTTTATGATTTTTCTCATGGTAATTTTGTAAAATCTGTTCTGGTGTTTGACACTACATAAAATAGGCATCCTAAAGTAAATGTTTACGTACAGGCAAGAATTCAACATTTTCAATATTATTAAGGCAACAGGAGGTCAAGTGTTTCAAAATGCTACCAGTCTCATTTTAAAATGAATGTGTATATTCTTGGCATTAAATTCTTGTCTTGTTTAGAATGCAATAACTGTCAAATATTATGGGCTTTTTCTGTTTTCAGAAGTATTCGATTTGGGACATCTCAAACAATATATTCTACTCTTGAGATTGCTCATGTGTTGACAGCTTGGATGTGCTCTTGTTTACTTTCTGATTAGATCAAAATAAAAATATGTGCAGCTAGACAGGTTTTAATAACTCTGAAGATATGCCAAGGCTCGTCCTCTTGGTGTCTGCATTTCCATAAACCTGTTTAGAATGTAAGAGTTATTCTTCACAACAAATTTCTTTATTTTGCATCTGATGTAAATATTAAGGTACCTGATAAATTTGTGGGTTTCCCCACTGTTGTTAAATGCTATGGAATTTTTTTAAAAAACACTTCTCCCCAAGACCACTTTTTCGAGTGGCACAGCTTTGCACAGAGGTCAGTATGCCTTTTCCTTACCCTTTACCTCACGAGTTCCATGGATTTTATCCTTTATGGCTGAATCCCTTCCTTGGTAATCCTTTCTTCCACCTCTGCTCTGATGCAACTCTTCTGGTGTTTTCACAGTACTCATAATCAGTCTCTCAAAATTTCATATACAGCCATAGCTTTCATTAGTGCTTTTCTGCTTCCTTTGTCATTTTCTGGGCTCCCAAATTCTGTTGGAGTGGTTTCACTGTTAGTTAATGTTATTCCAAGAAATCTGTTGCTCACAGGAACAGGACTGATCCCTTTTGTGGGTACTGAATATTAGGTGTTCCTGTCTTTTTGGTTTTTGTTTCAGATATAATGCATTCAGAAATGCTTAGCACACAGCTACAGGATTTTAATAGAAGAATAGGGAAGTCTGGTTTGTGAAGATTGGCAGTTTTATTTCCAATTACATTATCATGATGATGATCCTATTGCTGCACTCAGAAAGGCAGTGGCATTTCATTGTCTGAATCCAGCTTTCAAGTGACTGTCTGGACCATTCTTTACCTTTATCGGGAAATGAGGAATTTGTTTGTGTTTTCTAAGGAAGTACTCGGAAATTTTCACCAGCAGAATTATTCAGGTAAATGTCTGCTAAGTTTAGGTTTTCAGAAAGAAGTGATGAAAGGATTCAGTTGCGGTTAAATATTCTCTGCTATTTAAAGAGAGGACAATATTCTTTCGCAAGCATGAGATGAGTGCAGTCTGTGTGCTTCATGCTGTGTCTGCAGCATCAGCAGCCACTATCAGAGGCTTATTGCAAGGACTTTAGCTTAAAATACCAGCCATTAGCAAATCACTGACCTTTGTTATGAGTATCTGACTTAATTCTCAGTTCTCTGCAAACCTTGTTGCATCAAACCACAATAATTCAGTGCCTCTTACAGGTGGTCTGACACTTTGCACACTCGAGATGGGATCTAAGGTTTTGTCCTCCCCATCTGCGAGAAGGTGGTTGAAGCATTGTGGCCTGATTGGCAGTTGCATTTTGCCAGGCTGCCGATCCCTGCAACCTCCAGTGGATGCTAAGTGGAGGTGTCTGAAGTCTGCTCTTTGAACCATGCCTGTCTTCAGCTTCAGCTTGGTATCCTGGACAGAGTTACCCGTATTTTGAGCTTCAGACAAACATTTGGTAGTAAAGAATTAACAAAAAAACCCCAACACAAAAGGGAAAAAAAAAAAAACCAACAAGTAAACAACAACAAAAAAACCCACTAAACAAAAAAAATCCCAACACAGCAAAAGCACCACAAATATTTGCTTGTGATGACACTTGTTTGAGATAACTTTTTAATGACTTTCTAAACATGCTCTTTTAGAATTGCTAGGACATATGAATAGGTCAGTGAAGCCATTTCCTTACGAGCTCTACAGGAAGCTTCTGGATATTGCTGTTTTTCCCATAGTCTTGTTTTTAGTGTCTTCTCAGCTCTTAAGTTCTCTCTTCTGCTCTCACAATGTAACATTACACAGATTCAATGATTAGTCACAACTTCATCCCTTTTCATACACAGAGTTGTATAACTATCCTAATTAAACATGCACATGGTAAAATTGCAAGCTGGAAAGAGCTGCCTGGGCTTGGATGATAGCAATTAAATGATTTATGTTTACAGGCATCAATATTTATCTTATGCCTACCGTCTGTCCTAGCTTGTCGTCTGTGGTTCCATGTGTAGTTCATTGGCTTTAGTAAGCAATCCAGATTCTTTTCTCTGGACACTGTGTTCTTGGCTGAGGAGACTATTGCTTTTCGAAAGATAATGGAGTAAGACCATATTCTGAGTTTCACAAACACTCTTAGTCTTTCTGTCTTCACCTGAGGATTTTTTTCTGCTAAAGTTTCAGAAATACAAGGTTTCAAGGTGCTTAAAATAAATGAGTCACTGTCTCCTCCTGCCCCCAATTGTTCTCAAACAGGGAGTTCTTGCTAAAATTATTTAGGGTGATGCCCCTGACAAAAATATGGATGAACCAAGTCCCAGTTTCCACTGAGCTTCAGTATGTTAAACAGACACAATTTATTTTTCTTTTCTGCAGTTCTCCTTGGCTCTGGCGGGGTCAGAAGCAGCAGTAGCACTTTGGCTGTTCCCAGTTGAGTCATTTGGAATGCAAATCACTTTGCAGTGATGCCAGAGGTTCCCATTGTGCTGGGCTTTATATAAAACGCGTGACAGATTGTCAGCTTTGTCACATTCCTTGGGCAGCAGGGAATAGGTAGAGGCTTCAGCTTTGGATTCAGATAGAACTGGACTAGTATCAGAAGATCTTTGTCATCTTTGCTTTGCAGATAACTATAAATCATGTTAGAATATTACATGGAGTGCTTCATCTTGATATTTTGATATTAACATAATTTCTCAGAGCAAATAAATTCCTTCTGGGAAAGCTTAGCAGAATGTGTGCTCTGGGGAATACAGTCCTCCTGTACCCTTTCCTGCTTTTCTTCTCTGTCTGAGCTAGATATGAAGAGCAGAAGTGAAGTCTGGGGAAAATATCAAGCAGTATAAATTATCTGCTCTTGATTGATCTTACACTATCTGAGCTGCAGGGATTTGGGGTTGCAGGAGCATGTATTTCATCTACATAGAGGATATTGTCGGAAGGGTGTCTCTTGTGCTGTAAAAATGTGCTGCAAGTCTGGGCAAGAACTGTCTTCCCAAATGGACAAATAGGAATCTGGGTAGATTTCCATTAAAATAAAGGTAGTGATGGATTTTTACTCTGAGCCTTGCTGTCTATTAAATATCTTGGTTATTTTTTCATGAAACCAAACTTGGTACTGAAGTATCTCTTGAGAGCTGGATTGAAATTGATCTTGTGTGAGTCTGTGCTATACTAGAGATTAAATAAATTGTGTTGAATTTTCATTGCTATTCAAAGCTTTTGAATTCCTGTGGCACTGTTTCAAAAATATTCGGAAGAAAACATTGAACTTTCTTTCCCTATTTAGCCCCATGTTAGCAGGACAAGGCCTGAGTGACTTTGCCATTTCAATTTTAAATAGAGAAAAGTTTAAATTTCTTGAGGAAAGCAATTTGAGGGCTGTGAAATGTTTTTTCAGTTGTGCAAATTTTAATTTCTGAGATTATCAGTTTTGATTGTTTTGAGTAGTTCTGTCAGCACAATCCACATCACCAACATCAGTGAACTTAATAGGAAAACTGATGATAGTGACTGTAAATGTTACTATTTAGCATAGAGAATGCAAAGACTAACTAGAGAACATTTAAGGCTGTTGCAGAACTCTATCAAAAAGTCCCCATTGTGGAAAAGTTATGTAGCTGTCACCCTGAGTTACTGTGCCCAGGGTTTCAAAGATGCTGCTCTTTTGGCTCTTGAACATGACTTTGTGGATACAATAGCTTCTTAAAAATTAGGTTTTGATTAAAAGACTTTGAACAAATGCCTTGTGTTAAAATAGGACCTCATGTTCTCTACTATCACACCAGGTTCTCTGTAGCTTAAATCCACTCTAAACCCAGAATCTTGGTGCTGAAGTCGTTTGCCTTATACAATTCCTCTCTGAGGGAATGTGAATTGGAGCAAGCAGATGGAACAAGCAGATGAGCAGATTTTGCAAGCATTTTGAAAATAGGTCTTGAAAGGGTTTTTAGTATAGGAAGCAAGTAAGTCTGGATGAATAAGAATGAAACTTCACAAGGGTTTTTTTCTTTCTGGCTTTGGTTTTTCTAAATATTTCTTTTCTTTGAACTTAGAATTATACTGTGTTCAAGATCCTCTTTTTTTTAATGGGGTCTTTGCTTTAAAACATAGGTGCTCTCTCTGCTCTACAGGTGATTTTGTTCTTTTTCAGCAAGGCTTATGGTTTTCCTATTATCCTTGTACCAATAATTTTCCCTTTGGGACAGGAAATAGTCTAGAGGCAAGACACTGTGAAAACAGATGAGCTACACATTGAAAATGGAGCTGATGAAGCTGACAGCCTCTTTGCGATCCTATCAAGCGTGTCTTTGTATGGGTGACAAAATCAGCAGTCAAACTTCTGCCAAGTTTTTTCAATTCTCTTTTACTTTGCAGCCTCATAACCACACAGGGCAACTTGCATAACTCTTCCCAGCAACATCTACAGCACTGCCTATGCTAAGGGCACTCCAGCAGTGTTGTCATATTCTCACTCATCTCCTAAATGTTTTTCTGAGAGTTGCCTGTTTAGGTATTCACAGCTTCAGATCTGGAAGAAATGTACTTTTGAATGTTAGTTCAGACGGTACACAGTAATTACAATGTGGGAAGTACTGTGTGACCAGTAGAGATCTGTTACTACGTGTGGAGCTGCAGAGAGTTTGCATGTTAATGCCCTAATTTGAAAATCTGGGTTTGAAGGACAAGGCATGAGTAGAGTGCCCAGTAACATGTTCCATGTGCCGTAAATGGTTTAGATTAAAACCTCAAGTTGTCAAATGGCTTTGCATTTGGAAAATCTTGTGAGCAGCGTGCCATGTTATAAATTATAAATATAAATTAAATATCTTTTTCCTTTTTATAGGAACTGGAGACATTGTTGCTGTCATGATTACAGAATCGAAGGTTAAGGAGATCCTGAATTACTTGGAAAAGAATATCTCTGTCCTTATGGCCATAGCAGTGGGGTCCCGTGTTCCTCCGAAGAACTTCAGCCGGGGCTCTCTAGTCTTTGTGTCAATATCATTCATTGTTTTGATGATCATTTCTTCAGCATGGTTAATATTTTACTTCATCCAGAAGATCAGGTACACAAGTGCACGTGACAGGAATCAGGTAAGAGGTCTCTTAAGTTATAGGGATAATATTTCTGTATACAATAATCAATAGAGAATAGATTCTAAGGAATGCCCATCAAACTGGTGTTCAGAACCTCTTTATTCCAAGGCAGAGCCTGTTGCCAGACAAGAATTTTTATATAGCAAAGTGTTTTCATCCTGAGCAGCAGTATAGATCCTGGTACATGACAGGAAAGAATAGAACTGAAGCAAATACTTGAGTTTTGGTTAGTGTAAGTCCAAAGGTGAGATTAATTCTGTGTTGGCTGAGTAGTACATACTGGATGTATGTTGGGAATGGGGAAGAAAGTTAATTTGTGAATTGACTTGTGTGGTATAGGGGAACACTGAGCAAATGTTACAAATTCTCTCCATGCTCTTAAGGGTACCTTCTGTAATAGTTAAGGTAATTCAGAAATTGTATAAAAGTATTCCCAAATCATAATCTATCATGAATGTTAGAGTAAGAAAACTAAGTTGTAGAGCTCCATAGTGGTCTGTGTTGACTTTTGACTTTATTTAAGATCACCCTCGGTAAGGAGTGCCTAATTCTCCCAATCATATATTTTAACTAAAATTTTGTCCAGTATGCCTTTCTTACATTCTTTTTCAGCTCTTAATTTGTTTAAGAACTGAGTTACGTTTGGCCATACTCAGAGACCTAGACTAAATCAAGTTGTCAGCTCAAACAGAAATTAAACTTTAGAAGTAAATGTTTTACTAGCACGGACTTAATGACCCTCCATAGTGTGCCTTGGCTTTTGTTGAGAAGGGTCAGTAAACCTCGGGAAATCCACAGTGTCCTCTTTGCCCTGTCTCTCTGCCAAGGCTGGCTTAGAAACCTCCTTGACCTCTAGTCACTGTCCTGCCTTTCCCCCAAATTACAGCTGATACACAGCAGCTGACTGTGAGGCAGTTCTTTGGTGTTCTGTCAGACCTAAAACAAATTCAAACTTACAAAGCCTCGGCAGTGGCACAGGATTTCCTTTTAGGTTACTATAAATAGTGTCTGATGCTGCAGGTCCCATGGGCATCCTGTAGATTTTCCTAAGGATGTCATTCTTAAATGACCACACTTGTAGCCGGTACTTAGTGTGGTCCCTTGGGATGGTGAAAGTTTAAATATAACTGTAACTTAATGAATGTCTCTAGAATACTAAATTGTGCCTTCTCTATCCCCTACATGGCTCTAGGCTTCTTCCAAATGTCCATGTTTCAAAACAGTTGCTCCACTGGGAAAGGGCTCTTACGACCTTTTTTCTTTCTTTAGAATTTTACGAAGGTCGGGAGAAACTTGATGAAAATTTTATGTGGTTTAAAAAGCTGAGCTTATTAAACTTTAATAAGAAGGTGGCGACAGTTACAGCTTATTTTTAAAGAGCTTGGAGAGCTTTCACAAAGACTGTACTGTTAGTGATGAAATAACTTGGTTTAGGCTATGATCTTGCTTTTGAGTTATGTCAAGGTGCACATTTTTCTGTTTTTTAAATCAAAGCTATCAAAAACATGCTGTGTTTTGTAGATAACACAAGCAGATACTGGTATTTCACATGGTTATTCTTGCGTGCTTCCGTTGGAGGTGTGAAACTCTTTTGCATGTGGAAGTGACCTTTTCCATCCAGACAGTTGTGGGTTCTAAAGGCAAGCATATGTTCTGTGCCTGTGCCCTAACTTAGCAAAATAACAAATTCTGAGCATTTCCGGTGTTAATATGAAAGAGTATTTGTTAAAATTAGAAAACAGAATAGATTGACCTCTTCAACGGAAGAGATGAAAGTTATTATTTAGCAAATTTATTTACGTAAAAGAACTTAAATATGTTGGAAGAGTTCTGCTGAAATACTATGCTCTCAATGGAAAAATAATCTTTAAAATTTCTTGTAGTGCATATACAATCACATGCAGTAGAATGAAATATAGATACTGCCCACATTTACTTGGCTGGTAGTGTTGAGCATTTGAGTTAAATGCCATTTCAGCCTCATTCCTCTCTTAGTAATCACACTTTTGGTTATGCAATGGTTATCTAACACAGCAGTGTGCCCAGTGTGTTCAGTGTCATTAAGTACTCCTGCCAATATGCTTGTTCCAGGGCATGTAATTTAGATCTGCTTAAATTGATCAAATTCTCACATATTGAAGTTAGGGTGAGATTTCCGACTCTAGGAAGCATATAATTTCCCATCCCAGCTCTGCTTCTGATGCTGTGCTTCCTACATGGATATGCTTCAGTAGCCGGGACTCTGTATCTGATTTTTCTCAAATCCTTGCTCTAAAAAATATAAAATAAGAGTTGTTTTTCTGTGAAAACTGCAAGAAAGAAAAGTGCTTATGTAATTCTAGAGTAAGTGGTACAGTCAGTTGCAATACAGACTTCTGAAGTAATTTTATTTCTCAAATACAAGCAACTTCCATTTCAGTTTGTATGCAGGGAAATGTGTGGTACGGGGGTACACCTCATGAAGAATTTGGGTTTCAGTTTTGTAGAAGGTGAGCACAAAACCCCACACATTGATTGCAGGCTGTAGGGAAGGTTTTGAGAGCTGCATTCTCATAAACAGCCCATCCCTTTCAACCACAGAGTGGTCAGTACAGGTTGGAGGGGAAAGAGGAAATACATGAACTCCTGTTCAAATCAGTTGTTTCACTGTTTTGAACTTTCTGTTCAAGTCTGATGTTTCACATCCCTGAAGGAAGATGACAGGATCTTTGTTTCATTCAGTGCCCATCTCTGGGACCCCAGTGGGGAAACAGTGACAAAAAGTCATTCTTTGACTGGGAAACTGGCTGGGAACTGGGCATTTAAGTAGGAATCAGCATTTGAATGTCAGAAAAGTCTCCTTCCGTCAAGCCATGATGGTCATAAAGCAGCATAAACAGCAAAAAAATAGTTTGGCCTTTGCATGCAGATTGAGGTTATCTTCAAACCAGTATTAATTTCAGTTTTATTTAAGTCTGTATTGGCTTATTTAGATTTCGTGACCCATAATTTTTTTCTTTTATGAGATCCTGGTGGTTTTGAGTAATAGCAAAAGAGAAACTAGGTTACACTGGGAGGATCTTGTGCATCTCAAAATAAGATCAGCCTGCTCAGGGGGGAATATAAAAATAATTCAATCTGAGGAGAACAAGCAGTATATTACAGCACACTGAATAAAAAACAATATGAACAGAATATAATGGAAATCATCAGGAGGGGGGACATTGCTTCAGCTTTTATCCTGCAACCTGGGTTTCATTAGTTTTGCACCTCAATGTTGATTCATTTCTGTGGACTCTCTATACAGTCTATGAGTTTTATGCTCATGCTTATGGAGAGCATTTGAGGATTCAGCTGTTGACTATTTTTCCTTCTCAACAAATCTCTGTGCTTTGCTGTGTTTGCATTTTGTCTTATGTGTTGGCCTGCTGCCATAGTGTGTATTGCAATGGTATTATTGAGTCCAAATAAGTCATTATAAAGGACACTAATGAAGCTTGTTTATCAGAGTTAATTTCTGTTCTCTTCTTTGTCACTTTATTAGCGTCGTCTTGGAGATGCTGCCAAGAAAGCCATTGGTAAATTGACAACCAGGACAGTAAAGAAGGGTGATAAGGTATAATAATAAGATTTCAACATGATAAACTTGAGCATCATGTTTAATTTTTTTCTGGGGAAACAGTCTCAGTTTTTTCTTTCTATTTCTGATTTATGGCTTTGCCTTCCTTGTTGGAGGCTTACTTTGTCCTGTGGCACAATATTTTGTGTAACTGTTAGTATTGATGTCTGCTGTAAGTCTGTATATTTCAAAGAAGTTTTTCTTGCTTAAATACTATTTGCACTCCATCTGGCAACTATGACTGAGGGTGGTTTTGTGTGCTGGCTGACTGGGAGGGTGTCCTGGCATGAGCACATAGGGCTGGCATTGTTTATGTGGAATTCTTAAGCTTAGAACCTTTCTGTATATAAGTTCCGTAAGTGAAAAATAAATATAAAAATAGGTAATTGAAGATAATCTCTTAAGTAAAATACGACTATTCAGTAAGTTAAGGGGGAGCATAAAGAAGTATCTCAGTAAATGTTACTCCAAGAACATTTCTTGCTAATATACAAACTAAAATATATGGTGTGTTGTGTCATAAGCTTTTTCCATTTTTATGAGCAATGTTGATTGATTCTGAAAGGAAAAAATAGTCTTTTAATCTTGCTTAATTTTTTAGCTTTAATTTTTAAAAGTCAGGGGAATTCTGGCCGTGATTTGATTTTTAAAATCTTATTTCCTAGGGCCTTTTTATTGTGATTCCTTTTTATCTTTCTTGTTAACACTATCAGCAGTGGAAGATTGGGAAGTGATCGGAAAACTTGCTTCCAGAGAGAAGGCAGAGAAAATGTCTTTCAGTTCTTCCTCCCTCCCTATGTAGTTTTATTTCAAAACAGGCCACTGCACTAAATCTTTTCTAGAATGGGAGAACATACAGATTAGAGGAACTTTTCCATGTAAAAAAGTGCTGTTGTCTTGACAGCATAAATTCAGAACTGATGAGTGCTATGTAGGTTGCAGTACAGACAGCATGTACAGGTGAACAGAGTGGGAAAAACCTTTTCTGTCTCAGAGGAGCCATGAGGATTCTCTGTGTGCAGCCCTGGCTGGTGCTGACCAGGAGTGGCTGTGGCCTTGCTCTGGTCCCTGTCTTGGTGTCTGGCTTGTAGCTGGTAGGCATCGAAAAGAACAGTGAAGTTGAACGAAGAGAAAGCACAGCCTGTTTTGTATCACAGGCCTAAACATTTTAGGTGTGTATTGTTGATTGCTATATCTGTATCTGAATGAAGTCCCCCCTTTTTCATTTGGAATTTCAAAATACCATATTTTAAAAAATCACAACTTCTGAAAATAGAAAAGAGAGGAGTCAATCAGTGATCCTCATGTTCATGTCTGGATAAGGACAATGATAATTCTGCAAGTAAGCAGCAGACACAAANCTTGGTGTCTGGCTTGTAGCTGGTAGGCATCGAAAAGAACAGTGAAGTTGAACGAAGAGAAAGCACAGCCTGTTTTGTATCACAGGCCTAAACATTTTAGGTGTGTATTGTTGATTGCTATATCTGTATCTGAATGAAGTCCCCCTTTTTCATTTGGAATTTCAAAATACCATATTTTAAAAAATCACAACTTCTGAAAATAGAAAAGAGAGGAGTCAATCAGTGATCCTCATGTTCATGTCTGGATAAGGACAATGATAATTCTGCAAGTAAGCAGCAGACACAAATATGGGACTACTCTGCAGTAAGTAATATGTTCTAGTTCTGGCTTTAAAAACGAACCCCAGAATTATTAATCTGCCAGAACAAACAAACAAACAAAAAAAAAAAACTGGATAAAATAGAAATGTTAGCTCCAAGCTGAAAGTGGAAAAAAAAAAGGAAATCTAGGAAAATCTCCACTATATTTTATAATGATTTCACTGAACATTAGAATCATTTAGGCCTTAGCTTATGTTTCAAATGATGATTTACCCGCTCAAAAAAAAGGGAGTTTTGCATGTATGAGATGCTTTTCTTGCTTAAGTCATGTTGGAATATAATAACACAGTCATGGGATTTATAGCTTAGGAACAGCTACTTGGCACAAAGCAGTTCATGTACTAGTCACAACTACTTTGACATTTGTCATAGCCTCAACTCTTGACTTGAATTCTCATTCTATTCATTTTAGGAAACAGACCCAGACTTTGATCATTGTGCTGTCTGCATTGAGAGTTACAAGCAGAACGATGTTGTTCGCATTTTGCCATGCAAGTAAGATAATAAAGTTGCTTTGTTTGGAAACTGTTCTCTGTTGGTGTTCTTTTGCTTCATTTCATGTAATAGGTGCATTGTAATTCACAAATGCATTTGTTGGATGTTTTCAGTCCTAATAACAGCCATTTTATTTTAGACTACGGTGCCAAAAGGTGTGAAAGTGGGTGCTGGCACTGTTAGGACAGTGGAGATTAAACAGAATTACATTAAAGATATTGGCAGTGGAGCTGTTGAGATTGCAGTGAGGTGGAGTGGTGCAGGTTTAAGGACCAAGTGATGGACAGACTCAAAAAACTTCAGTGTAATGAGCTTGGTATAGCTGCAGCATTCTGCACAGTAGATGTGCAACAACTGGCTGCTGGTTTCTGAAACTGCAGGAAATAGAAATGCAGTCTTTGTAACCTTCATACCTCCTGACATTAGTCAGCCTCTGTGCTGTCATCTCTCTGGTCTCTTCAATGCAGTGTGATCTTGGCTTGTGTCTGAAGGTTTGTACTTGCTGGTGATTCTGCATTAGTGCTTAAAATGTAACAACTTCCTCCCCCTATTATGGCATTGTGTTGACGTTTACAGGTTTTCAGTTTGTTTCCCTTCCGATTCCATTCTTGAGTTGTTTTGGGACATTTTCTCTTTGAGAGATGCTTTTAAATCCTTTTCCACCTGGTGGTTGATATTGATGAATCATACATTTTGGTAGCTTCAAGCATTACCAAGGACATCTTTCCCTTGTGTTTTGGAATTCAAAGCTTTCTCCGCATCTCCAGGCAGAAAAACCACATCTAGGTTAGGTTACATGTATGCAGCAAGATCCAGTAACTTGGCTTGTGCTTGATACATAAATGGTTCTGCATGATACTCCAGGAGCAACAAAGTCATGTTGGAGTTGATCTCCAGTCTGGCAGCAGCATCACATAAGAGCTCATTATTGGTCTTCTAAGTCCTCCTGCAGGCTGTTCTGGATAGCTAGAATATCTTCTAATGTACAGTGTATTTCCATCATCATAAAAGTAAAACACTATTATTTTATATCTTACTAATGAGAACTTGAGTGCATTATACTTCTGAAGCCAAAAATGTAATTCAGATTACTGTTCTCTGTGTTCCTTACCTCTTGGACAGTAGGAACAATGACCTGTTTTAGATTCTTAATATTGTTGAGTTAAAATTCTCTACAACTGATTATTTAGAAACTCTGATTAAAATAGTTAGGAATACAAGCTTGGTCTTAGCTTGTAAAGATTTGGGAGCTTTCAATCATATGGGTGGGTGGGTGTGTTTCTTCTTTACAATTTGGTCATTTTTACTCAAAGTTGGTGTCCTCTTACCCTAAAAAATGTACTCCCAAGTGTTAAGTAAAGTTTTCAGAGTTATGTCATTTATTGCAATCTCAAGTGAAGCTTGTGTAGGTGAATTAAGCCCTGCTCTTTTGATATGTTATGCAGAAGCTTATTCAGAAATTAGAGGAGGAACTTCTGGAAGCTGCACACTAGTTTTGGACCACTGAGATGATTGTTTGGTAAACTGCCTCTTAAAAAAGCTTCTCTTGTGTAGTTCAGGGTGGTACTGTGAGGCTCAAGGACGTGGAATGAAAGGTCCCAAGTCCCACTCCTCTGTGCCTTTCTCTTGATACTGAACACAGGGCAGGAGGAGGTCCTTGCCAGTGAAGAGAGAATGAGTCTTCCCCCATAGGAAAACAGCTCTTCCCACTAAGCACAAGGCAGAGTTGGGATTAAAAGCAAACTTCCTTACTTAAACAACTACCCATCCAAGCAGTGGATATGTTGCTGATATCTGCAGCAGTACAGATCCAATACAGACCATTTAAACAAGGTGTTTAATGATTTTTTTTTTAATTTAAAAAAAAAAAAAAAAAAGGAGAAAAGTCCTTTTCCTTCAGATACCTCTGGTGACCCACAGTCCTGCAGACAGAAAGCTCTGGGCTCTCAGGGATAGTTATGGCTGTTCAGGCAGCTGCATGCAGGTGCACCTGGCTGCCACCTCAGCACAACCTGCCCCAGTGCAGTCTCCCATGTAAAGGAGAGATCAAGGCTCTTGTGTAGATCATTTTCTGTTCTGTTTTTCACAAGAATGTAAGGTCAGCGAAGGCTCACATTACATTCCTGCCAAAGGCTGTATGACAGCTTTTATGTTCACTTTCTACTTCTTCTTTACATCTCACTTTTCATTTCCTGCAGCTCAGCTTTTTAAGTTGAGTGCAAAACCATCTAGGCTAGACACAAACAGTGAGATGGATGCTTTCCACAAGACATTTTTATATTTGTGGATGAAAAGCCAACTCTACCTGCAGAGATGGGCCCAATAAATTTCAGATTCCGTGTAAGATTTTTCAGTCTTCAATACCTGAGATTAAAAAACCCAAATCTTATTTTGGAGGTTTAACTCCTTTCTATTTCCTCATACTTCAACCTCTCATTTTAGCGTAGCATGCAGTGTTAGTTTTAAAAAAAAAACCAACCTAAACAGCACATAGACAATAAAACAAAGCCTACAAGAGAGATTCTAAGACAGATGAGAAAATAAATTACAAGAAAACCGTGGAGAAAATGACTCTACCAAGAGGAAGCAAATGAAAGGCTAGAAGTTCTTCTTACTGCGCCTGTTGGGGAAGCTGTAATCATTAGACAGTAGAAATCACTGACATGTGGCATCCTTGCTGTTTTTATCAATTTAAAAGTAGCCTTTCCCTTTAGTACCAAAGTTGTTCTCTGTAGTTAAGTATGGTCTGTCACTCTGTGCCTCAACAGAGGAATCTGGTCTGGGCAGACACACAGCAGGCAAAATCTACCAGCAGCTGAGCAAGTTGCACCTAAAATTCTGTAGTGAAATACCACATTTGTGATGTAAAGTTTTGTGGTGTGCGGGAAATTGTGGCCAATTTAAAAATAAACTAAGGTGAAAATGGTAGAAATTCAACTGCATTGTTTGCAGTAGTTCATTTTGTGCTTCAGAGAGAGTTCAGTACCAGCAGCCTATGGACATACCATAGCTTTAGTGCACTAAGGGACAATCTGTTTAAGGCTTCCAAGCTTGAGGAATGTGTCTTTTGTGAATGTCATTATGTAAGTGGAAAAATAAGTAGAGGAAGCAAATGTCAGAGGGATCCTGGCGAAAGACAACCTCATGGACAATTTTCTTTATTCAGATAATTTTATTCTACCATCATGCTGTTGCATCTAGGGGCTGAACAGGCACTAGGTGAAAAGTGATCAGGAGTGGGTAGTGTGGAGGATTTGTGAGAGATAAGGGAAGGGGAGAGAAAAGTGACAGGTTAGAGAAGAGCAGAAAATGATATTGGAAAGGGCAGAAAGACAGCCTGGGAAGGAAGGAAGGAAGGAATTAACAAGGTAGGGAAAGAATTAAAAATGTAGTGAATACTATAAAATAAATGGCTTTTGAGCCAAATTAGTAATTCCTGTGCTGGGCAAGAAGGAGGAAAGTGACAAAAGTGACTAAACCAGATTTTAATCTGTCTTATTCTGTGCTGCTGCAAATAACTGCCTTTTTCTTTTTAAGACCAAATTAACAGAGTCCTCATGGCATCCTTTCTGCTTCCTGCAGTGCCTTGGACCCCAGGACCGGGGGAGCAGCTGCCTCCAGCAGTAGCCAACGATGCTACTTTGCAGCAGTAAAGGTCCCTTGGATGGGATGCTGCATTGAGAGCAGGGAAGGGTAGTGAGCTCTAGGGAAACAGCACTTGTAAATTCAACCCTTCTCCTTTTGTGATGTGCGAATTTGGAGGCCTTACACCACCAGAAGAGATTCCTAACTCACTTTCTCCCCTGTGAAATGCTGCAAAGAAGCCGTGTTGTACGAGAGTCAGTGTTATGGTGTTTATTACCAGCTGGAGGGCAACTGGATTGGGTGTGCTGACAGAGTGGAAAAATACCTGCAGGTCACCTGCCTGGAGTTGTGCCCGCATGGGAGACTCCGTCAGTGCTGCCAGCCTGGCTGCCAGCCCTGCTTCCTGCAGCCCGAGGCTGGAGAAGCAGCAGAGGCTGTGTCACACCTGACTCCCCAGCGTGTGGCTCCTGAGGGAACGTCATCAGCTGTCGTGACCAAGAGCAGCTCGCTAGGTCTTCGCATTTATGGTCCTGGAATACCAATGACTAGGAAGATGGAGAGAGGTTTATGAGAACAGAAATTGCAAGGGTTTACTTTGTCAGTGTGAAGTTTTAAAATAATTCTTGTTTGCTCTCGTCATTGCTGTATAACTGCTTTTTAAGTCTTGCAAACAGAGAAATCCAGACAGAGCCTGAGCCACAATGATGCTATAAGCAAACTTTTTAAGAGGTAGAGAAACTGTGTAAGTAGTAGGCAAGCCATGATTTCTAAATCAATAACCTTTGGAGAGCTCCACTTCTTTGAAACACATTAATAAACATCCTTGAAAGTTTAGGAACTAAAAGCAAAGAATTAGGAGGTCACAAAAACAATTGGGCTGTGTATATAAATACATCAAAGTGCTAATGACTTTTTAAAATAACTCATAATATTTAGTGGATGCATATTGGCATCTGTATTAGTCGCCTGCTTCACTTGATCTGAGTGCTTCTACAGCACTGATTATCCAATAATGATATAATAAAGCTGTTTTCATACTTCTGTGGAGTCTTGATGTCTGCTCTTGCCCAAAATATTAGATTTTCAGGTTTGTTCTACTTTAAAAAAACAGGCTCCAGAGACTTAAAAGAAAACAAGCATATAAGTCATAACTTGCCTAACATAGAACAATGACATCTCTGTATGTTTCAGAATATTTAAAACCATTTTGTATCACCCAGCATTTCTAAACATTATTTCCTGTAGTTTTGTGAGTAATAAAGGGAATGCATTAAGAGTTAATAATAAGAAGTGAGTCTATTTTGGGTCATGATTTGAACACAAGGCACTGTACATACCTTGTTTTTGTGATTGCTATCTTGCAAGAGGACACAGGCCAGCCAAGTGACTAGCTGAGGTTCCTTAAGTTTCTATTCCTGCATAATCTGGATAGAGAAAAGCAAAATTCTTTTGTTCCCTGTCTATTGTCTGTTAACTATTTTACACCTAATTCTGCATCTTTAGTTAGTACAGGTGGGACATACAGCTGTAGCTGCCTGGAACTTCATTATGTTGATATTTTTTAGTCCCTCCATCAGTCTGAGTAGACATAGAACATAATTATATACTGTCTTTCGCAATATTTAACAGTTTCAGGCCTTTCAGAGACTTAAAAGCAAATAATCTGGTAACATGCCTCATTTGGTCTCTGATTTTAAAATCCCAAGGGATAGGGAGCAAAGAACTCCCAGATTCCATGATGAGCTTTCTGAGGCACAGAGCACAAGTGTAAGCTGAGCAAGGAGGGGACAGAGAGTATCTCGGCTTTATGCTGCCTTGGGGGCATGCATGACCACCTCTTGCAGACCCTGCTGGTGCTTCAAATAGATGGCAAGAACTGCTTGTTCTGCCTCTGCCCCTTTCCCTGCTGGCTCCAGAGCACAGCTCTTCGCTGACTAAGAAGCCCTTGTAATTGCTGATCTTTGTCATGATCACCAGTCTGTCGTGTTTGGGTGTGCCTGCTCTTACTGGCTTCTTGCTCTGCAGTCAGCCCCACTGGAAATGAAGGATCAGGACTCTTATCATAGGAATTATCATAGGCAGTTACTCAGACTGGGTTATTATGAGTATTTGCTGAAGCTATTTTGGATAGACAGTCTTGTGATTCCCATTTCTGCCATGAATATGCTCTGAAAAGTTCTTTGCCTTTTGAAAAGCTAGGAGGGCATTTCCTTTACTTCCTTTAATTTATATACCTTGTTTTGGTCTCTGCATTGTCCTTCCTTGTTATACTGGTTTATATAAATCCCAACACTGTTACATTATATTCACGTATTTGACTAAGACTTTGAATGCAGTGTAGGAGGCAGTTCAGACTGTTGCCTATTGCAGAGTTCCCTGCTGTGCAAGTAGGAGCCCAATTTGCCTTTCCATCTCTGAAAGCCCAGTTTGCTTCTCCTTTTATTTTTATGACAATCGTATCGTGATGGACATGTTTTCCTTCTTGATATCAAGAAATTCTGATGGCAGGGGAAAGCCTTCTTTTTACTTCTATGTGATAATTATAAAAGCCTTTTCAAAGTCAAACAGGAATGTGTTTGGGTTGGTTCCACTGACTTGTGAAAAAAACTGACAGCTGATAGATCTGTGCTCTTCCTACTCAGTTTATGGTCAAATTCTGCATCAAAACTGAGACAAGACTATAGACAAGTTATGGTGAGAATGGCACTACCTTGGTTCTTTTACCTTACATCTTCTACTCATATCCACAGGAAGGGGTGAGGGGGGAATTAAAATCTTCAAGTGTTTCCTTCTAATTGAACTCTTAGTAAAGAGTGACAACAGCAAGCAATTTTTTTTTAATTACTGCAATTATCACAGAATACTGGCAATTCTAAGATTTGCATGTATTTTAAAATAAAAAAAAAAGCAATTATCCAAAAGTTTAAGTAGTTTTCATTGTATAAAATAGACTAGTTTGCAAACTGTGTATGTACCTTTTCTGTTCTTCTAGGCACGTGTTCCACAAAGTCTGTGTGGATCCTTGGCTCAGTGAGCACTGTACGTGTCCAATGTGTAAACTGAACATTTTGAAGGCACTGGGAATTGTGGTAAGTTGCTCTGTTGTAAACTCTTCTTCCTTCCATGTCTGAGACCCAGAACAGGAAGAATGATTTTAGGGGAGAGAGGGGAAAGGGTGTTCCAGTACCCTTACTCAGAAAATATTTGAGGGTTTTTACCAATTTCTTTGCTGCTGATTTGTTGTTGTTCCTTCTTTCCCTGATTGGTCATTGAGAATACATTGTTATATTTGCATTTATGACAATTGTCTGCTGGAAGTATGCTAGATTCTCTGTAATCTTCCCTTTTCTCAGGTCCTTTCAACCCTTCCTTGTTATATTTACTCTATGAGTCTTGTTCTTGTGATTTCCTGTAGGCAGTCTTAAATTTGCACATTATAAGCCCCACCCTAGCCAAGGCCAGTGAGTTTTCCTCAAGCAGCTCATGTCTAATGGGATCCCTGAGGACTGCTTTGGTTGACCAGTTCACAAAGGAATAGCAGTGAAACCTCAAAGAAGGTTTTTTTAATCTTTCCTGTATGAGGAAAAAATTATGAAGTGGGAGTGATGCTCTTTTCAGAGTAGGAGAAGAACATATGGAGAGACTGTCTGAAGTGGCTTTTGATTCAAGACAGTGAGAATAATCAGGCCTCCATTTTTAGCTGTGTCAGTTGCAAATTTGCACATTTCCTAAGAAATAGTAGCAGATATATTGTGGATGACCTGTTTTTGCAATTAATTACATACCTGGGTTTTAGAAGAGGATACAGTAGAATTCAGAGTTTGTCATGATTGTGGTAATACCATACAGGCATAGGCTATGCTACAAGTGTGCTTGAATCCCATCCTTGTATCTCAGTCCTTTTTTCTACTTCTTCCTTCTCCTCACAAAGAGGTGACTTCAGTTGTTCATTCATGTGTTTCTCTCCTGTGTGACCTCAGGACAGCCACAGAGTCTGAAAAAAGCGCGTGCATGTTGTTTTATTCAATGTATAGGTTTACTACACGTGGAACATTCACCACGGTAACGTGGAGCTGTGTTTTTTCCCAGCCCAACGTGCAGTGCACAGATAATGTAGCCTTTGACATGGAGAGGCTCACGCGGGGGCAGCCTGCGAGCAGGCGCTCGGCGCTCGGAGACTTTGGCACCGACAGCTCCCTCAGCTTGGAGCCCCTGCGCACCTCGGGCATGTCACAGCTGCCACAGGACGGGGAGCTGACACCAAGGTCCGGAGAGATCAACATTGCAGTGACAAGTAAGTGTCCTTTGGCTCCCAGTACCATCCTACAGCCTCCGTGGTGTGTGTGTGTGTCCCTCTGTGCTGCAGGGCCCTGGTGATGGATGTCCCTGCAGGGACAAAGGTGACCTCAGTGTCTCTGCAAGAGGCATATGCTCCTTATTGGAACCAATATACTCTAGGTATGACAGTGCCAACACTTCCATTATTAATGGTATATCCATTTAGATCTGCATGCAAAGAACCCTGGATGAACTGAAATGGCACCAAAATAACCTTCATGAATTTGGTAACCAGCACAAGACGCTGGATTGCCAAAACAATTATTTATCCCTTTAGAATATTTTACATGCAATAATTTATACAAATATAAATATTGTAGCTGATTGCTATTTCTGCAGACATTTTTTCCCGAGAACATTGCTACTGGAATTCTGACGTCACTTAGCAGGTGTTTTTTCTTAGAAAATTTGTGAATTAAAGAAGCATTTGATGTACCAACATTTGAGTATTGTCCAAGTTTTTTATAACATCAGAAGACTGTTCCTGCACTGCTTGAAAGCTCTTCATAAGAACAGCATGGAAAATTTCCACTTACTGGAATTTACCTGGGGTTTTTAATGTACAATAGCACAATAATGAATACAAAACTATTGCATCAGTTTTCCATATGCTGTACAGTCTCAGCTTGATGCATGAATGGTTGTTTTTCTGGCTGCATTGCAAAAAACATGATCCATGCAGTACAACAGTCTAATTTTCTCCTTGTATTTTGCTTATGTACATATGTGATCTAGATTTTGAACTTAGTGACACGGGTTGCACTGATACATGTATACAAGGCAGTGAAACCAAGGCAGTTCATTAGAGTGTTTCTTTAGATGCTATAGCAAAGTAAATGTCTCATTTAGAGAAACCCCTCACCTTATGGAAAACATAGTCTATATTTAGAAATGTCCTGATCTGAGATTTGAAAATCCATATACAAAATCTGGATTCTCCGCAAAGCCAGTAAGTCACTTTGCCAGCCAGTGTTCAACCTCTGGTTCACCTTGCACTCAGTTCTGTGGAAGAAGAACAGATTCGTTGCTGCATTGCTTCCTTGTCTTGGGTGGGGAGACTGGAAGTTTCTCTTTTTACTAATTGCCTTTTCAGAAGGTGTTTTTACTGTCTGTTCCCAGCTGTAGTGCTGCTTGTGCACAGATGGGATGCCAGGGTAAAACAAGAAATAGCCACCAACAGTTCATTCTGATGTTTATAACGTAAAGCTTTAGAAAGGACTCTTGAAATGTTTGTATTTTATGGATGACACATGCATTCTTTGATGCATGAGAGTTAAACCGTAAGCTGTATTCAACAACAGTGTTTGTATTCTGAGCTGTTACTGTATGCCAAGTTGATCCTGGGGAGAATTTTGAGTAGTGAACATTCTTTAATAGACTTCTTTATACTGCTTTATATTTTTTAATATGTATGTGTGTCTACCCTAGTGTTGAAATTATTTTTCTGCAGGTATATCTATCAAGTAGAAAACTCTAGTTATGTTTTACTGTTGAGCATTATATCCTGATTTTTGTTGGGTTTTAAGTAACACTATAACATAAATTCAGGAGGGAGGGGGCGAAGACACAGTTGAAGTGTGGCAGTACTTTGGGTGTGCTTATGTGAAAGAGTTGCATCTCACCAAACCTAACCCAACCTGACAGTCGTCTTTCTGACTTGGGGGGTGGACAGAGTTTTCATTGCATTTTCCCTTGATCCTGCATTTCACTTTACATTGTTAAGTAACATTTCTTTATCACTAACCCTTGGGCTCAGCCAGGAAATACTGTTTGTGCCTTGCTTTTTTTCCGCACCTCTCTCCACTTCTTCTTTGCTAGCCTTCTCCCGTCAGTAACTCTGTGGCTTAACTTCCTTCTGCTTCACCTCCTGGGGCCAGTCATGGCTTAGAAGCCTCTTGCCTTCCGCCAGTGGTGTTTGAGGGAAATATTGGCATCGCTTTCTCCCACGAGTGATTTCCTCCCTTTCCTTTGTCAACAGAAGAATGGTTTATTATTGCCAGTTTTGGCCTCCTCAGTGCCCTTACACTCTGCTACATGATCATCAAAGCCACAGCTAGCTTGAATGCTAATGAGTAAGTAAATATTCAGATGTTTCTGTGCATTTCTGGTGGGTGTGTGTCATGGACAACACTGGGGATAAATACCAAGAGAAGGGGCAATATGTAGTTTTCAAGGCATCAAATTAATTTCCTGCTTTTCTCAAACACAAGTGTCTCTGTTAACAGGAGGTTTCAGGGTATCGTGTAAAGTCCCTCTTAATTTATGTTTAGTTGGGTTGTCTGAGGAAATCTCTTTGCTAAGTGGAGACATGAAATGGGAAAAACAGAGAATGTTTATGTTCAGTTTTTGATCACTGGTCTAGGTAAACATTAGATTTCTGACATTAAATGTTCAAAATTCACCTGCCAGAGCCAAAACTTACTATGAGCAGTTACCTTTGACAGTTTTCATCTCAATTTTATAGTCAAATTTCATATTAAGCAAAAATAATTCTGTATTACTAGGTGGCACACTTTCAGCTGAGAGGGAAAAGAAGAAAAGGTGTTTAAATAGAAAACTACCTTTTTCCTCTTAGATGAGGGAGAGATGAAAGCGATGAATGCAGTACTCTTTCTCCTCTCTTAAATGAAGGGATGCTTGCTTCCATGCTTTCTTAAGATGTATAGAAACCCCCAGCCTCCCTTCAGACAGGCTGGACAAGGAATTACCCTAGCAGATGACTTTCAGTCTTTTTATAATTCTGTGTGTGGGCAAGTATAAATCTGTTCTGCAGATCTATTAACTAGGTACATCTAGCTATTTTCATGCATGTGTACAGAATATCTGGGCTCAGGATATATGTTTAATCATAATTTAATTATTTATTTGGGAAGGCAAAGTTTCAACGTCTTTATTTGCATCTAAACATCTTGACGCAGCTGAATTTCCTTTAAAGCACTGATCTCTGTATCAGTAGTGGGGTGAGATCCAAAGGGATGCAGCCTGGAAATGCAGCTTCATAAACATTTTCTTTGGATTTTTTTTCTTTGAGATAAGAGAAAGAAGGGGGTTGGATTTTTTTTTTTAACGTTTAATGCTATTTGGAAAGTATAAAGTGTCCTTCTCAATAAGATGGAAACATGTTTAGTAGTCTCCCATGTAAAATTTTTGGCAATCTCAAGCTAATCATCTTCAGGAGGGCCCATAATATTGGTCATCAAGGACTTCTCATTACCACTAATTTGCAAATCTTCCTCCTCCTTTCATATGCTGATTCCAAAGGGGCTTCATGAAGAAAACTTTTAGAACTTCAAGTAGCCCTATCGAGTCTAGTGTTTTTTTTTTTTCCATTTTTCAAAATCTTGAACTTGCAGCCATCAACCAGCAACTTGGCAACATAGCTGCAGCTGAGCATAGTTAATCTGCCTGGAAAAGTAGCTTGGGAAGGCGTGGGGCAAGATGAGCTGCAGAACAGGAATGTTTGCATTACTGGGCACTTGCACTTCATTGAGAAGGAGGAGGAGCTGTAGCCCATGAAGTTTTATCCAGATGTGGGCACTGATAGCAGCTGCATTTCTACCTTGCCTTGCAACTCTTTTTTTGTTGCTCTATTGGATCTGGGACTGTTTTTACTGCGAGGACAAGCTGCTGCACATTGGCAGGGACTTTGGTCCTCCAGCAAAGTGTTTTCACAGTGATGTTCCCTCAGTACAAAAAAGGGTGTGCTTGATACAATGAGAGCTCCTTTTCTGAGTGATAGGAATTGAAATGTGAGTACATCGAGTGTGTACTTGAGACAGACTTGAGAAAACTCACAGCCACAGAAACCAGAGCTTCAAAAATCACTTATTTGGGTAACTGAGCTGTGGTCTTTAACCTCAGCAGCTGTGGCCTTTAACCATCTGAATCCTTTGAGATCTGAGCACCCTCCACAAGTGCTGCTGGATCCGACTATTCATTTTAGACAGTTTAAAATTACTCTAAGGCTGAGATTTATTGTGTCACTGACATCTTCCCAGTGCCAGACAAAGAATTTCCTCTGCTGAGTATCATGCCAGATATATGGCAGTTCCTTCTCATTGCTTTTCTACTAAACAGCATACCTGCTTTTTATATTGCTCTCCACATAAAAAGAAATGCTGGCACACCCTGCCTTTCTTATGGTAGTATTTCAAGAGGAATCTGAGGGGTTTTTCTTATTAAAAAACAACAATAGCTATAATGAGGCTGTGGAACACGCTGATGCAAGCGAAAGGCTTGAAATTCTGTTTTAAAACTCACCTGAAGTCATATCCTGTACCTATTTTCTGCTGTGTCCTTCCCACAGCTTAAACAGTTATTTAGAGCAATAGTTCTGTAGTTGTGAATATATACATATATATATGTATATATGTGTACGTATATGTTTGTGTGTATGTATAAATACACCCACATGCATTTTTAAATAGTTGTGATAAAAGTAAACATTGTTTAAATGATAAGAAAATAAGGAACCACAGCTGCTTTCTCTTGGTTTCAAAATAACCTTGCAGTACTAGTATTAAAAGTTTCAGGCAGTGTTTGAAAGGAACAGAAGCAGCACATTTTGCTTGCCTCCTAGGGAATGGTCAGAAATTACTGTGTGAGTTTAAGCTCAAAAAGCCCAAATGTTGGATTGCACCACTTAGAGAAAGTTTTCAGTAGCAGATGGAGTGTCCTCAAGAGCTTAGAACTGCTCAGACCTCTGGCTGTCCTGTAGGAATGATGTGACAAATACAGACATCTCTTAATGCTCTGGCTTTGTATAATTAATCATTTTTCACTAGCTTACTTTTACAGGATTTTTTTTTTGGTAGTATTAACTTTATTTTTTTATTGGCAGTATTAACTTTAACATAAATATTTTGTTCCTTTTTTTTCTGCCCTGCAGAGCAGAATGCTATTGAAGAAACGCTTTCCGGCCGATTGCCTTGGAGAGAGACACCTATTTTTATGCATCATTTATCGATCATGCAGCACAAGCAATTATTTAGTACATTCTATTTTTTCATAAAATTTGCTGATGCCAAAGCTTTGTATTAAAGAAAAAGTGAAGAAATAAAAAAACTTTAATTATGAAATTTTACTCTGTGAGAATTTCATTTTTCTTGGGCTTTCTGTGTTAGTACTCAAGTCTGAGAGCATTTTGTAAATTTTAAAAGGTGCTTTATTTCCTTTGAATGATTCCATGTTTGCAGGTCTCTATTATTCTCCATTCAGCTGGGACACAAGTAGTGTAGTAAGCAGTGGAAATCTCATAGAGTGTCATTGTTATGATGCCACTCAAGTGATTTAACTGCCACTGAAGTGACTTAGAAGTGTTTTTAGCAATCATTCCACACCAACTTGTTAGGGAACAAAGCTGGGTCAAGCTGTCGATTCTGCTATAATGGACTTACATTGACTCCAGCTGGGAATTAATTTGAAATAAAGACATTTTCTCAGTTTCTCTTCCTGTAACACTTCCAGTCGCCTGGGGAGCACTGTGGTATGATTTTTGCCTTGAGGCCAGGCATTGCTGGAGATTTGCAATACTGTTGTCTCAAAATACAAATCATGAACCTTTTCTATCTTTTACTTTCACCCCACCCTCCTTTTGATAAAAGTGAAGCTGCTCTAAACCACTTCTTCCTTCCTAATAACAAGTGAAAACGCAGCATTTCCCCCACTGCCACGTGTTAACCCTCCTTTCATATCAGTGGTGGGGGTTAGTTTTGGTTCAAATTCGGAGCATGGAAGTTTGATAACGCTCTTTAATGTAGAAACTCTGTGCAAGCATGTCCCTTCTTGCCACAGCTTCTGTACTGGCGAGGAGGCAGAGGGAAAACATCTCCCCTCGGTGTCCTCACTCCGGCTGCTTCATGCAAGTTATGCAAGCTCTGTGTGAGTAATTTCACAACAGTCAGTTAAAACACGAGTCGCAGCCAAGTGCTAATGCTTGACTTAATGAGATGGGTAAATGAAGGTAACAAGTTGGGAAGGAAAAAGTAATTGACAGATGTTATAAACTGTTCTGTATTTGGTTGTTTTTGTTGTTCTCGGATCAAGATGTAGAAACAGAATGCTTTCTAATTTAATGAAATGAATAGAGAGAAGCAATTTTTCTGTAAGATTTAATTTTTTTATGTACTGGGAACTAGAGGATTTAATTTAATTTTATTTTTATGTATAGGCACTTTTAGAATTTAGGAACACAGCCAGATGCTACATTAAAATAGTTTCTTAATTCTTATTTGTCCATCAGGCTTCAGCTGAGAAGGCAGCTTTTAAAATAAGCGGTGAAGAATGTGATAGCTTCAGTGCATTTAATAGAATTCTTCTTCAATGTGTCCTTGTGAAATTCTGAAAGAAATATGAAAACAAATCAATAGAGCAGTAAGTGCATTTTGAAAGACTGGAAAACCCCATTGGACTTACTCATGAGAAGAAAAAAACCCCCAAACATTCTGTGTCTGAGGGCTGTGTGCTTGTAACGTACAGCATGCGTCAACTGAGTGTTGTTGCCAAAAATGGAGGAATGTGGTTAGAGCATGATTTAGGGAACAAGCTATGATACATGTTTTTTTCACTCATCTCTCAACAGCAGTAGTAAAACGGATAAGTTTGTGCTTGTCTCCTGAAACAAAATTCCTTAAGTGCTATTTAACGGTGTTGCACAGGGACAGCGTGAGCAGTGCAGTAACCCAGATGCAAAAGGCACCATAATAGTTGCAGTTTGTGTTTTTTCTTCAGAACAGCAGCAGAAGAAGTTGAGTGATACTTGGAACAAAAGTGTTGACCAGACTTCTTAGTGCATTTCCCTCCATGGAGGATTGAAATAACTCAGCATCATCTTTTCTAGTTATTCTTTTGAGCCTCTAACAATTGTCTCAAGAAAATGTTAATAATTATACAACTTTTGATAGATTACTTAGAGGTCAAGCAATCAGTGCATGTTTATCTGTTAATGAAATAAATAGGTTTCAAGATGGACTCTGCATCATCCCAGGAACTCTTTTTTTTTTTATTCTGGATAGACAGAAGAAGGAAATCCCCAAAGTTTTTCGTAGTCATAGAATCACTTAGGTTGGAAAAGCCCTCTGAGACCATCAAGTCCAGCCATTAACCCAGCACTGCTGAGCCCACCACTAAACCATGTCCCCAGGTGCCACATCTGTATATTTTAAAATTGATCTAGCCTATCCAGATGCCTCTGTCGAGCCTGCCCTCCAGAAGATCAACCCAGCTTGGTGTTGGCTGCAAACTGACTGAGGGTGCACTCGATCCACTCATCCAGATCATTGATAAAGATATTAAACAGGGCTGGCCCCAGTAGTGAGCCCTGTGGATGTGACTCCATTCCCCATTGCTCTCTGGGCTGAGCCATCCAGCCACTTCTTAACCCGTGTATGGTGCACCTGTCCAAGCCATGGGCAGCCACTTTCTGAGAGAATGCTGTGGGACATGGTGTCAAACTCTACCAAAGGTAGACACATCTACAGCCTTTCCTTCATGCACTGAGTTGCTCATCTTGCCACAGAAGACCAGGTTGATCAAGCAGGACCTGCCTTTCTTAAACCCATACTGCCTGGGTCTGACCCCCTGCTTGTCCTGGGTGGGCTGTGTGATGGCACTAAGATGGTCTGTTCCCTGGCCTTCCCTGGCACTGAGGTCAGGCTGACAGGCCTGCAGTTGCCCAGATGCCCCCCCCTCTGGCCCTTCTTGTAGATGAGTATCACATTTGCTGACCTCCAGTCAATTGGGGCCTTCCCAGGAAGGTGGGACTGCTGGTAAATCATGGGAGGTGGCTCTCTGAGCACCACAGGGCTACCCCAATGTGTCTCCTTCCTTGCCTGTCCCTTCTGAAGAGTTTTCAGCCATCTGTTGCAATACTTCACTTGTGCCAGTCATGCCACCGTGTCTCCACGATGGTAACCGTGTCACAGTCTTCCTGCTAAGCTGGCTTTGAGGAAAGGGTGCTTTGTGAAATAGTCCCACCTGGTTACTCCTTAACTGAGAGGGCGTCTAAAGCAGCTTGAGATAGGGAGTGCTCTGATCAGGTTTCCACAGTAAGACATCTTTGTGCCCAAGGAGCTGTGGAAGGGACTGCAGCTTGTGGCAGAAGATGGCCCTGATTAATGACTAAGGGCATTAAAATACTTTCAGATGGAAAGGGAACACCAGGTGATACTTAATCCTGGTGCACTTGCAGTATTGTGTCTGGAGCTTTTTACCTTAATGTTGTGCTTGCTTTGGTGGCAACCTATGGTAGGTATAAAGATCAATTGCAGGATCGTATGTTTATTTTCAGACTCAATCCAAGTTACCTGAAAAGTTCTTCTAAAACATATAATGAAGAATAGTGGCAAAGAGCACTGATGTATTCATTTTCATATATTAAAACTGCATGCAGCCTTCTCGTTTGTTTTCTGTACCTAAGGGCTAAACCTTGATCTTTCTTGGTAAGTGCGAAATAGGAAGAACAGATTCATAACCTGAATTTGGAACTGCGGATGTTTGTACTTGTCCTTAAAATACATTTATTCAGTAAATTTATCAGCTGGACCGATGCCACATTTTTTATCAAACAGTAGCAATTTTCTGCATTAAGAGGAGCGTGGCTGGGTCACTGTGCCCTGCTGAGTCTGCTGCTCCAGCCGTAAGCTGTGGGCAATGCTCCTGACTTGGTTAATGGAGCACCTGAAGATTGAGTGGTGGAAAACACTGAGCGGCAGCTGGATTCTCAGCTCTGGGCTGGCTGCACTGGATGGGAGAGGAGACACTTAGGAAAAGAAGGAACAATGTGTCTCAGAAGTGGTATGGAAGCCAAGAGATGTCTATCTGTATGGAAACATTCAGCCTCCCTGGAAGTGGGTGGCTTAAAATTCTTTTGCCAAGAAGGACAAAAACATCACAGTAAAGAATTTTGAAGTTGGATATACACTGCCTATTTACAGATAAATATAAAATATTTGTTGTCAGATGACCTGTCTGCCTGTTGATTAAATCTGTCCCTCAAACCCGCTAAGAGTGGAAGTCTGGGTTCACACAGAGGAAATGACAGTCTGGACTGTCTGTTTCCTAAACCCATGTTTGATTTCTGTGTAATAAAAACAAGAGCAGCCAGAAGCTATTAGAATCCCTTTCGTTTGTTTGAGCATTGGTTGTGTGTAACATTGCAGCAGGTGGAGGAAGGGGAGATGAAGTATCCAATATTCATGGCTTATTTTGGCTGCAAAATGAGATTCGCTCATCAAAAAATAAATGATCCTGACCCATAACACAATCTTGAAATCAGTTTTATCTGATATAATTTCAAAGCAGGTTCTGGGGTTTATTTCGTTGAATCATAGAATCATTAAGGTTGGAAAAGACCTCTGAGGTCATCAAGTCCAGCTGTTGGAGAGAGACTGTGATCTTCACAGTCACAGTTCCAGCTTTATATTTCCTTAAACACTTTACCTTTATTTATTTATTTGCTTCTATTTTAAGCGTTGCCCAGTTTTAGAAACCTGTAAATTTGGGGGACAGTTCAGATCCAGAAAATGGGCATTTATCATTCCCCACTGACTGCTTCTGTGAAGTATATTCCAAGACAACCCACTTGTTCCAAGTGCCTGGATATATGCTCCTAGCAAAGTGAACAATTCACTCCTGTGCAGTGTAACAGCTAATTCCACTCTTATTTCTGTTAACTACAAGATCAAAAATTAATTTGCTTATGAGAACTTCTATTGTCACTGCAATTGATGGAGCAAGTGTGGGCACTGACTTAGGCTTGTACAAGAGCAGCAGATCCATTGCCCAGCTCCAGTTTCCTGCTGGGCACTTCTTAGCAAGGATTTGACCTGAGCACACAAAGTCTGTGTCTTTTGGGTGAGTGGGGAAGGAGAAAAGGTGTTTTGGACAGTATCAGCTGAATTCTTCTTTTCTTATATCTTCTGTAAGGTCTTTATTTCAGAATGGGGTAGGCTGGGCTCAAAATTTGGCAAAGAAAGGGGGATTTAAGCAGCTAAAATCTGCCAGGACTTAAACTACAATTCCCTAAGCATCTTGCTTCACTGATGCTTGAAATTGGAAGCACCTTAGTTTGTTCAATGCCTTGTTGATGAACTTGGAAGCTTTTCAGTTGCCTCCACTTTGGCTTATGTAGCTGCCTTGTGTATTGTAATCTAAGCAGCCTTGCTCCTAGCTAATCCCCCGTGGGATCAAGAAACCAGGTAATGAAGCGTTTTGGCCAAGGGCCTGTTTTGATGATAGATGCTTTCAGAGAGAATGATTTGTACAGCAGGAGGGCTGGGCTCCTTGCAAAAACACATCTGTGGATTCAGAGAGCCGCGGGAATGCCAGGCCACCGAGGAAAAAATCAACTTCCTCTCCCCACTTTATCAACTGCCGCATGGTGCTTGTTTCGGGTATTGCCAGTGCTGGAAAAGAGGGTTGTGTCTGTTTTGGTTATGCATAAGGTAATCCGTAGGTGGCTGTTTGTAGAAGGTGACTCATGTGGATGGAGGTTGCTGAGCTCTGGAGGAGATCAGGCTTCCAGCAGCATTGGTGGGATGATCCTTGGGGAGCCCCTTGCTGTGCCTGCTCATTCCTTTCAACCCCAAGCTGAAGCACTTTGTGCTGGTGCAGGGCACTGCGCTTGGCTGCTGAGCAGAGGTTTCTGGGTCTTCTGAGGAAGCACATCCCTGTTTTACAAGGCTGTAAATCAACAGCCAGCACCAAGTGCGAAACTCCGGCCTGCCCTAGCCTTGCTCAGACTTGACCTGTTTTATCTGAAAGAGCCATTTGAGGTGGGACTGTTCATGCATATGGAAAGCAGTTGCTTTAAATTGGCAGGGGAGCACATGAGCAGCTATGAAATGTTTTGTATGGTTGTTACTGGTTTGTTAAAGGGTGGCTGGTTTTCCCATGTGTGCTGTGTTTGCATCCAGCACACAGGTATGAGGATGCTTTACTCAGTTCTTCCATTGTTCATGTGTGTTGCTAATGTGGTTTTGTTCTATCTCTTGCAGGCAGTCACTTCTTTCATCGTAACTCTCTGTCCCCTCGAAGCCTGGTCTACGAAAGCGAGTTCTCAACCATCGAGCCTGCCTTGGACATGTACGACGAGAACAAAACCTGAAAGGAATCCATGCTCCTTCCTGGCCCTTTTTCCGTTTTTTTCATTTCTCATTCCTATTGTTGTGTACTCTTTCCATGGATCTCCTTTGTCTGAAGAAGAGCTGCTTTTTCCAGAACACGAACCCGCCTTCTTGATTGCACAGACGAAGACCAGCTGTGGTGGATTCTGAGGGTGGCATCTTTGAGCTGACAAAGAGTTGCGGGCAAGCAAGGTTGTCTGATGGAAATTGCTGAGTAACAGCATGGGGAGCTGTGTCGGCCCAGCCACGGCGATGCAGGAGAGGTTTTACGGTGGCCCTAAGAGTTTGTGCTGAACTGCAAATGCATCTCTTACACAGGTGTCTGCTGTTTCCAATTTTTTAATTGTCCAGATGGTTGGGCAATGTCAGAAAGGGAACTGGTTTAGAGGAGATGGCCAGTGACTGGTAAAAGCACTCGTATATCTCGGTTAATCCATAACCTTACTGTGAAATAGCCCCTTCTGAGAGGGACCTTTATAAGTGCATTGAGTTTCCTACAACCCACTTAACCCCGGACAGTGGCAAGCCAGTCTGACATTCAAGCTGCAGAGAGGACCTGTATTTGCAGAAAGATTTCCAGGAACTTGATGCTTGGGTTTTTTCTTCAATTTGATTGAAGCAGGAGAAGAATGGTATACGCAGAATATACTTTTGGTCCTTCTGTGTGCTGCAGTCAAGTGAGTCTCTTTCTGTAGAGAGGACATTCACAGAACCAGCACTTGATCTACCTGAAAACCATTAGACTTTTTGAAATATGCAGGAATTGAATTAGCTTTCTTTCTCACGTAACTTTTTTTTGGGGGGATGGAGGGGTAAAAAAAAATCCACCAAATTTTTCACTGAGGTTTTTTAAAAGCCAGCATGTTGGCATTACACAGAGAAGAAAAGAAGTAAGCTTCTTATCCCACTCTCCTGTTGAGATCTGCAACAGTTATTTAACAAATACATTCTCTGAGCTGTGCCCTTTCCCACTGACATCAATAATGGGAATGCAGAAAGCAGGAGAAGAAAGGAAAGCAGCTACTGCTTTGACACGCTGCAGGAAAAATCAATTTTTACAGGCATGTGACAAAAGCGGTGGGGAAATGGATATTGTTTGCAAGCTTCTGAGAGAACAATGCAGAAATGGAGAGTGAGAGAGGAACCTCTGGAGCTAAGTCATCCACAGCGTTCCTCAGATGAGCTGACGTGAGGAGCGAGCGCTTCTGCTCCACCTTTTCCTACCGGACAATGCATAGCTGTTAATGAATGTTTGGATTTTTCTCCGTTGCAGTCTAAGTTACCGTAGGTGTAGAAACTCATTTGTGTCCTTGTAATGTGAAACACAGTTTCACCCTCTGTATTACGAATCTTGAGAAATCAGTTAAGCCAAAAAGAAAGGTAAGATTTATCCTGCCATGCTTTAATTTCACCTGCTTTTGCTACAAGCAGGGGAATTTCCCCTCCTATATAATGTTTTTAATTGTATAGCAGTCTGTTTAACATATATCCTTTTCTGAAGTGTGGTTCAACTGTGTCTTTAACATGGATGTTCGAGAGAAAAAGAAAAACCCAGCTCTGTAAAATGAGGAAATGAGCCTCTTTGCCGAGCATGCTTTGACTTTTGTTGCTGTGCGTCAGCTTTATTTAATCTGATAATTCAAGAGTGGGTGGCGTGAAGTGTAGGGAGGTTTTTCTCGTAATACCCACATTGATATTTACCTAATGCACTTTTATTGCCATTCAGCTCACTCTGGAAATGCGCTGAAGCCCCAAGCTTTTTTACAGAGCACAATCTTGATGCCTACTTTCCCCCACAAAAGCAGAAGTGAAGGTCACAGGAAGTGCCACAGTGGCTGGAGCAGCAGTGGGTCACGGTCAGCATCCCTGCTCTGCTGGTGGGTGCGCGAGGCAGGCGGTGACAGCTCCGGGCACGGCCGGCGAGCCCATGCACAGCTCCCCATCCCAGCCTGGCTGAGCTGCACCCAGGCCCGGGCAGAGCTCCCCAACCCAGCCTGGCTGAGCTGAACCCGGATGGGACTCGGGGGCGGCAGAAGGGCTGGTTGAGTGGCCCCTGTTTTCGTAATTACATCTGCGAGATCACAGCGGGGACACGTGGGAGCGGCGCCTTGGGAACAGAAACGCCCGAGAGGAAAATCACCTTCTCTCAAGGATGTTACAGGGCTTGTTTTTGTCTGTGGAGGGCAGTCAGGTTACTATAAACCCAGATACCTGGGTGTTCCTGGTTAAATGCAATCATGTCTTGGTGTCTCTGACCAGCACAGAGCTGCTCCGGTGGGGTTTTGGGTAGGACAGGCACTTGTAGTGCTGCGTAGGGTGCTGGTGCTCCAAGCAAACCCTTCCTGTAGGGGCTGCCCCAAACCGACACAGGGATTTCCCCTAAGATTTCCCCTAAGACCACCGGGAATGTCACTGGGGCACCGTTTCAGCACAAAAAGAAAAGTGATGATTTCTCAGCTCCAACTGAGCCAGTTTGCACGAGCTGTCTGCCAGAATATACAGAAAAGCTAGAACAGGCATGGAAATTAAATTTAAAAACTAGAAAACACAAAGCCCCCAAAGACAAAAAAATAATGTAGTATCTGATTTGCTATATCTTATTTCTAACTTAACATCTTGGTTTTAAGCAGGAGGAGGGCAGGTTTGCCTCAGTGTAGATCAGGGTCTGGCATAGTGATGTAAAAATGGATTTGTGCTGTAGTATCTTGGATAGGGGAGCTGACATTTGTAATTGACATCCTGGATTTGGGAAATCTTGCAACACTGAAAAAATTAAAAGCTTGTTCAAGCAGTCAGTCCCTATGTGTGCACTGGGACACGCTGGAGCAAGCCTTCACCCAGTTAGTCATATTTACAATGGGGAAGAGGCACCTCAGCAACATGGGTGATTTTTTCTGGGCTGTGCTGGTAAGTTTGAGGTTTTCCTTTTAATATTAATCAGTATATAAAAAAAGCTTGATGAGCATCGTTGTTCTTGTTCTGCTGCAGTGGTGCTGTGTGTGGTTGAGTCATTTCACAGAAGTAAAATATACGGCAACCTACCAAGGACTGTAAGTGCCAGTAACTTGGAAAATCATATTTAGGTTAAAAAAAAAGTGCTTTTTCAGAGGAAAACATTCACTTTATGACTTCTACATATAAAAAAAGGTTTTATCTCCAAGTGTTTTCCTAAACTATTTAAACCCCAACACTTTGCCTTCCCTTTCTTGGCTTCCTCTTCTATGAAAGTTTTGCATGTTCCCATAAGACATTTGTAAAATCCAGGTTTGCTTGTGTTCTTAGAGGATAATTGCCAGTAAAAAAACAGACTGTAAGTGTGCTTTTTACCTCTTATACACAGCATTAAATATTAAATTTGAAGCATGTTAAAATTTACCTAATGACCCTCACAATTGCTCCCTCCAGTGAGCTGATGAGTTGGAATCTGCATTGTCCCTTTGCTCTAGGATGCTTTCCCTGGCACCTGAGGGTGGAATAGCCAGGTATCCTACATTAGCCAAAGAAAGACCAAAATTAGTTTAATAAACACGTCTAGGACTATGTTATAAGATTTACACATCTGTTTTCTTTAAACACATTCATGTAAAATAGTGCAAAGGCTTCGGAGAACCAAGAGCTTTTTACCAGCTACTGGAAAGCAGAGGGAATTTTGCAGGAAGCATGGGTCACGCTGAGGCTTCAGGGCTTGTTCAGTCCATTTTAGGTTTGAGGTAGTGCCACAGTCAGGTCATGAGCTGAAGGATGAAGGCAACAGGGTTGAGCTGAAGTTGAGGCAGCTCTGCAGCCTGAAGTACTGGTGAGTGAGTTGACTTAATTATTAAAAATATTTGTTATTTTGCTTAGCTAATAGTAATTTTTTTTTTTTCAGCATAGAAAATAGCACAGCAGCTCACAAGCCAAGGCACAGTGGGGCAAAGGCAAGAGCCGCAGGGCTGCTGCCAGCCCTGCAGGGTGGGGAAAGGACAGGAGAGCTCAGGGCAGAGACCTCAGGAAACACCTTCAATTTCCCGAGTAAAGCTTTTGCTCCTTTTTCACCCTGTGTTACCCAGCCATACTTGACCTAATTTTCCAGCCTGTGTGGTGCAGAACAGTGTGTGATGTGCCATGACAGCTTGCATATGTGTTGTTATATTTGAAGATATCTTCACTTTTTCCTTTCCCTGCTAGACTTGCTGCACCGCAGGGCAGCCTCAGCTCTGGCACACTCGGTGGAAACTGGTGAGCAGGGAAGGGAGTGAGAGGGGGAAAGATGCTCCAACTAAACAGACTGAGGAGAAATCAGGGGAGAGGTAGACAGTACTTCAGTATGTTGGTGCTCATTTCTGCTTTTTTCACCTTGTCTTTGAAATAATTAAGAGGAAAAGCAGTACTCCCTACCCCTTCCTTGTGGGATGCAGTGGCAAGAGCAGGGCTCCAGAAGGGATTTTGCTCCTGTTGCAGAGCCATGATGCTCTGTAACCCCTAGCCAGTTGATGTAATGAGATGTTGACCAAAAACCCCAACTTCACAAGGGCATGTCAGGTTTACCTGGTGCTTGCGAGGTGCTTTGGGGGGGATGAAATCTGCTCACAGAGCCTTTGCAAAGCACCTTGTTATTGATTGATCCTTTCATTAACCTAGTCTTTTTAAAAGCCTGCGACATTCCCAGACACTCTTAATTCTCCCAGTTAATTTCTACCTTTCCACTCTACCAATTACTACTGGCTTCTTCCTTCTCTGGAGAGCTGGGTGAGGGTCCCTGTTGTGCAGGCACTGCTGTCTGCCTGTTTTCCAGCATCTTCTCCATCACTGTGCCATCACCTCAGTGTGCCATCACCATGCCAGCCAGCCCCTCCAAGAGGATGCATCCCTCCAAACCAGAGTCACTGTCTGTGGGAGCACAGAGGTTCCTGGTGGGCTGTGCTCAGCCACAGCAGGGTGTGTGGGACCTGGGCTATTGTTGTGGAGTGCTTGTTCTTTGGATCCCTGAATGGAGCATCCTTTTGCTCTTCTGCCCATTAGCCTCATGACAATGCTCACATGAACAGAAATAGATGTGCAGGTTGTGCAATAGTATCTGAATTTTTTTTTTCTTATGGCAATAATCGCCAGGGTCTCTGGGCTTGGGGGCCCTGTGGTATGAAGTTTTGCCCCAAAACAGTCCCTTTCCTAAGGAGTTAATAATTAAGTATTATTATTCCTACTAAGAACTACATAGTGTTTTATTGAAAGTTGAAGCTACTTAGAGTGATTTCAATGCAAGGCTGAGGTACAACATCAGTTAGTGTCATACAGCTAGGAGTGGGGGTTTGCAGCCCAGAAATCAGATGGACATGTATGTGAAGGCTCCCTCACTCCTGCTGGGCTATTCCTTTCTCCGCTTGTATGCACAAGCCCCTCAGGAGCCAGGAGCTTTTATTTTTTTCCCTGAGCTCAGCTGTGTGCATTTATGGGCGATTTGCCTTTTTTTTTTTTTTTCCTGCTTCTTACATGCTCCAGGGCTGGCCTTTGCTTGGCTCTGACTTGATCTTCAGCTGCCCAATCCCCTCAGGGGGACAAGAGCCATTAATTCCCAGCAGAGCAGCTCTGCTGGGCTGCGTTAAGGCATGGATCATCAGATTTGCTGTGGATCCCCCCGTGCCTGTGTCTGTAACACCCTCTGACTGTCTCGGGCAGTAAGAGCTGTAGCTGCCTGCAGGCTTCCCACAGACCTGGACTGCACTGAAAGAGAGGATCATACAGAAAACAGCTCAGCAACCCTCCCATGCTCCAGCACAGAGAAGTCTGGGCTTGAAAGTAAACTTGTTCTTTGCTGCTGTTAAGCCATGAATGTTTTAATAGAGTGTTTGAGGCTGTTAAAGCAAAGCTCCTGGTGCAGGTTCGTGAGGTCCCAGCAAGGCAGTGCCCCAGCCTGTCGCTTTCTGCTTGTGCTGGAAGGTTCTACATGAACGAGAGGCCTTCCCTGTGCCACCACATCAGCAGGCAGACTTTTCCCACCCTGTATGTCTAGGCTTAACTCCCAGCACTGATAAGGTCTGTCACACCACTCCTGTAAAGGGGAATAACCTTTGAGAGCAAAATGAGTGATAGCATCGCTCTTCTGCTTGTCCCATCAGCCCTGCTGCAGTTTGCAAGTAGATGTTAAATACTAAAAGCTTCTCTGTATGACCGTGCCTGTTCAGGATCACCTGCTCGAGGCCATGGCTAACTATGCACTGAATCCACCAAAGCGGGATCATTTTATCCCAGCAGAGAGGGGACACCCCAGCCTTTGGGCACAGGAGACTGCAGCAAACAACAACAAAACCCCAATTTGCGTGCATGTGAAATGGGAAGTCTGAACTGGCCTGCTGCCAGGTGGGTCACACCGGTGTGACCAGGTAACCTGAACATGCCAGCAGCTGCCAGGGGTCTGGGGATGCTGTGGGGACACAGGCACACGTGGTGCCCTCCCAACAGCCAGAGCTTTCCAGCCCCTGTGGAAGTGTAGCTTGCCAGCAGCAGAACTTGTTGACATGTTTTGATGTAAGTATAACACTGTATTGTAGTTACGTGGTATATGCCAATATGTTCATAGTGTATACCGACTAGTTAGGGTTTGCTAATGTACTACATTTCAATAAAAAGCAATTTAAAAATACAGAGTTTGTGAGTCTGGTGTCTGAAAACAGGGGAGGATGAAAGCCTCGCCCAGTGACTCCAGTCCCTCCGGCATTTCTTGTAGACCTGTCTTAGAGGACAGTGTGGAACAACGTTGTCAAAAGATCCACTTTCAGAGAGGGTTTTTCCCACTCTGATGTAAATATTTTTTTTTATTTTGCTCTACTAGTGCCTAGAAATCTCAGCCCATTAAGGGCCACATGGTTAAAAGTGGCTTATGAATATGCTGGAGACACTAATCCACTTCCCCACAGCTTTTGCCACCTTAAAGATGGCACATAGGATCCTTCAGCATCTTCTCCCAGTGCTCAAACCCTTCCCACAGGACCCTTCAGAAACCACCATGCTGCACCCCAAAAACAGCCGTGCCGTTGAGGTGAAGGCACAGCCCTGAAGGCTGAGCCAGCTAATAAATATTTATATTACAGTAGTGTACAAAGGCTCCAGCTGGGATTAGGGCACTGCACTAACAAAGAAGATAGATCATCCAGGGTTAAAGGATTTATAGCCTAAAAAAACCACAGCATTCCCGCCTTCCTGGAGCTGGGCAATAAGCACAGAGATGGCAGATGTCACTGTGTTCTGCTGTTGTAACACTTTCAGAATTTGCCTGGAGGCTCTCTAATGGTTATTGAAACAAGAATAGCGGTTCACTAAATTATTGGGAAGATGCTCTATAGCCAAGGGATGAGAGGGAACTGCATTTCCCACTGTCCTCTGTGCTGCAAAGATCATTCTTGGACTGGGCCACAAGCTTTGAGAGGGCTCTGGAGCTGCAAAGCAAGGACCAAAATGAACCAGCTGCCAGGAGGGGGATGCCAGGACCCCCACACTGGGCTCACGAGGCTGAGATGCTGGAAGTGCGTGTTCTTCAGAGCAAGAAGGGCACACTAATTCCCATCTTTCCAGAGGGGAGATGGAAGCATCGCCAGCCTGGGCAGGAGAGCTGGACATGTCCCTGCTGTTCCAGTGCCCGACCGTCCTCTGGGGTGTTTTTTTTTCTAATATCCAACCTAACCTCCCCCACCCGCGACACAACTTCAGGGCGTTCAATTCAGGTCTTTACAATGCAGCCACAATGTGCCACCGAGAGGATGAGGAGCTCTGCAGAGCGCGGAGGTGACCACCGACTGCTCACCGAGGACGGCGCAGGGAGGTGGTACCGTCCGGACCCGGGGCTCGAACCCGCGACCTCGGCGCTGCGGAGGCAGTGAGGGGGCCGGGCCGCCAGAGGGCGCCGTGGCGGCGGGCGCGGTGTGGGCCCCGTGACCCGGCCCGGCCGCTCCCCNGCTGGCCGGCGCGCTGTGGGTCACCGAGCGCGCCAACCCCTTCTTCCTGCTCCAGCGCCGGCGGGGACACGGCAAAGGGGGCGGCCTCACGGGTGAGGCGCGGAGGGGCCGCGGGGAGGCTCCGGCCCGGCCTGGGGTCCGTGAGCGAGGGGCTGGGGGCTGGGAGGGCCCGGCGGGGGAAGAGAGGCCCGTCTCCTCGCTGCTCCTCACTGTGTGAGACCCCGGAGCCCCCCGGCCGCTGTGTCCGCCCGGGGCCCGTGTCCGCCCCCGGCCGGGGCTGAGCCGGGGCTATCAGCGGTCAGGCCCGGGGAGCTGCTGAGGGACAGCACACATTACTGACGGGGTGCCTGGAACCGTATTCTTCCCCTGTCAAAAATGGCTTCTCAGCCCTGCTCGCGTTGCCTTGAATTATTAAGGTGGTTTATTTGCATTTTTTGTGTGTGTATCTTCTTTTCCAAGATGTAGAGGATAACAATAAGGCGTGGTTTATATTTAATAGCAGTTTGGAAGTTGTGCTGTGTATGGGCTGGGGGTGAATCTGTGTGGGTGTAGCCCAGTTGAAAATACCCCTGGTGGGGGGGGACAGCCGTGTTTGTGACATAAACTGCTAAAATAATGTGACTGTCACCAAAGCACAATGTTAACAACAACAAATCCCATTACTTTAAAAAACCCCATTTATGTGCAGAATGCTTTCAATTATGTGAATTACAAAAATGTGCATTTTATTTTTGTGAATTACACACAGCCAGTGTCATGTATTAGCCCTGTTAGACAAACTAATTACAGAAATGGCATAGTTGATAAACATCCTCAGCATATTTCATCTTCTCACAGTGTTCAAAATTATTTTGAACTGCTCTGTTTGATGTCACAACTTGTGCAGTTTTGTGTATTGTCCTGTACTTGTATTCTACAACTTTCCAGTTTTTTCCAAGAAGAAATGACACCTGGTGCTATTCTGGGAACATTTAAACTGATGTGTCCCTGATGGGTTGAAGCTTTGAGCTGTGTATACTTTTTGAGCTAGTGTGGCTCGGTGAGAGTCTTCCTCAGAGCTCCTGCAGGTTAAAAGCCACGTGTCCTTAAGGAACTGTGCAGCTTGCGCAGTGACATCTCAGAGTTAGAGTGGGATGTTCAGCTGAGCTGGAAAGGTGTTTAAGTTGCTGTCAGGCTCAAGTTCTTAAACATCTCATTACCAGTCTGTGTGTCAATATTTGACACGTTCAGTATTGTCATAGGAAGGATTCAGAATTAACTTTTAATCCATATCCTGTCTAAAACTACAGAAGAAACCCAGAGCTCAAACAGATCCTGCTATGCTGGATACATATGTGTTTGGTTCAGGTTTGTCACATGGGTTTGCTGTGGGTGATGTTTCACTGGAAGGACACTCAGTGGTATATTCTTAATTTACTAATTGCTACATAGATAGCCAAGAGAGATAAGGGAGAGGAAGTGGCATGTTTCTTGATAAAGAATGAAATAGGGCTGAGTACAGTTGGCACAGGCTTACCCAAACCATGAGAGCTGGGAATTGAGACTGGACCATCCACAAAGACAGAGCCCAAGGAGCAACCATGCTCCAAGTTCTAATACTAGAGAACTTTTAATCGTGAGTGTATTGCAAGATTAATTTGCATTAAAATGCAATCCTCATAGTACATTGTCAAGAATAGCACAGCAAAGCATCATCTTAGATACTTGTTTTATCTAATTGAAATAAATACTTAATTGAAGTAAATAGATTTGCTTTACAAAGTCTGGTCCGTCAGCATTTACTCTGGAAGTGTCTCCTTTCTTCTTTAACATATATACAATTTTTTTTTTTGCTTCTGTATTGCCAAATTTTGAGTTGTTGACATCTTTGTATAATCAAAGTACTTCTGGAAATAACCCTGAAACCTGTGAGCACCAGTTTTTCTAGATCTACTTGATTCCATTTGGACAAGTTACCTTATCTGCAGTTGGTATTTGTGATGCTGAAAGATGCAGTGTTGAAAACTCTTGTCTTTCAGCTTGATAGGCTTAAAAATCACTATTAGCAACAGAAACCCCACAGAGGAAAATACATTTCACTTCCATCAGAAAACTCTCCTAGGAAGGCAGAGAATTATAATGAGGCTTTGTAGGCATTTAATTGCCACCTAAACTTTGTCCATTGCTAGTAGGATGGGCTGCAGTTGGTTTTTAGGTAATTTACCTGCAGTGACTGGATGTGTGTCTTCATTTTCTCAGCCAAGTGCCAGGGCACTTCCATAACAGCTGTTCACAGACTCTGAACATCAGCATTTTTCTGCAGTGATGATCGTGTGTTTTTGCTTAACCCAGTTCTTTGTTTTGGTATTACATTGCTGTAATTTCTCTCTCTTTGCTTCCTAGGTCTCCTTGTAGGAACACTAGATGTCGTTTTGGATTCCAGTGCCAGAGTTGCCCCATACCGGATTCTACATCAGACTCAGGACTCTCAAGTGTATTGGGCAGTGGCCTGTGGTATGTGACTCTTGTTGAGGACTGGATTTGAGTTATTTCCTTGTCTTTTTGGTTCAGATGACCAGTTATCCCACGTAGGAGTATCCTGTGACTGCTCAGGACACTTGCGAGAGCTTCTGATGGTGTAGTGGAAGATTCCAGAAATGACAAAACTCAGTGTTGTTTAAACTGTAACTAAGGAACTTGAAGCTCTGCAAAAGGTTCTGTTTCTGCAGATGTTAAGAATTTTCTTTCTTCCAGGAAGTACCTTGTATTGGCAATGTTGTAGTGAGATTGTGCAGAGAGTAAACGCGTGCTGGTTTTGGTGGAATGATGAGTGTTGTGCTTCTGCTTAACAGGAGCATGGCACAAGATAGGAATATGTAACGTTGTTCAAGGTACCAGAGGTTCTTTGGGCAATATCTTCACTGTCTTGGTCCAGTTTATGTTTTTTCTGTTATTTCTGGCCTGGAGTAGATGTGTATATAGATCTGTAAAATGTATTAGAATAGTATTTATTTTAACATCAAGGATCCTTGGCCTCTTTTACTTGAGAAATTTAACTACTGTTTTAGAATATCATAAGGCAGCCATCTGATGCCTGTTGGTGAGCTTTGATTAAAGATTTAGGTCCTAATACTTGCTAAAGAGGAAATATCTCCAGACATATTTGTTAGACCAACTTTGTTTATAATAGGAATCTTCACTTCTCACTTTGTGGTGAAGACATAAAGTCTGATCATGAAGGAATCATTTGCTAAGCCCACAGAGGCTGATGTCTTGTTTTTCCTGTTCCCATCTTCTCCCCCCGGCAACCAACACAATATTCTCCCTTGCAGGGCTACTTAAATTCTGCAGAGGAGAGGTTTAGATGTTGCTGTGTTTCACAGAAACTCAGGTTCCCTTTTAGAGGAGGGTGGAGGCGGAGAATTAAGAAAGACAGAAAACAAAATGGCAGGTCAGGAACTGCATAGAAAAAAGAGAATATTTAGTGCAGATCTTTAATTTTATGATACCTTAACACTCAATAAGTTATTTTTGTTCAATTTCAGGAGTGTTTTAGTTGATACCCTCTGTATCTCAGTTACTTTCAAGCAATGCAGCATGTAAAAGTGAGTTGGGCTGGGTAACACCCAAATGGAGTTTGATAAATTATTCTACTGGAGTAAATATGTTGTCCTCATCCAAAGCATTTTTTTATCATATCTGCTGTCAAATTAAGAGCACTGGCATTCCTTTAAAGTTATTAAATGTATACTGCTCTCTAGTTAAAAAATGGAAATATTTTATTTACAATTCACTGTGTGTAAATACTAGCGGGCAGCAATCTGGTCACACATGCAGCTTCAGCTCTTCAGCACTTGGTTTTTATAACCCTCCTTGTAGGAATTGCAAACTTTTACTCCTTCGTGTCATTTTAATGTTGTTCTTACAAAGATGTCAGTTATTGAGGCCAGGCTTATTTTAGCAATTTGTCTGCTGTCACTTGGTAGAGATGCAGCTCTAGAAACAAAACAGGACACAGACTTTATTCCACTGTTGTTTTTGCTGAACCTGTGGGGTTTTTTCACTACCAAAGCATCCTATAATTGATAATTCTGTGCCCTTAAAATAAACCATTTTGTGTTACTTAAAATCATTAATGCTTTAGAAACATTGTCAGATGCTGTGGTAGATGTCAAGTAAATTTATACACAGAGGCAACACAACAAACTTTTGTTGTCCTGCACATTGGGCTGTACACACAAACCCAAGTTCATATCCCTGCAGTCCTTTCAGATAGGGCAGCTTATTTGCTTCTAGTTTTATTCTCAGATAGCTGGCATTGGGTTTTTATGGTTTGGTGTCCACGTACAAATATGTGAAGATGATTTCATGGCTGAAGCTGCCTCTCAGGGAACTGTTTGTGTCATTTGTTTTTCTTCATTTCCGTCATTAACCACACAGAGTGGTAAAATGTACTCATAAAGAAACTAAGCATGCTATCAACATTTTTATATATCCCACTGCATAAGTGTGAAACTAGGAGGTAAATTTACTGGAATATGGCAAAGAGAAACTTAAAAATGTCTTTGACTTGGATTTTAAAAGATTTCTTTTCATCTGCATTTAACAATGTTTCTTGTTAAAAAACCTGAATTTTTTTATCTCTTTTTTTTTTTCTGTCTGCAATATAGTGATAGGTATCAACAGAGAGGAAGAAAAGACAAATATTTGAAATAATGGAAATTAAGGCAACTTTTTAAAGAAAAGTTCTTTAAATTGGCTACAGAATGGAGCTTATCCTTTGTGAACTGTTGTAGACTGTATGGTTAAAGACTACTAACTATTGGATAGAAAGTTTACTGAGAAGTTTTTACTTAAGAAAGCAGAGCACTTTTTAACATAAATATTTTGGCTGCTTTTTGATTTGTATGCTACCTGCTGACCATTACCCCTCCTTGTAGGTGTAAAAAGTCCAGTCATTCTGAAATTTTAAGGTTCTTCTGGTAGTTCATTATATTTGTTCTAAAATGCCAGTAATTAAAAGAGTGATTCTCGACTGGAACATAGGAATGCATTTTGTCTGGAAAAAAAGGCTGTGTTTGGTGTACATTGGCAAACAGAATGATCTGTTGGTCGTGTGCTGATTATCCTTGGTGACAGTGGGGACATTTTGTTAGAAGCATAATGCTGGTGTACATAAAATATCCTTGACATGTACACAGTTGGTGTGTGTGATTTATTCTAATCACTGTTCAGTAATTGTTAATTTCCTGCTGTGAACTTGGAGGAAAAAAGGCCTCGTTCTAATTTTTTTTACTTTTCTCTTGCCACCATCTTTCTCCCCTTCTACTAGGATCATCTCGTAAAGAGATCACAAAGCATTGGGAATGGCTAGAGAATAACTTACTGCAGACTCTGTCCATCTTTGACAATGAAGAAGATATCACCACCTTTGTCAAGGGCAAGATACATGTAAGTGACATGTTTCCCTGAAGGACTTCCAGATCCTGAGAAAGGATGAGGAGATGGTTCAGTCATACGTAGGTATGAAGGTGTCATGGAATGCATCCAGCATTGTCAACATCAGGTCACAGTCAGAACACTGAACAAATGTCTTTGAAGGGGAAGGGTTATGAGCAGAAGATCTCAAGGAACAGCCTGCTTAGGATGTTCCTACTAATCAAAATATAATACTTCTTTAAAATCCTTGCCAGTTATGCCTTTGATGCAAGGAGAATGTTCAACAAGGGTCCATCTAGCAAGAAATGGAGGAGAGAGATTCTAGTTTGCAAGCAATGTATTTGCCCTGCCAGTGGTCTGAAAGGCACCTGGGTTGTAAAGGAACTGCACCCCAGCTTCCACTGACTTTGGCGTCAGGTGTCTGCTGGTTGTGCAGTTAACACACTTCAGATTCCCAGCCCACAAATCCTCCAGAGCAGAAACTTATAAATACAGTTCTTTATTGAACTGCAGAAAGTTTTTCAGCTCTCCTGTCAGATTCTTTTATTTTCCATGTGTGTCTGTGCGTGAGAGAGATTATTGTGGTCATTTGTTTTTCCTTCTGTCCAGTCAAGATCTGACAGACTGCAGAGTTCTGCCCTTCCTGGCAGATGATGATCTTCCTGTTGAAGCATGAGTGCAAGTGAAAAGAGACTTCAGTTCTCCTGCAGGGTGTTGCAAGTGTTCCAAACCAGCAATAGGGAACTCAGTCAATCATTAAACATGAGTGCTTGTGGCATGTGTTCAGGAGTGGATCCCAAACTCCCACAATATCTGACTGCCCTTTCTGCATTTCTTTACTGTTTTTCTGACATGACAGGAGGACTGATAAGTGCTGTGTCCTCTTCTTTTGTGCCTTCCAGATTGCTGCTGTGACCCTTTGCTTCGTACATTATTTCTGTCAGCAGACACATTCACTTCCATTTCTCCTCTCTCTTCCCCTGTCCTTTCAGGGCATTATTGCTGAGGAGAACAAGAATGAGCAGCCCCAGAGTGAAGAGGATCCAGGTAAATTCAAAGAGGCTGAACTGAAGATGCGGAAGCAGTTTGGGATGCCTGAGGTGGAGAAGTTGGTCAATTACTATTCCTGCAGCTATTGGAAGGGACGTGTGCCCAGGCAGGGCTGGCTGTACCTCACTGTCAACCACCTCTGTTTCTACTCCTTCCTGCTGGGCAAAGAGGGTGAGTTCTGAGCTTACAAGATGCGTTTCTGTCGTTTCCCATGATCTTTTTGATGCACTTGATCTTTTGTGTGAACTCATTTTTAAGATGATGGGTTTTTTTCCTTTTAGGAATCATTGAGCTCTGTCTGGCTCAGCATGTAAATCAGTTCTTGCTCTCATAGGCCCTTCAGTGCTGTTTAGACTGAATGCCCGAGTAATTTTTTTAAACATTTATCAAATTGTACGTCTGTTTTACTCAAATTGGATTACTTTTTACAAATTTTAGTCCAACTGAATTAGAGAACCAAGCAGTATTTTTACCTTGCTGAGTTTTATCCCTAGCACCTGCCAGGACCCAGTATTTACAAAGCTTGAATTCCTGAGTCCAAAGCTAATTTGCTGGAAAGAAAGAATGAAAACTTCAGTAATTGTAGTTGAAAGCATTTATTGGATGGGAGATTGTCCTTTTGGAACTGCATTATTTCTAGTCTAGTTAATCCCAAAGGTTATTTCCAAGTATTTTTGGAGAACCCAGTAAAATTGCAAAGAAAAGAACTGTCCATGTGTTAGAGGGGGAGAAAATCTGGCTCCACTAAGAGCTTGCAGGCTGCTTGACCTTCATTTCTGTTTGGTTGTTGTTTTGCCTCAATTTTAATAATAATATTTTTATAATTGTTTTTCTCAGTTACACTGGTGATCCAGTGGGTGGATGTAACCCAGCTAGAAAAAAATGCTACACTGCTGTTCCCTGAGTGCATTAAAGTAAGCACGAGGGACAGTGAACTCTACTTTTCCATGTTTCTCAACATCAATGAGACGTTCAAGCTGATGGAGCAGTTGGCCAACATTGCAATGCGGCAGCTACTGGATAATGAGAGCTTCCTACAGGACAAGTCTCTCCCAAAGCCCAGGAGGCCTCTCAAGAACATCTCTGCTTTAAAAAGGTATATGTTCCCAGCAGTGAGGAAAAAAGATAGATAACAGGGCATTGAAAAAATTAATCTGCATTATTTTGTAGCTCCCAGGTGCTACTGGGGTTTTCTCACTCTAGGGGCTGCGTCACTTACTTCAGTCATTAGCCCTCTGCTTGTTCCCTCTTTCTCCCCATCCCAAATTGGAGCTGAATTCACATACACCCTTGTGTCTTTCTCTTGTGTGACTAGGTACTGTCAGAAGGAATTTTCAACTAGAAACTGCAGAAGTTCATATGTAAAAAAAAATGAAGGAAGAAAATTACACCAGTCCCTTTGTCTGAAGTTGAAGATCTATAAAAAGAAACAGATTTGTATTGTAATAAACCCTCCCACTGGGGACTGTTCTCTGCAGTTTCAGGATCTGATGTAACATTTCAGTTTTGCAGATGCACTTGCATATTTTATCTTGTATTGCAGGACATACCTTGTCAGGGAGGCATGTCTGAAGGCTGAAAGAGGAGTCAGAGGAGGGGTGGCATCTCAGTTAGAGAAAGGAATACTAAGAATACACATCACAGTCTGAAGGTTGTGATTGGAATGAACATTTGACATTAGTGTTTGAGTGGGCTTTTCCAGTGAGTAAGAAGGCTTCTGGGTACCTTTTACTTTTACTTTTCCCTAGAGACCTGGATGCTCGAGCCAAAAATGAGTGCTACCGTGCCACTTTCCGGTTGCCCAAGGATGAATGCCTGGATGGACATACAGATTGTACCTTGTGGACACCATTCAACAAGATGCATATTCCTGGCCAGATGTTTGTTTCCAACAATTACATCTGTTTTGCCAGCAGGGCAGAGGATGCCTGTCATCTCATCATTCCTCTCAGGGAGGTGGGGATTTCTTAGCTATATGTTAAGCCTACAGACCTCTCTTCTCTTTTGTGGTCTTTCTGTCTTTTATGCTGTGCTTTATGGATAATGGAGAACACGCTAGATCAAATGGCCCTTGTCTTTGTGTCCTAGGTGACAATAGTTGAGAAAGCAGATAGTTCCAGTGTCTTGCCCAGCCCTCTGTCCATAAGCACTAAAAGTAAAATGACCTTCTTCTTCGCCAATCTGAAAGACCGGGATTTCCTGGTCCAGAGGATCTCTGACTTCCTGCAGAGAACACCATCCAAGAAGCCCTGCAGCACGGACAGGGAATGGAAGTGGAATGTGGCTGATCCCTGCAGCGAGGTACTAAGGAAATAGCTGGGAGGAACTTCTGTCAGCTTTTCAGTGCAATGCTCCTTACAGTGTGTTTGCAGTGCTTGTCACCAGCCAGTGCTCTCTCTGTTAGGCAATGAGCAGAGGAGGGAACCTGAGCTCAGACATTTTCTTTTCTCTTGTCCAGGAGGTTGCAGAGCTGCCTTCCAGCAGCCCCCTGGCCATCAGCCCCACGTCTGCTCTCAGCCATCGACCCGTCAGCTTCTGTGCCGGGCAAGTGCCAACAGCCTCGCAGGGACTGCTCAAACTCTTCAGGAAGGATTCTGAGGAGCTCTCTGGACCCAAAGGGGTAAGTAATATTTTTATGTAAAACAATTTACTTTAAATAGTTTGCAGTAGGTTGCTGATTTCTTGGCCTGCTCTAGAATGAAAATGCATTTTATCCCTGCTCAGTATCGCTGCTGTGTGTGTCACAGTGGTAGTGCTGCATAGAGGTAACTTGACTGTCAGCTTACTCTGTTTGTACTGACATAACCCTAGATACTTCACCAGAGGCTGAAAAATGAGTGGTACCAATGTTCTGGGATGTGAATTCATGGCTGTGAAGAACAACTTTTCTTCAGAGCAAGAAAGCAGGGAACAGATATCTCCACTTGTTAGTTACTCATCATGATCCATGGCTCCGCTTGCATTTATGTGGAGATTTGCAAGGTGTAGTTGTAAAAATTTGACTTTAAGCAAGGTCATAAATGATTCAGAACAGGGTAGATTAGTATATACACTCTTTGCTTTAGCAGAAAGAAGAGAGGCTTTAAATGTCACAATGTATTTTTCTTGTGAAGTGCAGGCCTGAGTATACCCAGAAATCACCTGTCCTATGAATATAAAAATGCAGTAATCTCCTAAAATAGCCATATTTGATCCTTTGAAGGCAAAGGAGAAGATGAAGGAGGAGTCTTGGAACATTCATTTCTTTGAATATGGGCGAGGGATGTGTATGTACCGCACTGCCAAGACAAGGGAGCTGGTACAGAAAGGAATCCCAGAGAATCTTCGTGGAGAGCTGTGGCTCCTTTTCTCAGGTAGGAAGTTGTGCTGGATATTTTGGCGGCAGGAATAAGTTTCCTGTAGATCTCTAAGGAAAAAGTAAGAATCTTAGCTCATTTCAGAAGAAATTAATGACAATTCCATCTGAATGATATATTGTTGATATATTTTCACATCTATATGTGGTTCATGAGTTCATGCAGTGCTTCTTGTCTCCCTCATCTCTGAAACTGGGAATCTGTATTTCAAAGTACCAGAGGTAAAGCAACGTTTGTTTGTCATTTCAGGGGCTTGGAATGAGATGGTGACTCATCCTGGTTACTACGCAGATCTTGTGGAAAAGTCAATGGGAAGGTACAATCTCGCTACAGAGGAGATTGAGAGAGATCTGCACCGCTCTATGCCAGAACATCCTGCCTTCCAAAATGAGTTGGGAATTGCTGCCCTCCGGAGAGTCTTAACAGCTTATGCATTCAGAAATCCAACAATTGGATACTGTCAGGTAGGAATGAAGTCTTAGACTTGTTAGTCTTACACAGTGACCATGATTGACTTGGACTTTTTCTGCAGTTTTTTGTGCAGTTTCAAGCTTTTTCTTCATGCTGTCTTTGTAGTGGTGAGAAAGTAGGAAAGAAGTTATGCTGCATCATCTCTTAAATATCCTTTGAATACAGTATTTAAATAGACTTTTCACATTGCTATTAGATGTAATGTCAGTGGCTTTAATAGTTTTCCTGCCAGAGCTTTTACATAGTTCAGCAAAAACATCTTCTGGTTTCATTGAAAGGAGCAATTAAAAGTGTTGTTGCACATGAGCAGTATATTGAAAATTAAGCCATTTGCTGGTTTGTGAAACAACATGGTGGAAATTCAGGTTCATTTTGTCTATTGCTGTGGTGTTACAGGTTCTTGTTATGTTGCTCCCTTATGACCAAATTCTTACAAAGATTTTTATGAAGACTTTGAAAATTATTTGTTCACATTGTTTATTGAAAGTGTGTGGCAAAAGGTCATCAAATTAGTTGCTGCCTCACAAATGGAGGAACTGAAAACAGGAAGAAAAATTGGCTTATGGTCATCTATTGACTCAGATACCAGTAGAAGCTGGAAATAGATGTGACTCTTAGTGACAGTGTGCTGTATTCATGCTTTTAAGTTTAGCTGGTCTTTAGTAGCAGGGCTTTCATGAAGACCTCCATGTTTTTCCCCTGCACCTGTTTGTTTGCTGTGCTGGCTCCTAGGCCATGAACATTGTCACCTCGGTGCTGTTGCTGTACTGCAATGAGGAAGAGGCTTTCTGGCTCCTGGTGGCTTTATGTGAGCGAATGTTGCCAGATTACTACAACACAAGAGTAGTGGGTGAGTCCTTGCCAGATTCCTGCTGCAGCCTGGATTTTCAGCTACTGTTGCATCAGCATCTCCCAGGAACATTTTGTTGTTCATAATTAATTAAGTGTGATGCATTTTAAAGGTACTGAAGCACAACTCTGTCCCTTGTAAAGTGGTAGGTGTGTGATGGAGACATAGGAAGAGACACTACAGGCCTCCAAGGTAGTAGGTACTACCTTGTAGTAACAGGGAAGATGAAGTCACTAAAAATTGGTATCAGGAGGGATCATTAGCAGTAAGGAGGCATATCTGGAAGAAAATTACTGAGTTTTAGTTTTTCCCATCTGAATGCATCTGAATGATGTATTAAATCTTTGGAACAGCCTCTCAGGAAAGGTTAGTGAAAGCACTGCTTAATGGGCTTTTAAAGTTGGTTTGTATAAAGGAGTATAGTTTGGTGTAAATACCATAATATCAGTAATCCTCCACCCCTCAGGAGTGGGCATTCAGGGCAAATGCACAAACTAATGAGAGGTTCTTTGTCGAGAGGCTTTGTGTCTGCATGCTCTGCAATGTTGGAGTAGTGTCATTGGTTTTGTTGAGAACAGGGAAAAAAAATAATGTATTCATTTTCGTTATGATGTTCAGAGGCTTGTATGAAATTCAGTAAACTCACACCGTTTTGTTTAATAATTGCTTAGCTTGGTACCATGACACTACCATTGTTTTGTTTGTCTGATTCAGGTGCATTGGTGGACCAAGGCATCTTTGAAGAACTTACACGAGAGTATCTTCCACAGCTGTCAGAAAAGATGCAGGACCTGGGAGTGATCTCCACCATATCCCTCTCCTGGTTTCTCACTCTCTTCCTGAGTGTGATGCCCTTTGAGAGTGCTGTGGTCATTGTCGACTGTTTTTTCTACGAGGGAATCAAGTTTATCCTGCAGGTGTCATTGGCCATACTTGATGCCAACATGGAGAAGTTATTACAGTGCTGTGATGAAGGTGAAGCCATGACTATTTTGGGCAGGTACCATTCATTGTTCTTATTTATAACAGAATAGTTACAGTGGCCTTTTAGTCATCATCTCTTTCTACCTAACAGCAGGTCACAGTTAACACTCTAAGATGATACTTGAGCTCCTGAGAGGCTTGCTTTTGCTTTCTGCAACAGCTGTCATTAATTGTTAGCTCAACTATGGAGGAATCCCATACTTCTGGAGCTGTTTTGCAGCATAATGCATTCCTGCATCTCAGTTTGAATTTGAACTCTTAAAGGTTGTTTATTTGAAATTTACATAATAATACTGCTTTATTATTTGGAACAGATTCTGGCAGGAATCACCTTCTAGAAACATAAAACCTATCTCCCAAGTCTAGTAAATGTAAGATTTTCTTGTTTGAAATGGGAATCTTGTCTATGTGCAGCAAGATCTTCAGCATATGACTAGAAGCCCAATTTTAAAAGAGTAAATAACCCCAAAATAGGATAAAAATCAACTTTACTCTAGGTACATTGAGTGTAGCATTGCAGATTAGATGGGAAAAAGTAAATTCTCCTTCATGTTTAGGTTAATGATACAAAGAAGTTGGGAGTAATGCATATAGGATATTATTTCTTTTCCTGGACACTAATCCTGGAATCTTGCATCTGTTCTCATGTTTGTCCACAGATATTTGGACAATGTAGTTAACAGACAGAGTGTCTCTCCCCCTATTCCCCACTTGCACGCACTGTTGACCAGTGGCGATGACCCCCCGCTTGAAATTGACGTCTTTGAACTCATCAAAACTTCATACGAGGTAAAGTTCTGGCTTGGTTTTTGCCCAAGAGATTTCTTCTCTACTAACATCCCATTTTATACTTTGTACAGCCAAAATCTGAGCAATGTTCATAGCTTGAGGTGCTTAAGGAGTGCAGGCTGAAGCCATTGTTCCACCTGCTTGGTATGAGTAGAACCTGACGCTGTTAGCTATTGCAGAGTACAAAGAGTCTGCCTACCACCAGAGGGACTAAAATGAAGACTGCAAATAAGGAAAAAGTTACAGATTAGAGATTTCTTCCTGCTTTGTCAAAGAAGTCTCCATTATTATTTCTGTTTGAGGATTGTTAGTGCTAGGGAGTTAAGGAGGGAAATGCAGGGTAAAAAATGTGAAGTACTCTGCAGAAACATGGAAGCATCCCAGTTCACATGCATAGGAATCCTGTTCTGTGATCCACATTATAGTAGTAGGAAGGTGACCCCATGATGGTGCCAGTGCTGTTAAAATACCTGCACTGGTGGAGGTGTTCATCATTATTCATACCGAGAACAAACTCATAAGTAATTTGATTCTGAATGATGGAAAGAACACAGCTGAAAGAACTGTTCTTCTCTGCTATTCTCTGCTAAGTGTGGGATCATTTCCCTCTTTATCTCTGTTTTTCACCCCATCCCCTTCTGGCTATTTACAGTCAGGCAACTGTCATTTCCTGGGTGTTTTGTTGACTTCTTCAAATCTGCTATCTCTGTTTGTTCTTAGTTTCTTTTTATAAAGAGCATCACCAAATTCATATTACTTGTCTGACTTAGTCCATAGGAAAGCTTCTTGACTTTGGTGTTTCTGGCTGAATATCATGGGAGTCCTAGAGGGAAAAAAGACAAGGCAGGAAGGAATGACAGCCTGTGTGTTCTCTGCCACAGTACAGGACCTGTATTTCTGTCAGTCCTGACAGATTGTTTTCCAGCTTTTATGTAGAGACCTCCTTTGTTGGATTTCTCATGAACTCTGAATTACTTCTCTTGCAGGACAGGAGTGAATAGGGAATAGAGCTCAAGTCTTTTCTCATCTTGCTGCTGGTAAAAGGCTTCTAGTGGTGGGTTTAGGTCATCTCAGAGGGGATAGCACACTTGTTAAAGAATGTGTAATTGAAGATGGGCCGTTCTCTCTTCAGGAGATGATGTTGACCTGATCTGCTTCCTTTCTTGTAGAAATTTAGCAATCTGAAGGCAGATGACATTGAACAAATGCGTTTCAAACAAAGGCTGAAAGTGATCCAGTCTCTGGAGGACACAGCCAAGAAGAGTGTGGTATGTGACTCCCAGATTGAATGAGCTACCAAATGGCACATTCATGGAAATTCTTTTGCTGTGAGCATCAAGAAACTTTGTGCTGTAGCAGACCAACTTTTAAGTGACTGAAAGAATGATTGGATGAGATGTTTGGCATGGAGAGAGATAAAAAACACCTGTAGGCCTTGATATAGTCTCCCCTGCTTAGTGCTGTCTGTTTTGCTGCTTGCCTGGAATATTTGAAAAAAGCTTGCTAGCAGATAAGTATTTTACTGTCAGTTAAAGAGTGCATTAGGGAATTTTACTGAAGGGTTCATGGCCAGAGGGAAGTGTCCATGTGTATGGCCATTATCTCCCATGTCCTAGGTGGACAATGTCATCAGGGTGTTTATTTCACTGTTGTTCTTTAATGCATCTAAGTCAAACATCTGAAGATAAAAAACAAGAGGGAGGAATGACACAGTCTGCTCAGTCAGGTCTGCACAAACAGGAAATAAGCACAGTAAACTACTGAAAACATCAGCAGTTTCTGCTTGACTGCAAACTACCTTCCTGATTGGTTTCCAGGGTATTAGAATGGTAATATTTTCCTTCCCATTCTCTGTCATATCTTCTTGCCCTTGTTTTCTTCTCTTCTATGTTAAACAGATTTTTCAATGAGTTTTATTTAATTTTTCTGCCTTTGAAATAAGTTGTTCACTCTGTTTTATCTGTAACTACAGGTCCGGGCTGTGTCTGGTGACATTGGTTTCTCTATGGAAGAACTAGAAGAGCTGTATGTAGTGTTCAAGGTAAGAAGCCTTCCTCGAGAGTGAAAAAGAATGTTATGACACAGAGTACAAATAGCAACATAGTTGAAAGGGAAGCAATGACTTTGCTTTAATACTTAATGTGACCTATCAGAAACTGATGTGGCATTCTGTTACACATGGTGCCAGTAGGACTGGCCTATTACTATCTGATTGATTACTTTTAATTTTTTTCCCCCAAAGGTGGCCAGACGACATTCACAATATTTGAATGATACTCACAAAGAAACTGTGGAGCCAATGGAAAGGAATGTCATGTAGCACTGAGAATGGGGAGCTAGGATTGACTGTACCTCAGTTTTTATTCTCACATTTTCCATTGACCTCATCTGTAATTGTGACAAGATTACTTAAGGGCTTTGCCTCTATTTGTCAGCATATATATTTTTAAAAGAACAATATTACCCAAGTGCATTTACCAAAGTCATTTACCAAACTCAGTTGTGCTCTGCTGTAGACTTAGAAAGAGAGGCTTAGATCTAAAACCTGCATGCTCCCTTTGCAATAAAGCCTGAATGTCATTCTGTTAAAACCTGAAATCATGTTTTGTGCTTTTCACTTTGAATAATTCTTTGTGTTATTCCTGGAGTCTCTGTCTCTTCCATCATTTCCTATTATTTTGTAGTGAAGTAACACTAGGAATAACAAGGCAGATAACATGTTCCCTGAAATGTCTCTTCTTTGCTTCCTCAATGCTATTCTTGAGTTCTAACAGTCTCCACTCCTGTGGTGCAGCATAATCTGCCCTGTATTCCTTTCCCTCCAAAGGCCAAGTACCTGATGAGCTGTTACTGGGGGAATAACCGTGCTGCTGCTGCCCGCCGGGACCAGAGCCTGCCCTACCTGGAGCAGTATCGCATCGACATGGAGCAGTTCAAGGAGCTCTTCATCAGCCTCACCCCCTGGGCCTGTGGGGCACATACCCCTGTGCTGGCAGGGAGGCTCTTCCGTCTGCTGGATGAGAACAGGGATTCTCTCATCAACTTCAAGGAGTTCGTGACAGGAATGAGTAAGTGGTGTTTTTGGAGAAAATTGAATGGTGCAAAAAAAGTCTCTGTCCTTTTCCAAAAAGAGAACTAAGAGGAGATAATGGTGTGTTCACTGTCATGAGGGGAGGATGACAGGAAGCCTCAAGCTGGACAAAATACACCTTTTTGGCGTGGATTCTGCACAGGACTTTTGAGCAGTCATTGTATGGGAATTCATTCTGGTTTAAACCTGTGAGCAGAGGGTGATTCTTTATCATTAAAGTGCTATTTTTCTTAACCTTTTTTTTTTCTTTCCAGGTGGGATGTACCATGGTGACCTTACTGAAAAACTCAAAGTACTCTACAAACTGCACCTGCCTCCTGGTGAGTGACTGCTTCTGTGTACTGCTGCTGTTGAACACAGGCTGCTCTGACATCAATTGTCATGGGGTGCCTCATGAGTTTTGCTAATGAAGTGGATCATACTGCTGTTCAATTAGCTTAGAGATCTTAACATTTGCTTCTCTCTGAATACAGCTCTGAATCCAGAGGAGGCAGAGTCTGCTTTGGAGGCTACAAGGTATTTCACAGAGGATGTGACAACTGAAGGTAATGCAACAGTGCTGCCTTTTACCTCTCAGACAGGCAGGAGTTGCAGCATAGATCCATGTGCTCTGAACAGTGGTTTTGTGCAAGGCATGGTCTTGTGCTGGCAGTGTGTTGGGATTGCCAGTGTGTTTGAGTTCACTGTCTTTGTTGCATGATGGGGAAGAAGTTTGGAGCTAAAACTCCTTGGTGCCTGTTCCATGCAGGGTACAGCATGCTCAGACTGCTGAGGGGGAGCAGTGTGCTTTCACCAGCCCCTGTCTCCAACCATGATTTAGGTTTTTCATGCAAGTCTCATTGTCTCTCTTGTTTTTGTTTCCTTCTCTGTGTCTGTCTATGTCTGACCTTTTCTTCTGTTTTGCCTGGGATATTGTCCCCTCAACCCCTTTTTCTGCTGCTCAAGTATCTCCTTTTGTCTCAGAGCTGGATATCTGCCTGCACTGTGAGTCTCAAGGTCAGTCCATGGATTATGTGCATGCATTGAGCATGGCTATGGTGCTGATACCACCTGCCAGCCCAGTGTGCTGATGTAAATACTCTGAAATTACTGCTCCTGCTCCTCTCTCATGACACTCTCACTATTAATAAAGTGCTATAAGTAATTAAATATCTGCCTATTGAGTTTCAGCCTCAGTCAAAATAGGTTTTGTCTGGCTTCTTTTGATGAAATTCATCTCATCCTAGAAACTGGTGGTCAGAAAAAATGCTCAGAACAGAGTGGGGGGGGTGCTGGGCTTGCTGGCCTGGGTAGGTGATCCCTGTGCCTACTCCACAGTCTTCCATTTTAAAGGAATAAGGATGCATGCCACTGAATTGCCGAACTGTTGGTAGACTAGTTTACTGCATTTCTTAAAATACAACATTAGGGATTGTCGGATGGGAGGTTGAAGTATGTCAATCATGCTACACATTTACCAAAATACAATAATACTCCAAAAAATCTGAGTAAGTACAAGAAGTAGTTGTGCAGTTTGGTGTAGGTGGCTGACTTAACAGTCTGAGTTGAATCAATATTTCCAATTTGCTCTAATGACAATATAGGGAACCAGAAGTGAAGTTCATGAAGTTAGAGTGCAAATTGCTCCCAATTGCACAATGGGAACAAAATGCCAGTTCAGGCAGTGAGTGACTGGGAGTGTAGGCATTAGTCACATATGTGCTCAGTAGTGGTTTGGGTTTTTTCCATTCATTATCTTGCTTTGAACGACTGAACATCTTTGTCTTTAAGCCATCACATTGCTTTGCTATCTTTCATATCTGTATTTTCATGCTTTCTTTTAAGACGTCTGCCCTGTACCTCAGCTCTTCAAACCACTTTTTGAATGTGGCTCTTTATCCAGCTCATCCCATCAGCCTCTAGCTTCCATCCTGTTCTGTTTAGTCCTCTAACCATGATATGGGAGTGTGAGATCTAACTTCTATTAAACATACTCTTGTATAATTTTAATTTGTATATTGAGTTGTCTTAAGTTCTTTTTGTGTTGTACTGCTGAAAATCAACTATTAATTGTTCTGTAATTCCATAATTTTTTAGAAACCCAAGAAGATAAAGGAAGGAGAAATGAGAATGGTCCAGAAAAAGGTAATTTCATCATCAATAGACCACATTCTAATCTCGTCTCTCTCAAATTATGACCTGTTTGGTGTCTTGTGCTGATCAAAGAGACCTCGCAAAGTGTCCCTGGTGGACAGAGGGAAAGCAGGAGGTGAGCTGGGAAATAAGTAGCTCTTATGCCTTACTGCTCCAACTCTTTTACATACCAAGACCACAGCATTTGTAAATCGTGTTGGGTAAGTTGTCAACTCAGAGTTTATTTGTGAGAAGTCAAGCTGCTGCAGCACTTAAATTTTTTGCACTACTGAGCTGGATCAGATAAACCAGCAGAAAACAATGCAGCCTTTCTGGTACATGCTTTCCTTGGCTGTAACACCTTCTTCAAGCCTGATTTTTGCTGGCTCAGCATTCACTTTGAAAGTCTGAAACTATAAACCACCTGACTAGTGGCTTGTTCTTGCCTTGCAGAGGAGAAAGGTACCAGTCCACAGGACTACAGATACTACCTAAGAATGTGGGCCAAAGAAAAAGAGTCTAAGAAAGAAACAATTAAAGATCTCCCCAAAATGAGCCAGGTAAGAAAGGAATATGAAGGTTTCCAGTTGGATCACTGGCAGCTTAGTGGAATTCTGCAGTATGTGCAGCCATTCTGCCAGCATGTTCAGTCCTTGCCTGTAGTTTTCCCTGCTATTCTGGTCTGGTGAGCTTTAGAACTTCTAATTCCACATACTTCTGTTGAATTCTGCAGTGGATCTGGACAAAGTGTTTTGTATCAACCAGTAAAGTGGAATGAATTCACTCTGCCTCACAGACCAGTTGCTCATATAAGAACTGCACTCTGTGTTGTCCCTCCAGAGCAGGATGTTTCAAATATGCCATCAGTCACAGAAACTTGGTCAGCTTTTTTAGTTTCGCATTGCTTCGAGTTAGAGCTGCTTGGTAGAGAGTGAAGAATGTGGTTACAAAAGAGAGAGTCAGATGACTGGTGTGATCTTTTCTGTCTCTAATTTCCTTGATGGGTGCTGCTTAAACCAGTTCAGAAACGCTTAGAAGCTGACCACAGAAGAGTAGCAGAATAGATGTTAAACTTCAGATTTTCTTAGCATTAGTGAATATGTAACTACTCTGTTCATCTGTCAGCAGAAAACCCCTCCACTATTAAATTGCCAGCTGTGTCTCAATATAGCCACAGCAGGCAGGGGGGGGAGTTTGCCTGTGTCAGACTGTTCTGAATCAGTGCAGAAAGTTTCACTTGGTGAGGAGGCCAATAAGCAATGAATCATTTGAGATGGTGCCTGTTGCTTCATCTCCCACTGACAACTTTTTTAAGCCTGATACATGATTATTTGGTCTTTGTCTTTTAAAGGAACAGTTCATAGAGTTATGCAAGACCCTTTACAACATGTTCAGCGAGGACCCTGTGGAGCAGGAGCTGTACCATGCCATCGCCACTGTGGCCAGTCTGCTGCTGCGGATTGGGGAAGTTGGGAAAAAATTCTCCAACAGGCCCACGAGGAAGTCTGAGGACTGCAGAGTAAACAATACCCAAGATCCTGCGAGTGAAGAGGAGTCACCAACATCTGAACAGAGTCAGAATTCAGCAGTGGAGCAGCTACCCCAAGCTGACCATGAGGACAAAGCCAGCGTTGATGCTCAGCCTGAAAAAACACAGCAGGAAAACCAGACTCTAGGAGATGGGTCAGGGGAAGGACAAGGCTCTCCTTTACAGCTACTATCAGATGATGAAACCAAAGATGATATGTCCATGTCTTCTTACTCCATGGTCAGCACGGGCTCCCTGCAGTGCGAAGACATCGCGGACGATACGGTGCTGGTCGACTGTGAAGGCAGCAGTGCAGCTGCCAGGTATGGCAGCACCATTGACACTGACTGGTCCATCTCCTTTGAGCAGATCTTGGCCTCCATGCTGACAGAAACAGCCCTTGTAAACTACTTTGAGAAAAAAGTCAACATTCTCCAAAAGATCAAGGATCAGAAGAAGGTAGAGAGGCAGTTCAGTTCATCCAGTGACTATGAACTTTCCTCTGTGTCAGGGTGAACCAAGAAAGCAGGAGTTGTCTTTGGGAGATAAAACAGGAAGATAGTGTGGCAGATGGCAGGATGGTTTGGTATTTTCTGTTTGGGATTTTTTTTTGTTTATTCAGAGACCAGTAACTACACAATTACAATAGAATCCAATTGATAAGGGGCTTCTGACAGTGACTGTTTTGTGTTGGTGTTTCTTTGGCTACTCTGGCTGAGAGAATTAGATATACATTCTTGAGAGCCATTAGAACCTAATAGCCCCTGACATATAGAATTACCACCATCAATTATGCATGTCTGCCTTTTGCTATCTTTTATTTCAATGAAGTTTTATTTCAGACAGTAACTGCTCCTTGCCTGCCCTTGTTTGCTGTAGGTTCTTGGGTAACTTGCACAGCAGATGCAGCCTGGCTTGAAACCATATTCACCTGGCTGCCAGTCCGAGAGCTAATGCAGTGTAGTCAAGTGCTGTAGGACTCTGACCTATAAATACTCTTGTAAGTTCTTGTAAGCCGTGACTCAGCAGCTATAAAGCAAATGTGCCCCACTGCTCCCAGCACCCTGAGATCTAAACACAGACATTGCTCAGACCTGCAGTTTTCTTTCACATGCAGTTTGGCATTTTCATAGTGTACCATCACTTACTTTCTCCTTCAGAATTCAGGAGTTTTGAGGCAAACTTGGTTTTCTAGCATTTGCTTTTCTATTTCTTTGAAAGCCATTGGTTTTAGTTTGGGAAGCCACAAGCTCCTTGACTTCATTGCAGAAGTGATACTGAGTGAATCAGTGGGCTCATGATGGCTATAGTGAGGGATTAATTTCCTTAAATAGAAGTCAGTTAATCAGCCTCAGCATTCTAGGGCAGTGGCACACTGGTCTGCTGGACTTTCCCTGTCGGTACATTTACTGTTTATCACTGATTCCGTTTTTCCTAGCTAGTGATGGGTCCAGTTTTTAGGAGGACCCATAAGAATACTCCGAACAGTCAGCCCTCACAAATGCTTGGGGCTGGAAGTTGTGTAGAGGAGCACTGTGCCACCCGCTGCTGCTCAGTGTCCTTTCTTGAGAGTCTAGCAATGGACATGCTCTTAGAAATTACTGCACATCCAAGGGCATTTGTACCTAAAGGGGAAGAATTCAGAGCAGTGTGGCTCTGCCATCAGCCCTTTATGGGAAACCTTGATACCAGAGCTCATTCCCGTTAGAGACAAAATAACTGGGAGACTGAATGTGTGCTCTTTTCTAAATCAATTAAAACCAGGGGAAACTATGAGTTGCCCTTCTGGTAGCAGGGTATGTTCTCCAAGGAAGGAGAAGTAATGCTGTTACTACAGATAAACTCATCTCAGCACGGAGGCAGTGGCCTTGCAGGGGCAGGGCGAGAGACACTGCTGCTCGGCTAGAGCAGAGCCCGCACTTGAAGGCAAGGTTTGATCCAGCTTTTGGCTGGCACTTGGGATCTAAAGGTAGGAAGGACACATGTGGATGTTCCCATTTAACACTACTTGGTGTGCTACTTAGTGTTAATTCATCCTCGTGACATTTTCGGTCTGTATTCACAGCTGGTACATATTTCTTATTTCTCTGCCTCCTCTGTCCTGTATCACTGGAGAGCAGCCATTAGTAAAACTGCTTTTACTAATTATTCAGTAATTTATTGTAATTTTTTTAAAGTACAAATAATACATGTGATTTTACACTGTCTGTCTTACCTGTCATGTATTCAATAAATGAATCTGAATCCTATAGGCTATCTGGCTTTATTTCTCTCTGAGCTCATGGAATATTGCTGGTTCTTTACCCAGTTATCAGAAAGAGTGTGTTACTGAAAGTGTGGGAAAAACAAAAACTCTCCAACAACATTTTTACTGTTAGAGAATCAAGGCATTACTTTATTCTGGCCAAGATGTGCAACAGAAATAATTTCTGCCACACATAGCCCGGGTGTGCAGAGAAAATCATTCCATGACACATGGCTCTTCTGAAAGAAACACTAGGTGTTTCAGGTACTTAATACAGTCAAAACTCATAGAAATTCATTGGTTCAATGTTCATTGGTCCCAAGTTACACAGTTCACAGTATTTGGTTTCTTAGTGGTTACTGATTTCTTGGCCTCCAGTCCTCATTCCTTGGTTCTCTTATCAGCCTTTTCTGGACCAGGTGGGTGATGTTTGGAGCTGATGGTCGTTAATGGTCGTTATTTTTTGTGTATCTCCCAGTCTGTTGAGATGTTAAGCTCATCACGCCTTGAGTGATGAAAGTCCTTTGAAAAGAAATTTCCCCTGGGGAAAAAGCAAACAAAACCTTTGACTAAAGCTATATAAAAATTTTTAAACTTGGTATATTTTCCAACAAATGGACTTGGTGTGACTGTACTCTGACTTTTCTTTCCTTCCTTTTTTCTTTCATTTTTTTCTTCTTATTTTCTTCATATTGTTCTTTTTTCTCTTTTCTCCTTTTTCTTTTTTCATTTAGTTTTTTCTATTTTTTTTTCGTTTCTTTTCTTTCCCTTTTCCCCCCTGCCTTTCTTCCCCCCTTTTTTCCCTCTTCTTTTTCCTTTCCTTCCCCTATTCTTTTTCCCCCTTTTTCCCTCCCTTTTCCTTATTACTCTGTATACTTACTTATTATATAGCACAGACCAGCACATCTCCAGGTAGGTGCAAACCTGACCGGTGCCGATGCAGCTGCAGACACGAAGTTAACGCAAAGCTGTGCTGCCCTCGTAGTCTCCCTCGTAGAGAGAGCTCCGGCAGGTGACTCGCTCTGTGAGGGGAGAGCCCGTCCCGGTGCCGGTGTCGCTGCTCGGTGCCCGGTGTCGCTGGTCGATCCCAGGGTCGCTGCTCGGTGCCCGGTGTCGCTGCTCGGTGCCCG